>BSBK01004514.1:17500-592500 GCA_027943335.1 Chamaecyparis obtusa
ATGGTGGTAAATGTGAAGTGATCCAGTTGAACCCATGTTCGTTGAATTTGTTGAAAAAGTTTCAGTGCTTCTCGAGGATAACCATGTCTTCTGTAAGTTGTGATGATCAAATTCCATGAGAAGACATGTTGGGTCATGTGGATAACTATTGTAATCAGTTATATTAGATGATAATTAGGCCTTTATAGGGATTACACATCCATTATGTTTCTAGGACCAAAGGAATTTAAATGACTATCAACAAAAGTGGGCAAGTAAATTGCAAGATTATGATTTTGAGATTGAGTATATGAAAGGAAAGATAGATGTAGTAGTTGATGCTCTTTGTAGAAATCTTACTCTATGTTCTATATCCTCTATTTGTGCTAATTGGAAGATCTCCATAATTTTAGAATATGCTAACGATTCATTTGTCTTTAATAACTTGGATGAATTAATCAAAGATGACAAGTATATTTTTGTTGATGGGTTGATCTACTAAAAGAATAAATTGGTACTAGAATTCAAAATTAAGGAGAAGATATTAATAGTATTTCATGATACACCCATTGTTGGTTATCAAGGGTATTTCAAAACTTATAAAAAATTATAAGATAGATTTTCTTGGAAAAGGATGAAAGAGAATGTCCTCATATACATCAAGGAATTTTTGTCTTCTCATCAAAATAAGGGTGAGTAGTTAGCAAGGTTACTACAACCACTCCAATTCCTAAATAAAAGAGGGAAAATATTTCCATGGACTTCGTCACTAGATTGCCTAAGATTGAAGCTGCATATTATGCATATGTTGTGGTAGATAAATTGAAAAAGTATGAACATTTCTTTCCTCTCACATATGATTTCAAGGCATTCCAAATAGTAGAGTTATTCTTTAGGGAGATTTTCATATTGCATGGTTCACCCAAGAGTATTGTCAGTAATAGAGATAATAGGTTCCTTAGTTTCTTTTGGAAGGAATTCTTTCACTTGACATGTACAAAGCTCACACCTAGCACAATCTATCATCCTCAAATAGACAAGATAACATAAATTGTTAATAAATAGATAGAAGGATACTTGAGGAATTACATTTCAAATTAGTAAGGTGCTTGGGTAAAATGGTTGCACCTAGGAGAGTATTGCTATAATACCTCTCATAATGTCTAGATTAGTATGCCTCCTTTTCAAGATCTTTATGGTCATGATGCACTTTCTTTTTCTGATTTATTATTTCAAGTGGTAGCATGAACCCATTTCTGACCTTTGACATTGAGCCTTAGTCTAAACTAGCCACTTCACCTAGAGAGTCTGGTGTCAAGTTGAGAGTGCAGGAGTGTAGATTGGAACAAGCTGAGGGTAGTTTGTAGGGGAACAAAACAAGGAGTAGAAATCTATTATGTCTATTTAGATTCCATCTTTTGCTGCCTATTTGAGGGCGTAGACAACAATGGGTCTAATTGGAATTCGGGGCCTGAATTTGCAAACTTATGTTGTGGGTGTTTGAAACCGGTGTTCTAAGATTGGAAGACATACTTAGAGGTATCTAGTGTGACCTGACCCTTAGGAAGAAGTTAGGATTAAGAAGATTCAACAATCCTTATTTGGTGGACTTGAGGAGATTTAATTCTAAAGAAGAAACCAAGAGTTAGATGGTTGTGTGATATAAGCTACAAAGACATCCTTAAAAGGTTAACCTTGTGGTAGGGCAGCCAAGTGTGGTTACTGATTGAGGAACCTTCATTCATCAATACTGTCAATCATTATAGGATAGTGGGTTCCCACTTTAAGCTTCAACCCCTCATAAGACAGACTTGTCATCCTTCATTATTGGACCAAGATTGGTACCTATCCTAGTAAGTCATTATGAGACAGTGCATCATCCATCCTGGAATAATTGTTGAATCTTGTATTCAGGGTTGGGAATGGTAGTTAGGACATGTTATTAAGTGGACTTTGAAGGTGTGGGGTCTAGGTTCTAGTAGGTTGTTGTCCTGGAGACCTTTGAGAAGGTTTTGAAGGACAAATTGCCCTAATATCTCACACTTACCCTAGTCCTTGCATCAATAAGTGCCATCATCATATTAAATGAGACATAAAGAAAAAAGTATCATAGAATTTTTTTCTAAAGTATCCTAATTGAACATAAGAATCTACTTGTGAATAGGATACAAAAGAGAACCATTTAAGAAATAGTCATTTTCACACAAACAAAAGATATTAGTTGTTATGATCATGGTCTTTCCCATTCTAAGAATATATAATTTTTTTATTAGTATAGATATGATATTATTGTTCCTATAAAGGTCCACAATTTTAACAATATCATTGAACTTATGCAAGTTGCATCATTACCACTATTTTGTGAAACAATCTACAAATTTAAAGTTATATTTGAGTTAAAATATAAGTAATATTAAAATAACACTTCAAATATTTATCAATATCAAATAAGTATTCTTAGTTCACATCATGTGGCCAATTTGAAACAATTAAATACTTTTCAAACATAATATTGTTTGCATTTAATTTTTATTTTTATGATAATTTATTCATAGTTATTTATTTATTTATTTATTTATCTTTAATCTTTATTTGAGAGGTCACAATACTTAGTCATTGTCCATGTTTAAATGATTGTTTTCTTTATGTGACTTGTCTTCAATTCTTATTATAAAGTGTGCGAGTTCCAACGCTAATGAAATCCATGCATTTGAAGTAGAATTATGTAAAAGTTTGAAGTTAAAATAATGTGAATATAATCTAAAAGGAATGAAATTTATTAGGTAGATATTGCTCTACTTTAAAAAAAATAAAAATTGTTTTTCCATATTTAAGTCAGCAATATATTGTACACACACATATTCACTATTTTTTGAGTCAATAAATATGTTTCTATTTAAATATGTTTCTTGATTACACCCCCCACTAATCAGACATACTCATTTATCTATTTTAATTTCCTTGCATGATTTTGGTGGGAGTTAATAGAGAATTTGAAGTCTTTAATTTTTATAAGTAATAGGGGTATTTTTCCTTTGGATTGGACATGCTTATTTTTGTTTTGGCAGTCCCAAATAACACTATCTTAGTCTACTGTCATTCCTAGTCACAATATCAGTCAGTCCAAGTTAGGACAATCCTTTGTTGAGTAGTAGTTCTTCATTCTTACAATTGATGTATTCTCATGGTGGAGTGGAAGACTTTGTGTAACAAAAAAAATGATTGGGATCTATCTACGAGATTTCTTTTCAAAATGAATTGTCTGATCTAAGTTACCTCTGTCACTGCAACAAGCATACAAAATCAGTCAAAAAATGATTGTTAGGTATTGAAACAAGGATACATATATTTTGCATATATCTTTAAGTTGATCAGGGTCCCTTGGAACCAAATCACAGTAATGGAAATTGCATTTACATAGGTCATTAAGTCTCAAGGTAGTGACTGTCTTGTCTTAAGGTTGAATTATAGTCACAATCCAATTCATTCCATACCATGTCAATCTGCCTTAAGCATTAAATTCATGCATGTTAGGGTCAATTCAGAGTACTATTATCCATGATTGCAAAATTGTCTTGTGGTAGTGAACACGTCATTAGAAACAAAATACATATCACTGCCTCTCCTCTTGAAAACATCTCTATATCTTATATTGACCATTAAATCGCTGCTCTAATTGTTCGTTTTACCACTGCCACTCCTTTATACACAGTCACCATGATTCCTCATGCTTGGTATGGTTTGTCATTTCTTTCATTACACTGGGCATTGCTTCCTTGTAAGATCTAATGCCTTCAATCTTTTTTTATCTCACAACTCATAAGGAATGATGTGATGATAGCCTCATGCTCTTCATTCCATGGTCTAAAACTTTGTACAAAACATGCACCTCTTGATGCTACTACTAGCTTTTACTATGCTCTTTGAAAGACAATATGACACCTCTCATTACATACACTGTGGCCCTATAGCTAACTGTCATATCGGTGGGTAAGATTTTCATCTTTTAATCTGACCATCTTTTCATCATGTAGTCATTATGAAAGTAGTAAATATCATCCCTCAAGCATTGAATAACATTGTTTTGAGGCACTCTTCTTTAACATGAATCTTTTCTTTCACAACATTGTCATTCTATTTTGTAGAAACACTAACAATAGTCTCTTTATGGAATTGTTGATCACCGCACATTCACATTCATGAAAATCTATTAATACTTGCATCTTTGTCATGATATATTACCCTCATTTCAATTTTTGATTTATCAAGACTCTTGTATGCATTTTTTTCTTTCGTTCTTACTATTCCTTCACTAATTTTGAAATGTAGTAATCTAGACAACACATTTATCTCTATAATAAAATGTCATTCAATTTAACATTTTGCATGTTAGTTTTTATTTACTGATTTCTTCATATCGGGCCTATACGTTCCAAGCATTACTCTTCTTGCAACATCAAGAAAGACCATGTCTGATGATATCAACGCACAAAAAAATAGGGAGACAATTGCTAGACTGTGGTCTAACTTAAAAAGAAAAGGTGATGGAAAAAGTTATTGTCCTTGCAAAATTTGTAAGGGCTTAAAGACTCGAAGATATCTAATCAAAACAGCCAAGGAACATTGTAGGCAGCATGGTCACATTGAAGGGGGAAACAAATTTCATCCATTGGTATGTAATTTAATAATTTATAAAATACATAAGACATGATTTGATGATGACATCATGGTCATGGTTAATATAAGGTCATCATTTTCATATAGGTTAACCTCCCTGGGTTTCATGTTATGGACCATGACAATCCAGAGAATGTGGATTTCCAAATGAGGGAACATGGAGGTGTGAATATATAAGTAGAAGGTAATGATCCCATGGAAGAAGACCACGATGATGAAGAAGATCATGATGATCAAGATGATCACGATGATCAAGATGATGATGATGATGATGATGTTGACGCAAACCTTGATGTACCTATACTTGAGAAGGAACACAAGCCCCTATATGAAGCCTCCCAAACAACTCTTCTTGTCGTTGTATTGTTGTTGGTGAACTTGAAGGTTATGAATGGTTTATCCAATGTAGAAATGACACGTATGTTGAGGTATGTCATATTTTTAAATTATTTTAGTCGTAATTCCCTTACAATTAACATTGGGTGAATCATGTAGCAATTAATATTCTTTAAATTAATAAATTATATTTTTGGTCATAGGTTGATAGGTGAGTGTTTGTTACCACCATCAAACATTCTACCTTGCTCATACTGAGAATTATCTACCATTATGAAAGATACTGGAATGGAGTATCAAACAATACATGCATGTATGAATGATCATATTATATATCATAAACAACATGAATTTGCAAGAGAATGCCCTATTTTTCATATTAGTAGATATCGATCAGATCGAATAACAAAAAAGGTGCCTTGCAAGGTTCTTCGGTTTATTCCTATTATTCCACGTCTGCAATGATTATTCAGGTGCAATAGCTTGGCATAATTTATGGATTACCATGCACACAATAGAAGTCAAGATGACATTATGTGAATGCTTGCGGATGGTTCAACATTTAAGGAAATAGAGGAAAAATGGTCACACTTTAAAGAAGAACCTCGTAATCTCAAGCTTTCATTGGTAGTGGACGGTGTCAATCCGTTTGGAGAGATGAGATATATTTACTTGGTGTGACCTATTTTTGTTATCAATAATAACATTCCTCCTTGAATGTCCATAAAGAGGGAGCACATAATGTTGGCACTGATTATTCTAGGTATTTTTTCATTTAATAGTCATCTAAATTAATTTATTATAAATAATCCATCAAGATGGTCATAATAATTATGTAATATTTTTGTTTATTCAACTAAGTAAGTACCAAGTTAAAGATATCAATGTATATATTGAGCCCCTTATCGATGAGTTGATGATGTTATGGAATGGGGTCACTATGTATGACATCTCTAGACCAATAGGACAAAGACAATTTTAATTCTATGCAATGCTTGTATGGACAATACATGATGCCCTTAGGCTAACACATTTTTGTTGTATGTTCTCTTTTTAACACCTCTTTTTTGGTATGTTATAGTGCTAACACAAAGTTAACATATTTAATTCAATTATACATGATTTTGTAGGTCTTCAGACAAAGGGAAAATTTGCATGTCTAATTTGTGGTCCAAAGATGAAATCTCGTCATTAATTTTTTTTAGGAAAGCAGGTGTTTGATGAGAATAGACACTTTCTCCACAGAAACCATAAGTACCGAATTACCAAAAAACATATTTTCAATGGGAAAGAAGAGACTACATCAAAGCCACGGAGAATGACACCTCGCTTATGGAAGTTGGAATACAATAAAATAAATCGTCAAGGTAATGTCATTCCATCTTATGGTTTTTGTTTGAAATTTATATTTTGATATTATTTTTTGTTTACTAATGATGTAATTGATGCTTGTGAAGGTCGTCAAGGCATTAATGAACACTTTCCAAAAGGACTAAAAATTTATCTTACGCAATTTAGTAGGTTGTCGTACTATGAGCAACTCCCAATCATGCATTTGTTTGATCCTATGCATATTGGAAAGAATGTAACAGAGACATTATGGAAAATCTTGGATGGAAGGTGTGACAAAGACAAAATTGTCAAAATTTGTAGTGACATTGAAGAATCCAACCATGCAATGAAAAATGTCATTCGATCAAATAACAATGGAGACTAGATTGATACAAGTGCCCTTAGTTGGTTATTGTCAGAGCAATAGAGCAATGCTATAAAAGAAGTCATAAAAAAAATACAATTTCTCATAGGGTTTACTGTGAACATAAACGATCTCATATCAAAGAAAAGTGAATTTGGGCCAGGGATGAAAACACATGATTATCATACATTTATTAACGTAATTCATGTTATTTTGTATTCACTATATATTTGTATATTGCATGTAGTTTTCATTGCATTCTTTTATAAAATATTTGTAAGATCATTTTACAAATATTACAGTACATTCTACCTCTATCTCTCCCATGCCACTTCGCCAATAGTGTCAAACAAGTTATATATGATCTTGGAAAATACATGAGGTGGTTGTCATCAAAAGAAATTAATAAAGAAGATATAAAATATTAGAAGAGAAAAATTTCTCTTATTATGTGTGAAATGCAAAAGTGTCTCCCTTCAACTTTTTCAATGCACAAGAACACTACCTCATACATCAAGTTGAGGAGATTGAATTGTGTGGACCTGTACCAACTAGGTCAATGTGGATGGTTGAGAGGCACTTGAAATTTTTGAGAGGCTTGGTTCAACATAGAGCACATCCTGAGGGTTCTATGGTGGAGGGATATATGGTATACCAGACCATGGTGTACATTAGTGAATATCTTCCTAAGTTTACAGCAAAGATCCATGTCGATCGTATTTGGGATCTCAACTCCATTAACAAATTTAGAGGGGAGTACTTGATGGGCAAAGGTAGATTGAGGAAAGTGAGAGGTAAATATAAGATGTTATTGTAGTTAATTAATTCTTATAAATCTTCAATATAAGTTATTTATAATTGGTGTATTTTTTTATATAGTTGGTCGAGAGTGGGATGCAATACATTTGTATATTGCGAACAATCTTGATTGTATGATGGTATGGATTGAACGATGTCAACAAAATGGTTGCTCATTAATATGGGAAGGTGTTGCTTCATTGGTTAGAGAAACTCATCATAATGGAGATTCCAATGTTACATCAATGGTAATTGATCTAGCATATAGTTTAACAAGTAGAGAGGTATGTACAAATTTATTAATGATCATGACTCGTATGCTTCGTATCAACTCACGATGCAAATAATTTTCACATGCTTGAAAAATTGCAGGTCAAGGACCACAAAGCTATGTACTATCATGGCCACAAATTTCGCATAAAAAAGTTGGATGACACGAAGAAAACTTGTGATTCTAGGATAACTGTAGTTTTCAAGGTCACTAATATATCATCTAGAAATGACATACATCCTCAATAATCTCAAAATTGATACTATGACATCTTGGATGATATAATTGAGTCTGACTTTAACTCCTTCAAAGTAGTTCTATTCATCATCAAATGGTATAGGCTATGACTGAATCAAAATGATCTAGATAGAACTGTTATTCAACATGATAATAGATTTACAATGATTAATACAAGGTCATTTGAGCCAGTTGGAGATGAGCCCTATGTTCTTCCAAGCCAATGTGAGCAAGTATTTTACTTAAAGGCTCCACATAAACAAGCTTAGCGATTTGTTGTTAGACATGATCCAAGAGGAAGGTCGATAAAGTATAATGTTATGAAAGAAGAAGCTATTGAAGATGATGAAGATCAAGATGATGGTGATGATGATGATGGTGGTGATGGCAATGATGATGGTGATGATGGCGATGATGATAGTGGTGATGATGATGATGATGATGATGATGATGATGATGATGATGATGATGATGGCGATGATGATGAGATGGATGAAGAAGATGATCAATGACATGATTGAAATGTACAAGATATATAGATGATTTAATTATTTATATATATTTATATTGATTAGTATATATGTTTAATATTGATTTATTGATTTCAATTTTAATGATTACATATTTATTGTGTTCAATTCTAATGATTACAACATATGTGATTTATAATTACCAATATTTTGCTTACGATGCTCAATTAGTTATTGCTGATACATGTATATAATGTGTTTGATTATCACCTTTTTTGCAAATAGGCAATTGACTACAGACATTGTCACCCCTTCTGTTGACGATCTTGCATTCTATATATAAGGTAAATTTGTTCATGTTTACAATGTTGCATATTGTTCATGTTGTCTTCTAAGTTATTTGTAGCATATGTATCATGTAATTTTTAGCTCACTTAAGATAAATGATTAACATATGCAGGAAATTTAACCCCTTTGGCGTGGATCATGCACAATGACATGGATCAGCAGGTATAAGTCAATAAATAGACATATTTCTTATATTCTTCTTGTTTATCACTAAGCACGTATGTTATAAATAGATATATTATATAATCATATAATGTATATATAGACAAACAAGAACCATATAGACATATAATTATATAATCACTTTCAACTTAGTACATTTTATATCTCCCACGTATAGACAAAGAAGAACCATACATATATGACACGACTTGATTATTCTATATATATTATTTAAATATTATCAAAATTCTATTTGAAGCAGGGACGTGACAATATCTCATTTGATGGATTGCAGGACCCACCAAATAGGTACTTGTCAGATCTATCTACATCGAATGAGGGAAATGAGGGAATGGTAGATGAAAGTTTGAGTAGTACGACTAAAATGGGGAGATCAACTAAAGATCAAAAGATTAGAAAAAAATTTGATAAACGCATGCAATTTTTCCTTGCTAAAGGGGGGTCATGTCCTTATGATGATGAGACCAAAGGTGACACCAAGGTGCCCTTTCGATACACACATATTGAGAAAGAATGGGTACCCAATGAGCTATCTCCAATTAACATTGATTTTTGTGTTAATGAGAGGATATATTGCGTAGCTCCATCCTCATTACATGGTTTGGGCCTATTTTCCATGGATGGGATAAAGGTATGTTACAACAAAGTTGTTGAATTGTTCAAGTATGTCGGTCCGTGTTACAATTACAATGATTGGATGCAGATTGTTCAATATAAAAAAAGTATGCATAGGTATGCACTATCAACAAATTATATGCAATGGAAAGAAAATAATCAAAGTAAAAGATTTGCAATGTACATTGATGGGAGACCAAAAGAAATAGGTAATATTGTGGGTTTTATAAATAGTACGCAACCTTCCTCAACTAATAAGCAACCCAATTACATATTTGAGGTGCATGAGGGGAATCAAGTTTTTGTATGTGCGATAAAATCAATAAGTGCAGGGGAAGAACTGCTAATAGATTACCATTTAAATCACATAGATACAAACAAAGTTACTATCATAAGGGTGGTAAGTACTATATACCATTTTATTAATAAGTTTTTTTTGCTAAGTCTATTGCTTTCAGTTCGCTGATGTTTTTATATTTAATCTTTGTCACAGGACGATATGGATCCCCCACATGATAGAGGCCACGAGGATGCTCCTCCCACCCATTCTTCAGCAATGGTAAACGTTATTAAAATTGTACAAATTAGATAGTTGAAAAATGTTATATTATTACGTTATTTTATTTAAGGTTTTGGAGTTTTTATGATAGTTTTACTGATATTCCTATCATAATTTGATGTTCAGGATAGGGGAAAAGCACCCGCAGCAACAGAGGCAATAGTTACCCCTTCTGATGATGATATCATAGAAACGCCTAATATAACAATTATGTTGAGGAAAAAATTTAAAAAAATCAATTTAGAAATTATGAGCATTTTGGATGAAGAAAATCCAACTGAGGAGATGTTGAAGAGGCTATCTAAATTGATGGCACAAGCATGTCATTATGAAGTAAGCAGTAATGAATCTTTAGTTATAACAAAAGTTCAATAAAGGTTTATATTTTATACTCTTTTATGTTGTGAAGTAAAATATGTAATATGTGTTCTTGTTACAGGCTTGTTTGGAAACTCAAGTACCTGGTCAAGGACAACATAGTGAGGCCGGTACTAGCAAAGCTCTGGCCGCCTCAGGTAAAATAATCCTTTAGTTGACAAGTTACAAGGAATTTTTTCTTTGGAACATTCAAAAACTTCTTAAGTTAACTCTTACTTTTATTATTTCAGAATGTCTTTGCTAACAATGTATTGTTCAGGTCATCAAGTGCAGGCAACTCCTCTTAGGAGGTTGATGGACGTCCATTAGAGATTGTCAAGTGAAATGTAGGCAACAAGGAGCATGCAAACATCAACACCTTCACGGTCTATGCCTGGTAAATCCTTGTTTTGCTATATTTGGTTTTGTGTTAATTATGATTTGATAATTTGTACTTTAATCTTGGGTGCATCACATAGTGGATTAATTTTGTGGAGTAGGAGATACATCAGCACTGTCTGCTACGCCAGATATAGATCATAGTACATGTATTGGTGATAATTCACCATCATTTCCTGGATCTACCCGTCTTTCTAGCACAGGAGTTGTGCAGATGTCATTGTTGATTGACGATAATGATTTGATGCCTTTAAAATGTCCTAAGCTTCTAGGTACTTTAAAATTATTATTTTTTATATTGTAATATGCATTTACCTATTCATAACAAGGTTTGGATTTATTACCCCATGACATTTTTTGCAGGAAACAATTTATTTTATAAGACGCTTTATGACCTCACACTAAAGATATTCAGGCCCACCATACATACAAGGTGGAACATCATAAATGAACTAACCCTATCCCACTATTTTTTTTTCATATCATTAATTGGTACAATATTTTTCATTTCATTCGGGTCTTTTCTTTTACTATATTCAAGGTACACAACTTTAGTTAATTTTTCTATCTAACAATTTTGTGTTTTTTCTTAAAAGGTGGAACTTGCAAGACAAAAAATTAAAAGATCAGCTTATTAAAGATTTAGAGCATGAGTTTGGTAGTAATATTTTTGAGGAGAAGAAAATTTTAGAAAAAGCTGCCAAACATCTTAAGACTGTGAGGGACTCATATAGAAAGAGTCTTGTCCAGAACCCAAAGTACGAGCGTCCTCCCTTTATTCGAGTGAGGGATTGGAATGAGTTCATTTTGGATGCAAAGGAGAAAGGGGATGCTCAAAGAGGAATTACACCAGAAAATGAGAGAAGAAGGTATGCAATAGTATTAACTAGTAGTACAATGTAATAATGCACTAATTAGTGATCTTTATATCTATATCATCTAACATATTTCAAATCGTTCATAGGTTACAGGACACATCAAAGGCAACAAAGGCTAGGCTGCAAAAGATTGGGCAACACAGACTTGGCTCTGGTGGATATTCCAAAATTAAAGCACGAATTGTAAGTAGCAGTAAATGAATTACAGAGAAAAATTATTTATAAAATGCAAATAATTTTGTTTAATCAAAAAATGCAGGGCTCTGAATTTAATTTAGAGGCCATGATAGAACACAAAAAAATTGCCTTCAAGGAAGGCTATCAAGTCGTGGCTAAACGCCTATGCCAAGCTTCCACTAGCCCAACCCAAGAGTCTCTTGTATCATGTGAACAGGTAAATATGCCAAAAAATATATTAGAAATTGAATACTTGAGCAACAATCTATTTGATAATAATGTGCATGACATTGCAATGCAGCCTCTTAATCGTAACACAGATCATACGTCGCATGATGAAGCCCCTGATGTGCATCGTAGTGTCGATGGAGGTTCTCATTTGCTATTTAAAAGTAATTATGTAATTATTAATATAATTTAACATCTTAAATTGAACTTGGTGTAACCTTTTTTGTGTATATTTTAGAGGATACAAAATGTCATGTTGAATGAGTGCCGGAAGATGTTCAGAGTGATCACCATGTAGATCATGTGGCACATTCAGGTAAAGAAAATCTATGTTTTGTTCTTTTAAATTAATTACGTGTGAATTGAACTCATGACGTAGTTGTTATTGCAGCGGACCCCCCTTTGGTGCAGCGGCCTTCTATTCCTAAACAGATGAGGAGGAGACATGCGTTGTCATTAGAAACAGTAGAGGAGGGGAATGACGAGGACATTGATCTTCCTCTTAGAAATTACATGAAAAAAAACAACAAGAAACTCAAAAAGAAATGATTATAATTAACATTTTTTGGTAATGAAAGAACATTGTCTTAATGGATGTAATTTTGTACTAGTAAGTTGATGAATGATGTGTTAATGAATTATTCATGAATGTTGTGTGTTAATGAATTTTATGTGTTAATGAATGTTATCATGTGATTATAATGATTGAATGTTATATTTCAAAAATGGATGAATGAATGAATGAATGTTATTAGATGTTAATAGGGAATTTAGAGTGATGTTAGTGGGGGGAGGGGAGGGGCCAAATGAGCTTACACCTTCACGTGGTTAGCCTTGTTAAATAGAGAATATTAAACTATTCTCGAAACCAAGTGAAGCTCAAACTTTAAAGATAAACTTAGAGTTAATAGTGACAACCAATTAGCAAGTCGAAATGAAGTTCATCATTATAGGTATTGTTTAGGCTTAGAATTGTTACCCTAAATCAGGCATTAAGGAAAACCAACAATTCTATCCTAACAATGGAAACCTCTCCTAGCTATGGGTAGACTATGAATGAAGAGGAATCTCTGAATTCTAGGCCGGTTCCTATAAAATATAGAATATCACTTAACCTGATCTACAATTTGCTGGGAAAAGGGAAAAGAATACTATAACTAAAAGATTAGGGTGATACACCAATGAATACTTCAGACTTTACAAAAATATGAAACTTCAATCCTGACTCACAAATGAAGATCTTAACACTCTGAATCTCTGCTCAACATATAGGTTAATAAATGCATGCTATCAGGGTTTTACCACAAATAGCTTGGATAATTAACAAACATACATTTCTCATACAAGGCCTTGGATCAATTGATTATCTTGAGAAGGAATAGGAATCTACTCACTTCTTTTAGATAATAAATGATTTGACACTTGTTAGAAAAGATGAAAACAGGATCCAATATCAAAATAAATTCACAAATATGAGTCAAAATATCTGGTTCATTCCTTCAAAAATCTAACAAAATGATTACAAAAATGGCCTTCAAAGCACTTAGGAACAATATGTTCACTATATGCCCTCTCTCCAAACTATGCAACCCTTAATTGATCCTCCAAAATCAATTTTATATCCTCTTTATGCCTCAAATTCGAAAAACCTAAGTCCTTCCAAAATCCCAATTTTTAGCCAAAAAATGTGCCAAAAAAAAATAAAAACGTGCCACTAACTAAGCCTTTTACAAACTTCCTCTAAATGCCCCCTCCCTAAATTTTGGCTTAATATAAGGAATTAAATCCTTTTACAAAGAAAATTGCCAAAATTAAGAAAAGAAATTAATATTAAATAAAAATCTAATATTAACTAACCTACCCTCATCTCCTAACTTAGATAAAGGACTCTAAGTGTAAACTATATGCAATGTGGAGAAAGTCAACGTGACTTTCAATCCACTTGCAATGCAATAAAATAATGAAATGAAGATATGAGGTGGCATGTTGTTGTTTTCAAGACTCTACAGGAATATGGCATATGCATTGATGGCATTGAATATACTCTGCTTGGTGGACTCCAAATTGTTATCTTTAGTTTTCATTCTCAGAAGTTGTGTTTATCGCATTCTTCATAGAGAAATTTTTAGGGAAAACGAAACCCTATTTTGTAACAGTCTTCAAAAGTTTGGTGAAGCTTGGTTTGACTAGGAATAGATATCACTGTTCAACTCGAGCTTGGCATGTTAACTCTAAATATATCCATTTGCTAAACTTGAGCTCATGCAACTCAAAATATAACTGGCATTTAGCAAACTCGGGTTTATCTACAACTGTAAGTTATCTTCAAAACTCAATCCTTCTCTTGCAGATTTATTTTCTAGAAATGAATAGCATGAAATTATGACCTTTCCTTAGCATAAATCATGGCCTCTCATTCTGTTATAAACTTCTTCACTGGTGTTTTCAAACTATGATTATTGCTTTTATCAATATGGAACTATAGAAAAGAGTCACAGTCGACTGGTGTTAACAGTTATATGACTATTGTTTTATCGTGCTTTGACTTCTTGAGCTGTAGCAATTAATATTATGATTTGGCAAGAGTTTAAGCCAAAACCCACTTTGAACTTCTAGCAAATGATCTGATAATAAAAAAAAACCATCTTCATATGAAGCTCATGAATAAAGTTTTGTTGCCCTGTCAGTTTAAAAGAAATCAAAACAAACCATTACTTTGAGTACACACATTTGTTTTTACTGGTTATGGCTCGAATGGAAACTTTTACAGCTTGTCCTTAATGCATCTATAACCCTCATATGGCTCGGCTGAAGATGTTTGTCTTGATCCTGAGCCACAATGCTCAAGTCTAAAAATTTTCAAAAATCTTGCAAATACTTATTCACCTTTTGAATCCCCATGCTTACTTCTGAAAAACTTCTCTATTGCATGATCGTTGTCAGTATCAGTTACTTTATTTTAACCGATTCAATGGCTTTTATTAACATGACCACTACCATTTTCTATTATCTGATGAATTCCTTCAATAATGTAATCTGATTATGGGGTTTGAGCATGGGCTCATGACACCCATAAACATATTTCTCTGTTCTTGTACTTGATTTTTTAACATCTTCAACAGCCTATGGATAATATTTGTAGAACACACTAATTCTGTATGAGCACCATGATGAAAAGTATATTGCATCTCTTTTGACTCTCGACTGTGAAGAATACCAGTCTGTTTTGAACAATGCATCTCTTTGTTCAGCTTGAAAACACCAAAACTAACACATTAGGTTAGTGAGCATAACCTAGTGGTCAATTTTGTGCATCCATCAGATCACTGGTGTGCTCACTAACATAATGTGTCAGTGCTGGCATTTAACATTATTTTCACTTTATGTGTATGCTCATTTTATTACTGCATTGAATATCAGAAGTATATGCAGCTATGAAAGAATTGATATTGTATGATGTTCTTGTTCTTTGCATTACTTAGATCCAGTTGGATCTAACAAACTCTTCTAACGATGATGAAGGATAACCCCTAAAACATAAGACCTAGACAGATGCAGACTTAGACAGAGATCGGAGGACTAAGACCAGACCCAACAACCAGCTCCAGATATGCAGACAACTTCAAGGCAATGTAGAGGGCTCACTCATACCCCTATCTCTTCTTTCTATTCTGCACTTGTACTCTATTTATTGATAAGAAATATGAAGTATGAAATAACTTTTTTTGTAAATTACATTCAGTATGAATGCACAATGTAATGATCAATTATGAATTTAGAACTTTTTGAAACATGATCAATACTTAGAGTACAATTAAAAACTGATATGAATGCAATAACAAAATGATGATTCACATAACCTGAAAAAGCACTGTTGAATGAAAGAACCTAAATGCACCCTTACTATTTGTCTATTATTTTGCATGATGAAAAATATGGTAACAAGTATCTTGCATTCTCAATGTTTGGAGCATTATTAAAAGCACTGTTATAAACATTTATTACTATTATGACCTCTATGCATATCGACACTCTATCACTGGTTTTTTGCACACTTTACTAATCATTGTTATGTATTGCTAATGCATTATAGCAACATTGTCTTTAAGCCCACTTGACCATTATTTTTGCAATAAGGTTCTTGTGATTGTCACTTGATGTCCTTTTGGCCTCTAATTTGCCCCATATGATACTTTACTGTGTTCCTATTAGGTATCTTTTTTTACTCTTTATGATAATCATTTACAAACTCACCATGCTATATATTCATGATGACAAAATAATAAAATGATACCTCTGTCTTATGGTTCTTGTCATCCCTCTCTAAAATGTGACCCCTCTGTCAAAACAAAGACTCCATCTCTATTCTTGAAAACATGCCTTCATCATTTCTTGGGACATTGCTTTAACATAGTTCCTAGATAATTGTGACTAATTTTTTTATGGCCTTCTACCGATCTTGTTGACTTTGCTACATCAAGAATGGTGAACAACTCATCTTCCTCATGGATCCTGTCATTTCATTATTTTGTATCAATGTTTGTTCACCATTGACTTTGTATAGCAAAACCCTTGAACAATCACTATTTTTTCACTTCCATTACATCTTTGTCCTACATTTGTTGTTATTGCAACATTACTTACTTCTGTTCTTACTGCACTATTCACATTCTAAAACAAATCACTATTTTATAACCTTGAGCACATCTTTTTTCTTTGATTGTGAATACCACAATGTTCTTTGACAGTGTACACATCACTATTTTTTGAAACCTCTTTGTTCATTGTCAATCCATCTATAAACACTGATTTGTTTGTATATGTCATTGTCCTTTAGACATTAAACCATGGGAATGATGAGGACATTGATGAGTTTCTTGTCCTTTTGACAATGACTATCAATTCTCAACTAATGAAAATTTAAACAGCTAATTAATGAATGGTCTCATATTATTACCTTTTCAGTTTTTAAAGCACAATGTCATGTTTTAATATTGTGTAGTTTTTTTCTTATGTCAAAGTATTCTTTTACTATTCTAACATCGCTATATGCTTGTGATTTGTTTATCTTGTTTCTTTGCAATCCTTGGTGCACTTGGGGAAAAGTATGATGAGGCAATGAGAAGAAATGATGTGAGGGCAATTGTTGTTACTGGTATGTATGCCCTTTTAATATCAACGCTCAATTTCTTATTTTATATTTTCAAAGGTTCATTGCATTACATGATTTGTCTTAAGTTTCCAATTCATTCTATTTGTGAAGTCTTGTCATGCTCGTATTTCAACGCCAAAAACACAACTTGGGTATTTCATGCTTGTACTATGATATTGCCATATCAAGTAGAGCCTCATATTCATAATTGCAAGGTTATATTGACATATCAGACACAACACTATATAACATCATTGCTATCATCAGAGGGAGGTTCATTGTATAGCTTATATCGATACTTCAGGAAGAGCAGAGATCTCTATGAATATTTGTAAATTGGAATATCTTAACTTTGCATAATTCCTAAAGTCATCAGATACAAAAGTGATTTAATATCATATCCACAATATTATTTGTAGATTATACATATTAATCCAGATAATCTTAGCATTACCTATATATAGACCTAATCACCTTGCATATATCCAATTATCAAATTAGAGATAGCAATGATATTGTCATATATATCTTATCAATTTCGATAAGCTTAACATTTATAAGTGGTATCATAGATCATAATTCATAGTGTTAATTGAGACTTGGAGTGATGCAAAGCTTGACAACCGAAGGTGAATAAGCCCAATCAGACTTAATAATTTGAACTTTCATTTATCATAGGTTTCGTTGTGACAGTCGATTGTATGGTTGCTGAAAGAGATTTATAATCTTGTGATATATCAATGATGAGAACATCAACAACATCAATACTCTCCTTGGTAATCACTAAACCAACTCACCAACATTTGCTAACTATTGCAGATATTATGGCTCCTTCATGGACTGAGGTTAATCTCTTCATCAAGCGGGTCTACCACCCTTTTAGTTAAGGGCTAAAGAGACTGATTTATTGTTATAACTTGCTCGTTGTGGGGAAACTTTAAACACTTATTGATGATAGAAGGAATAACTTTCATGCCATTGAGCCAAGGTTGTCCTAATTTCACACAAAATAAGTCCAAGGTAGGGATAATAGAAAGGGTAACATCTAAGGACTTAAAACCAACTTTGACAATAAGGGTGACCGAACCTAGGATGCAGAACCAAAAGACCTATCCAAAAGGAAAGCTAGCAATGTCTAAGAGAATTTTAGACACGAGGAATAATTATTCACAATTATGAATAATTTAATAATTTGTCTTTGGTTAAAACTTTGTGATATGAAATATTTTACAAATTCAAAATTAAAAAATCTTCCATTCTATTGTAGGGTTTGACAAATGGATTGTATACTTTTCAATCTATTTTTCCTGTGTCAACTCCTATAAAGGCTCCAAGATGCTACCTCCACTCTCCTAAATGGTTGGAACTATTCAAAACTATCTGCTACACGTGTCATAGATTGATCTCTGCCTCTTAACTCCTCATTATTTCCTTAATATAGTCACTTGCCTGCATATAGGCTATGTTCCTGTTGAGTTCAAGGTGAGTTAGGTCTCTTTGAGGCATGGAAAGAGGTCTTCTTTAAGGCTTCATAAACTGTGCCTTCTTCATTTAAGTCTTTCCTACATTGAACACTTAATGATACTTCATTCTTTGCTGACCTGACAACCTTCTGCAACTTCTAATGGGCAGAGACACTATGTGGCTTCTCTCCAAATTCAATTTTGCAAGATAACTTGCTTTTTCGTAACCCTCATCACAACATTCTGTAGGGGCAAAGATGTAGACATATTACCATGTTACCTGACATACCTGAAGCTTCTGCTTTTCCGTTGTCAATACAATGTATGCCAACACCCAAACCTACTGTATGGGATGATGCATTACACAACTCTTCTCTCTGGGACACATTATCTCTACAAAGCCCAACTTAGGAGGGTATTCACATGTAATTTGAATCTTTTCATATATGTTTGTCCTTTGAAAGATTGTCCTGCATTCAATTTTACTATGTATAAGGTTGTTATGTGTGCTTTAGAAAAGTTTCATCAACATTTTACTCTCTTTCTCTTTTAATTTGTTAAGACGGGTCTGTACATCTCTGTCCTATTCATGGACTCCTTTTATTCATCATGATTGGCCCATTGACTTCTATCATAATAGAACGTGTCAGCCTTAAGACTGCTACTTTGAGATTTTTGTATTGTGGTCTTAAGGACTATGTACTGATTACTTGTTTATTGCCCCTTATTATTCCCTGTTATCACCAGACCCACACTCTTGCTGGTCATTACTCTCATTGCTTTCTTTATCATTCTTAGCTTAGATAGGGCTACTGAGTCAACCTCAAGTAAGGAGGCTTGAGAGAACATGTCTTATAAGGAAAAATGGCAAGATCTCAATGTTATCATTATCATGCAGAAGCTCTCTTTCTATTCTTCTAGTCTTCATGGACAGTACTATGAACTGTCATCATCAATACTCTTGCACCTGCATCATGGAGGAAATATGTCTCTTGCTTTTGATTTTGCAAGTTAATTTTCTTGGTTTCATAAGTTATCTTAAAAGGGGACATCACAAAGAAGTCTAGGTCGAAGATGTGGAGGTGGGACAACTATATCCATATCCATAGATGAGGAAGAATTTGAAGGGCTTCCAAAGGACAACTCAGAGATCATAAGGATTGCCATCTAGGTAGGGACCCCAAATGGATGTCCATGTTTCTTGCCACTAGGGCCAAAGTTCCACTCTTGGGCTTAGATAGGACAATCAAAGATCCTCTATTACGACCATCTCGCCAATTCCATAATAATGGTTACCGAGACTTATGAAATGAAGCTTGGATAGGGAATGCAGACATGAGCACCCCACTAGGTAAGGACCCCAAATTTTTGCTCTTGCGCTTAGTGTGAGATAGCTTCAGGTAGACCTATTGTGTTTCTTCTCTCATGTATGGTTACTAAGTCTTAAGGAATGAAGTATGGATAGGGAAGGTAGATACAAGCACCCCGCTAGGTTAATATATTAGATGTAGCCATACATTAAGTTAATAATCAAATGACTATTGAATGAAGAATAGAGATGCATGGTAATATAATGTATAAAGATGGAGAAACAAATGTCAAAGAGACAAATACTTGGGAACCAATGACAATTCAACTTTAGTATATGTTGTTGTTATAGAGAAATTAGTTAGAAACCCATCAATTATATATATATATATATATATATATATATATATATATATATATATATATATATATATATATATATATATATATATATATATATATATAAAACCAAAAATTATTATTGGTCAATTTTTTGACGTTTAAATAATAGTTATTTTGACGAGAATGCTATGTGTTCCACGTCGATTTCGACCACATGTTGTTGCAAGAGAGACGAACTGTGTTTTGTGTTTCGACAAGAATGCTATGTGTTCGACATCGATTTCGACAACATTATGGACCCTGATTGGTCGCAATTTCGACGAATGTTGGTCGCATAGATAAAAGATTTGATCTACAATTCTTCCAGGTAATTCGGTTGGTAATTCAACCACTAAGGAGGTCAGAATTTCGTATAATCGATGAAAAAAAGTTTGACAACAGTTTTGTCATCTGTTCGACCAATGGGTATCAAAAATTTGACTAATTCTCATCGAAAAACAGGGTAAAATTTACTAGTGCTCTTTTTTCTTTCTACTCTTTAGAAAACTGTAAGTGAAATGAACATGAATGAAACAATACAAGTAAGGGTATATAAAACTATAAGTGAAATGAACATGAAGGTAACATTACAAATAAGGGTATAAAAAACTATAAGTGAAATGAACATGAAGGAAACCGTAGAAATGATAGAAATGTGGATATGAATTGAACTGTAAAAAAGGTAAATTCAATGCCAGGTAATCCTAAGAAACTGTGACAATGTGAAACAACCAGTAAGGGTATGGAAAACTAAAAATGAAATGAACATGAAAGTAATAGTAGAATGGATAGATACATGGAAATAAATTGAACAACAAAGGTAATATAGAAATAATACAAAGTAGTATTGAACATGAAGGACAATATAAAAATAGGAGAAAGTAGTAATAAAAACCTACATACCTGGAAAATTAGCTTCAATTCTTTTTGCACTGTGCTCTGCTTTCTTTGTGCTCTTCATTAGGTGTTGAATGAGATGAATAAGATGGTTTGAAGTCTACTTGTATGTTAAAAGCTTGTTGTGTTGGTGTGGTGTCTTTAATTTGTGTACTCTTATCAATTTGAATTTTGAATTTGAAGCTTTTCTTGCAAGAATTCATTCGATTGCTGCTTTGATGTAAGATTTGATTGCCCTTTAATGGCTATTGGTGGCCCTACACAAGTTATTTTTTAAAATGCAGGTGGTTTATTGTTGAAGTGACTGCAAGATGTGTGCTTAAGGTGGAATGAAGATATAGGATGGTTGGAACGATGTGTCTTGTCTAATAGTTTAGGGTGGTAACATCTACGCAGATAGTACAAGTCTTAGTAGTTGTAATGCGGTGACAATTGTCAACATGTTTTGGGTCAATGTTTGTCCATGTTAGAATATTTTGAATGTATTGTTCTTTGCAGTTGAGGTGGCGAACCTCACTAAAGGGTTAAATGATGACATGTATGTGATTGAGCATGATTTGTGTTTCACTCAGAAGACTTGATGTTTTTGTACCGAGATGCCCACTTTAACCTGCGTGTCTGACATCAAATGAACCTAATATTTTATTTGGTACATATATAAAAAACAATACAACTGATGCATTTTACTCTATATAATGAAATAATATTTTTTTTGTTTGACTTTTCAATCTATTGGTAAATGTAATAAGATTCAAGTGGTAACATGTGACCCCTATAAGATCCACTAACCTCGCACGTGGACTTATTGGCTCCAATAGTTGTGTGGGGTCCAATAGTCGATCACCCACTTGTGAATATATTATCCAGTCTTACACCACATTAATATATATTATAATTAAATAATCCACATGTAGATCAAATTTTTTTAAAATGTTGATAAAAATGGACCAATACTTGAACACATGGGAACCTATAAATGTTATATTAAAATAACATAAATAAATACATTAACAAGTGAAATAGATAACTTTTTGTCTCAAATAAAATATCATAGCTATCTATCATATGTGTGTCACTTAAAAAATAATATGCTCACTTAATAAAATAAGATGCTCACTTAAACAAGTATTGTTATCTTAGTGCACATATACTATTCTTATGTGTACAACTATTGGGGTAGCAAAGTATATGCATTAGAGTATTTCATATTAACAATTTATTTTATCACAAATATAAAAGGTGAGCACAACTAAATGCCTTGTATTTTCCTATTAAATGTGTGAGACTGTCAAAAAGTTTTAGTGTTCAACTATTGGTCCCTTTGTGTTGGATATAATACATAATAATGTGTTATTTTTATAATAACAAATAATTTTTTTGTATTAAGCATTGGTCTTTTTGTGTTGGATATAAAAGTTAGATATAACAAATATTTATGATTACTAATAGGCATATGGTCCATTTAAGTTGCATATATGTTATATTTTGTATAGAAATACAATCACCCACTAATAACAAATGATATTTTTAAATTTAGCTACTAGAGATTTTTAGATTAAATTTTGGTCGAATCTTTAAAAAGCTAATTTTTGTACATGTTTAACTAGGCATGCTATTTTAATGAGTTGCGTGATGAGCCACACCTTCAAACCTTAGTTATAGGTAGTTAAGTGTCCATTTTACATTTCTAAAAGAAAAATGAAGGTCTTATGATATTCCATGCAACGACTACATGTTGATGAAGTTAGCTCTCACGACTATTGGTCCCTCTCCCCTAAACAACTGGAAACTAATCTATGCCAAAGGAATGAAATGAAATATTTTTAATGACGTCCACGAGACCACTGGTCTAAGGGACCAAAAAGAAGTTAAGCATCCTGCTGCGATTTCTCCAAACTGTTCCTTTTGTTGTGGATCCGAATTAAGAAGCTTGTTGTCTTGTGTAATCTTGCCTCTTCGAAAAGTTCCTTCATGCTGCTCACCTAAAGGCACTCCCTGTACTCACTGCAAATATCCTCATACGCCCCACATTCCTTAATAAAATGCCATTTTGTTTCCACCACTCCCTTGCTGCAGAAAGCACAAATTCTCTCTTCCCACCTCTCTTTAGGGACCATCCATCTACTAGTTTCACATTGTAAATGGTGGGAGCTAGTCCTTAACTGAGCAATTAGAATCTTGACCTTTCTTTTAATTGTGGACCTTAAATATGCTTTATCCCCATGATCCCATGTGTGATTAAATTCCTTAACATAGTAGGCCTTTTTTTCCAATCAGATTCGTCCACATGACAGTTCTGAATTTTTCTAACACCCATTTCTTTATTTCCAGATTGGTGTTTAGGCACTCATGGAGGGTAATGTTCTCCATTTGTTCAACCGTTTGTTGTTTTGTTTCTTCCATGTTCTTTTCCTATGTGCTAACTCCTCTTCAACCACCAATTTAGGCCTGCGATGCTTATCCGTACTTCTCACTTTTTTCAGATAACCTAACAGTCGGATAATTGTTGAGGCCTCGATTAGGAACATACCGGCCTCCGCCAAAAGGATCTCGTAAGGGACCGTTGCCTTGACCTTGAGGTTAATACTAATGAGATGCTTCTGGATTCTTTCTATTTGTCTTCATTTATGATTTGATACGCTGCTCCCCCAAACCTCGCATTCGTAAAGAATAACCAGGACCACTAAAAGACCAAAGAGAGTCTTCCAAGTTTTCTAGTCCCAAAGTTCCGCTTTCCTGCATCTATTTTGAAGAAGGTAGGAGGCCTTCCATCTCCTTTGGATCCATTTTGACCTGCATGTATCCCAACTTAGTCTAGAATGGAAGTCAATTCCGAGATATTTGTACTCCACCATTTCTAACAGGCTGCCCTTGAATATGAAAGTGTGTTGCTATTTTTTTTTTTTCAAGGAGAAGATCATGACTTTAATTTTAGCAATATTGACTTCCATCCCAACTTCCGAACAAAAAGATTCAAGATTTTTTAAATGCTCTCTCAAATCTTGCGCACTCTTTGCAATTAGTATAAGGTCATCAAAATAAAAATGTAACTTTATCACATAACACAACAATTGCACACCTCCCCCATTGACTTTGTTTAGCTACTCTTCCAATTTATCGATGTATAGGCAAAAAAAAAAATAGGCCACAAAAGACACCTTGTTTGACTCCAATGTCACTCCCAAAACATTTGATATGCCCTCTTTAATTCTGATTTTTGCCGCTACAATTTATGAACAGCAGCCCTGTACTCTTCTGGGACCTCCAATTCTTCCATTATGTGCCATAGTTTATCCCATTCTGTGCCATAGGAGAAATTGAAAGTGCGATTTTCACCATTACAGTTTCAGGGTCTATGGAACAGTGGACAAGCCCAATTTAAGGTGCAATGGCGTGAGAAAATGGGGAAAAGACATTTGAGTTGGCCACTGTGAAGAGTTAGCTGGTGGCCATGGTGTTTGGGGAGGCAGAGGATGGCGTGAGAATGAGCTGGAACACATGGCCGGCAACCAATGCAGAAGCTTCAGAATGCGTCGTTCCCACTGCGGCCGTGTACACGCCTCTGAAGGAGCTGGCGCAGGGGGCAATGCTGCCCTACGGTCCGCTTAGATGCATTGCATGCCGCTCGGCGTTAAATCCCTTTGCCGCTGTGGATTTTGTCGGCAAGACGTGGGCGTGCCCTCTCTGCTCCGCTCGCAACCATTTCCCCCAGTCATATGCTGCTCTCGCCCCAGATCATCTTCCTCCCGAGCTACTCCCACACCACACCACTGTGGAGTACGCCGCTTCTTCCCCTTCCGCTTCCCCTCCCGTTTTCCTCTTTGTGGTCGATACGTGCATTCCAGAGGATGAACTGGGGTTTCTCAAGGCGGCCTTAACTCAGGCAATCAGCTTCCTTCCCGAGAGCGCCACAGTGGGCTTCATATCCTTCGGTGCTCATGTTAATGTCCACGAGTTGGGCTTCTCCCATATCCCCAAGTCTTATGTCTTCAACGGGGCTAAAAATGTCAGCAAAGATCACATTTTGGACTACCTTAATTTCTTTTCCAATACAAATAAACCCCCAGTAGGGATCATTGCAGGGGTCAAGGACGGTCTCTCCGCTCATAGCATCGCCCGATTCTTATTGCCTGCTTCCCAGTGTGAATTCACTTTGAATTTGGTAAGTGCAGTCATGTTTCCGCAAGGATGGATGTATGTATTTGCTTTGTGACTGTGTGCTTGGTGATGCTTGAAGGTATTGGAAGAATTGCAGAAGGATCCCTGGGCGGCAGAGACGAATGCAAGAGCTGCACGTTGCACGGGTACTGCTCTCAGCGTGGCCGCGGGGCTAGTTGGGGCTTGTGTGCCTGGCACTGCGGCCAGAATTATGCTTTTCACTGGCGGTCCCTCTACCCAAGGATCAGGCGCTGTAAGTTAACTTTCTATCTATTCATCACCCACTCGTAGCTTGCATATTCGCGCCTTACTGCACAAACCATGTTTGCCGCTCCCCATACTGCAATTTAAATTTACTGGACTCTTTAATCTAAACTCAATCATGGAGAAGTAAAATCTCATATTTTGTATTCAAGATTTCACATGGGGTACCTGGAAACTATGTACGCAATTGTATTCAAAACATGGATCGATAGACCTATGGCGTCTAGCTGTAGATATCTCTGTGCATTGACCGCTTGGAACTGTGTAGTCATGTGAGGCTTGGATGTGGGAAAACAGTCTTATGTTCTGCCAGCGCAGACCTTTATGTTTGCTATCATTTCTATTATTCTTTACTGTCTTCGAATGCAAGGAAGGATTGATAAATGAATAAGTAAGAGGGTCGTGGACATCTCCGGCACTAGTCTGTAGGAAAAAATCTCTTCTTGAAGGCGTGGGAATACTCCTGTTATTGGGACGACTTAACTGGGAGTTTCTTGTTTGAGTCTATATCAGAATACAAGCTGGGCGAATTACTTTTCTTTAAGTTTCAACAATTTCTCAGATTGTCATATTTATTTTAAAGATCAGAAATCAGATTTCTGTCCGTGTTTTGTATCAGAATTTCTTAAATAAAAAGAACTCTTGTCAATTCAGTTTATTCATGATTTCGATTATTTCAGTCTATGCATGTAGTTTCATATCTCTACGTAAAGAAATCTGCAATAACAAATCCACCAAATAAATACCATTGCATCTGACAATCTGACACTGCAAACAAAATATAAACAAATCGGAAGAACAGATCGAAAGAGTAAATTTCTATGTTGCCCCAGGTTTCCGGGACGAGGGGGATGGGGGACAGAGAAACAGATTTGTTTTCCCCGGAGAAGGGAATAGCTATATAAAAAATAGGAAAATTTTAAAATATATAATTTTTAAAAAATATTTATATGAAAACATGGATAAAGCATGCTTATATACATTATAGAGCCTTAACATTTAACGTTTGTGTTTAATAATTTAAATAATTTAAATTGAGAGTTCACAATAGAATGGAAGTCAAACAAATTATCAAAACTCAAACATTATTTAAATTAATTCAATGGGACAGCAAATGGATGGGTTTCCCAATTATCACTCTTCAAAAGGGTCACAACCCTTCATCATTGCTGCTCCTTTAAAAAGTAAAAGAGTCACTTCCTTATCTTCTTCTCATTCCTTTCTTCTTCCATTAATGCTTCCTTAATTCCTTTGCTCCATTCTTTCTTCCTTCCTATATTCCCCTCAATTAAAGTTCTCTTCTCCCCCTTTTATATCTCATGTTTGAGGGAGTCACAACTTTTCATTTCATGCCTCTTGACCATTTAGTAAACTTAACTAAATTTTAATTATATTAAATTTTATTTTTATTCTTCTATATTTTAATTTATTATTATTATTTTATTAATAAATCTTATTTCAACAAAGAGACATTACAAGGAGAGTGTCAAAGCAGACAATAATAGCCCCCTATTAATGGAGGGTATAGAGGGGGGAGAGAAAACCATAGCCTTTGATGAACATATCTACATTTATCTTTGTATTTGTTGGAGCTCTAAATTTTAGGCAAAATTTGGAGTCCTATAGTGATAAAACTCTAAAAAATGGCTTCTTAAACTCCATGCCCAATAATTAATGATGGAGTACATGAAATGGGATGAAAGATTATATTACTTTGCAATCAAAAGTTGAGGGATTAAGAAAAGAAGCTCTGTGACAGGAACAATCAAAATTCTGTGAGCAAAGGTTTTAGAGATGTTGGAATTTCGACCTTTTGTGAAGATGATGTCGACAGAGACTTAAAACGATAACAAATCGAAAATATAAATAAGATCCAGTTCAGAAAATCCAATTTCTAAGCTCCAGTAAAAATCTTAGCATATCACGAAGTGTTTTGGGTTTTCGACCAAGTCCAAATCCGAAAGATAGGTAGTTATTAGTTAATTTTTTAATTAGTTTTTTCAAAAGAAGTTTTTAAATTTTAGCATAGGGTGGTGTTTCTTCACTCTAGAGGGGTGTGAAAACCATTCATCCACATATATGTGGTGTAAAATGTAAAGGTAGACAAGAATAATCAACAATGTAAAAAACTTGTTATTTTCTACTATATTTTCTGCAAGTGATCTATTGTACATAAGACTTTATGGAACATTAATATAAATTAGTTATTTTCTCTAATTTGGAGTTATGGATTTGATCGTTCCTGATTGATCAGTCCTTTGTGATTTTATCTCCAGAAGATAAAGCTGCTTTAAAATTTTATGTTTGGAAATTATTCCCATTATTTTTCAATTTGAAAGATAGAATTATTAGGCTCTATTAATTCTATCTTATTGGGCTCATTAAGCTTGGGTTAAATTCAATAAGATTGATTGTAGCATAATAAAATAATCAAAGACATTAAAGAGGAGTAGTTGATAGGAGCATTTAGGTGGTGTTCTTTTTCGCACTTAGTTGTACATAGGATTAAAAAGGAATTGTCTCTATTGCCCAATAGAAGAAAGACACTGATCTATTATCCTTAAGTTGAACTCTCTATTCAAAAAAATTACAAGCAGAAAGTAGTCATCAGTATTTATTTCAAACCAAATAATACTTTATTTTAAAACATTCTTTCAAAAGCATTTCTATTATAGCATTTAAACAACATTCAATAATTGTGATGCTCACAATTTGATTCCTCTCAAGTTCATTTTCCACTTTGAGAGAATTCAAAAGTTTTATATTCAGTTATCTGCTATAAAAAGTCTTTGAACCAACATATTTGGTTAAGGTATAGGCCCACCAGCCTTGGTCTTGCAGAGCTAGAATTGTAGAAGTTCAAACCCCTATTGTGGTTGAACTTGTTCGTTGGCAAAAACAATTGAATTTCCTAGCATTGGATTGACAAGTCCATAAGAAATCCAATCCTTCATTTTCGGGCACCAACAGATTGACGATTCTGCTGGGGAGAGTTGCTCACAATATATATTGTGAAGTTACCCAGAATTTTAAATTTCGCAGATAAGATTCAAAAAACAATTGAATCCATTTGTTTGGAAGCGTACTTTGTTGGAAGAAAGAACCTAGAAGATCAACAAATCAATACATTCCTCGAAAGAGGTGGCAACTCTATTCAATAATATTTCAGTTGGCTACTCTGTTGGGGAGTTGTCTGTGGAAGACAACATTGAAGATTACTTAGAAGCTCTGGTGATGTAATTAAAACTCTACTGGAGATAAGAACTCAAAAGTAGTAAAGAAATATTTTCCTCGAAGAGAGGTGGCGACTCTATTCAATAAAGCATTTCAATCAGTGACTCTACTGAGGAAGAAGACCTAGAAGGAGATAAGTAAAGTTTTCCTTTTTGAAAGAGGTGGCGACTCTATTGTCAAGAACCTAATGTATAAAGAAACAAGTTACTACCAATTCAGATATTCAGAATGTATCAGAATAAACAACCATTTCAGAGAAAACCATTTATTCCAGATAGTATTAGGCCATTGGATCTCAGGGGATTCCATTGTATTCCTTTTAAGTTGCTCCCTAAGTTTTCACAACTTGTACCAAAGTTCCAAGGAGAATGGGATGAATCAACAGTTGAACATTTGGATGCATTTTATGCATTTATAGAGAACTATGAGATTTGTGCAGAAGATTAGGCAATGAAACTATTTGTCAGGACATTAAAAGATAATGCAAGAGAGGCATATGAATCACTTTCTACACAGAGCATATCATCATGGAAGGAGTTTGAGAAATGGTTCTTAAATGAATTTCATGATGCAAGTGAAGGAGATAACGTGTATTGTGAACAAGATGAAAATAAGAACTACATTATGGAAGAAGAACCTTATATGTCTCCCTTAGATGAATTTCTCAATTTGGAAAGGTATGAAGGCGAGTCTACAACCCATTTGTTCATAAGGATGGTAAGTATTTATCAAGAGATACCATCAGACATCATGCCTTCACACAAGAAATTTTTGAAAAAACTTCATGAGTTGGGAACCTCACTAGATGACCTTGATTTGAGGCTTCTTTTTCAAAGATTAGAAGAATATACAAAAGAGAAACAAAAACCTGATGATGTTTCAGATTTAAGTGAAGAAATTTTTTTGGACAATTTGAGGAGGAAGGAACTAACATGTGTTATGAACAGGAAGAGGATCAACAATACATCTGGGAAGCAGAGCCTTGTATGTCTCCTTTGGATGAATTTTTAAATAGTGAAAGACAAGAAGGTGATGGATGCAGTGTGAAATCTACAGGGGTACAAAGCTCTAATGAAGTTCCGGATTTAGGTGAAGAAGAAATTTTGGATCAGATGGAAGAAAAATCCATTGTTGATGAGATTTGTATTGAAATGGATTTCCTTGAATGTAATAATGAAGAAGAAAATGTTCTTAGTTCAGAGGAAATGTCAAATTTGTTAGATATAGAATATCACAAATATTTTGATAAAAACGGTCCAATTTATTTCTCAATCCACCACAATAAACAAGTTAATGGATCAGTGCATATTCAAGGTGTACTAGATGAAGAAAATAATAAATCCAACCATGGACTTGCATCTCAAATAATCAAACATGTATTTTGTAATATAATAAAGGATAACATCAGAGGAAAGAACACAATAAATCCAGTTATTGATTTATGTGTGGCTGACTCTTGTGACAACATGACCTGTGAAATAGAAGTAGATAATATAAATAAAATGAATGAGTAAGAAGATTTTCTTGGTGCAGAACAAATTTCAGATTTGTTGGATAAGGAATATCAAAGGCATACACTCAAAAATGACTCAAAATATTTTCCAATTTATAAGGATAAGCAAAATGATGAAACACCAGAAGATAAACCTGATGAGAGAGACACTTATCTTGTTGATGAAGTATATGATTCTAAAATGGATGAATTTAGTAGAGGGGAAGAAGAAGAAGATATGTCTAAATTTTCTTTGTTCTTGAATCCATTTTTTGAAGAGGAAGAAGAAGAAGATATGTCTAAGTTCTCTATGTTCTTGAATCCATTATTTGAAGAGAATTTTTTATGCAATCAAGTCCATCAACATCATGGTAAAGACAACGAGCCTAGTGATCATTTTGAAGATGATGAAACTCAAAATATGTATGGGGAAGTGTATTCAGAAAGTGAGACATGCATTATTTCATCCTTCAAAAAAAATTTGTATCAAACGTGTGAAGATGAGATGGACTCAAACAGATATTACAAGGAGTATGTGTATAATTTGAAGATACCTATTATCAGAGAGAGTAAGTCCAGTTGGTTGAGGGAAAGTATCAACATATTTTATCAGACATATCTCAGTATTGTTTTCAGATTGATGTCAATGGAATGTGATGAAAACAAGATTTTTGACAGAGGCAAATATTGCTTTTGTATTTTGGTAGCCTGGGGCTACCAAATTATTATGATGTGACTTCTACACAGTGACTCTATAACCCAATTTATTGGCACTTGGTCTTCTTTTTCCAAAGATAACTGAATTCTCTCTATGCTCACATGGAACATACGTCCCCAGAAAGAGCCTATTGGAGCTCTAAATTTTAGGCAAAATTTGGAGTCCTATATAGTGATAAAACCCTAAAAATGGCCTCTTAAACTCCATGCCCAATAATTAATGATGGAGTACATGAAATGGGATAAAAGATTATAATACTTTTCAATTAAAAGTTGAGGGATTAAGAAAGGAAGCTCTGTGACAGGAACAATCAAAATTCTGTGAGCAAAGATTTCAGAGATGTTGGAATTTCGACCTTTTGTGAAGATGATGTCGATAGAGACTTAAAACGATAACAAATTGAAAATATAAAAAAGACCTAGTTTAGAAAATCGAATTTCTAAGCTCCAGTAAAAATCTTAGCTTTTCACAAGGTGTTTTGGGTTTTCGACCAAGTCCAAATCCGAAAGATAGGTAGTTATTAGTTAATTTTTTGATTAGTTTTTTCAAAAGAAGTTTTTAAATTTTAGCATAGGATGGTGTCTCTTCACCCTAAAGGGGTGTGAAAACCATTCATCCACATATATATGGGGTGTAAAATGTAAAGGTAGACAAGAATAATCAACAATGTAAAAAACTTGTTATTTTCTACTACACTTTCTGCAAGTGATCTATTGTACATAAGACTTTATGGAGCATTAATATAAATTAGTTATTTTCTCTAATTTGGAGTTATGGATTTGATTGTTCTTGACTGATCAGTCCTTTGTGATTTTATCTTCAAAAGATAAAGTTGCTTTAAAACTTTATGTTTGGAAATCATTCCCATTATTTTTCATTTTGATAATTAGAATTATTAGGCTCTATTAATTCTATCTTATTGGGCTCATTAAGCTTGGGTTGAATTCAATAAGACTGATTGTAGCATAATAAAATAATCAAAGACATTAAAGAGGAGTAGTTGATAGGTTCATTTAGGTGGTGTTCTCTATCTCACTTAGCTGTACATAGGATTAAAAAGGAACTGTCTATTGCCCAATAGAAGAAAGACACTGATCTATTATCCTTAAGTTGAAGTCTCTGGTCAAAAAAATTACAAGCAGAAAGTAGTCATCAGTATTTATTTCAAACCAAATAATACATTATTTTAAAACATTCTTTCAAAAGCATTTCTATTATAGCATTTAAACAACATTCAATAATTGTAATGCTCACAATTTGATTCCTCTCAAGTTCATTTTCCACTTTGAGAGAATCCAAAAGTTTTATATTTAGTTATCTGCTATAAAAAGCCTTTGAACCAACATATTTGGTTAAGGTATAGGTCCACCAACTTTGGTCTTGCAGAGCCAGAATTGAAGAAGTTCAAACCCCTATTGTGGTTGAACTTGTTCGTTGGCAAAAACAATTGGATTTCCCAGCATTGGATTGGCAAGTCCATAGGAAATCCAATCCTTCATTTTTGGGCACCAACAGTATCATTGGTTCATAGGGCAAGATTTGTGGGGGACAGGTAAGTTGGAGTAACATATAGTGTATGGATGTGAGTCCAAGGTGGCATCCCAAAGGGATTGATGTAAGAACTCATACAAAGAATCAATCACATGAACAGGGAGGGAGAATGTGGATAAACTAAGCAAGAAATGGATAGCATTGTCAATGGTGAAATTAAGAACAAAGCAAAGTGTGGTGCACCTAGTGATTGGGCAAGATTTTGGGCGGAGGAGGTAGGCAAAAGGGGTAAAAATTAGCAAAGATGGTGAATGTTAAGTTGACATGGTTAGTAAGTTAGAGAAAACATAGATGTGGCAAATGAGGGCTATGTTGATGAGAACATAGTTTGCGATGCTCATATCACCTTCATGGGGAAAGCAAGTGAACCTACTAGATTTAGGGAAATAGGGAGCGTGTTGAGAATGTGGAGGCTTTGAAATTCCACCAATTGTAGAAGGTGCCTTCCATTGGCCATGGTGATGGTGTTATTGTCATAGATGCTTTGTGTAAATCAAACTCCGTTGGACCCATCTATGAAGGCATAACTCAGTCTACACAAGATCATGTGAAGGTATTTTACCCACATGGGCGTTAAAGTCACCCAAAAGAATGATATTGCTAATAGTGGAGTAATGAGAGATCTTTGGATAGAGGCTAAGGTATGGAGCCCCATCAACATGTATACCAAATAGAGACGAGGTGGGGGTGAAGTAACCCACAACAATGATGACATATCGAGCAAAGGATGGACCCATTAAAAGTTACCAATAAAATTGTGGACTTAAGGTTGTCACGCATGAGGCAGACCTGCTCCACTAGAACCATAGATTTAGTATGATCTATAAGTCTCACACTCTTAAGCTGAAACCAAGGAGTAACTTGTGGCTATAGGGAGTGCTTGGGTCTTGTGGTCAGAGAGGAAGATGAGATCTCTGAAAGCAATAAAATCTTGGAAAGTACCTAGAGAAGACTACATGATACCATTGTGATTCCAACAAACAATGGAGATGCCATTGACACTCATTGAGATCTGAGACCATTGTCACGTTGACAGTCTAGACTCTAACGAACAAGGAGGGGTCGAGTCACAAATGATGGCCCTACAATCTTGGACAGCAACCCACTTGTTCACTTTCCTTGCAGCTACAATTTGAATATGGGCTTGTTGAAGCTCGTCTACCTAGAGCCTTTAAGATCCTTACCAGATAAATCTGTTGAGGGAGAGAGAAGAGCTTCTTTTTTGCATTGAGAGCTTACAAATGTTCTTCTACAGATTGGAATTGGATGACAAGGGTGTTGCCAAATAATGGCCAAACCCTGTTAGGGAGATATCCTTTAAGTCTTAGGATTCATGCAAGGATGTGTGATCTATGTGTAAAGGATCGCTTGACTTAGGGAGGTGACAAATGTGAAGGTTAATTGCCTTGGTTTGTTGTGCCTTTTCTTCAATCTTTGCTTCGACAACCATCTCAACTACAAAAGGTACCTTCTTCCTTTTAACCACTTGCAAATTTGAATTTTGGTCATCGACCTGTTTTTGGATAGATTGCTATAGCTCATCATTTCTTTTATAAGATGTTCATGCTGAGTAATGATGACTGATTGTTGAACCTTAATTTGGAGACTATTTATTTGAGCTGCTGAAATTAGGGGGATGAGTAGGCGTGGGTCAAATTTTTTCACATTTAATGATTCTTGCTTGTAAATTGCCAATAATATCATCTTTTTCTGATTGTTATTTTTGAAATAATGACAAAAGATCCCAAGGTTTGTGGCCCAGAGTTTCAATCCCAAATATTTAATGGGAAAGGCTGGTGTATTTGTTTTCTGATGACAAGGCCTTGTGAAGACGAGGAGTTTTAAGCTCTCGTATTTATGGAAACTGCATGTTATCATAGACCTAGTTTGAGTGTTGGTGAAACCCTAGAGTGGAGCAGAAGCCCTAGAGATCTGTGCACGGTAGATAAAGAAGAAAATTCACATCAAGAAATAGAGTCCGAGTGAATAAATACTTGCAAACAGAAGTTCATGCAGCAAAACATAAGAGCAATTCATACAGCAGAAACCATACGGCAGAATTTAAACAGAAAAAATGGAATAGGCCAGAGAAAGAAGAAAAAATGCTGTAGAAAAAGAAAGAGCTGAGCAAAGATTAACTGATTTTCAATAGAAAAAATTGTCCACAGAAGTTCCTTACAGCATCCCTTGAATATTTTCTCCACAGCAGAAAATTCTTGCATAGTGCAGAACATTCACATTCATGGCAGAAAATTTTGTGTGAGGTGAAACATTTACACATAAGGCAAAACATGAGAGTTATGGAGTAGGGTGGGTTCTATGCGAGAGAATAAAAAATAGAGAGATGACATCATGTCAATCTCTGAAGAGAGGCCCGCATCATGATGCAACAGTACTGTATATTTTAGTGGACAACTAAGATCAAAGAAGGGAGCTTAAATTGATTCACTTCTAATTTTTTAAGCGTGATGAATAAATGAAGTAGATTCAATAAGAAGAAAGATGGAAATCTGGTTTTATTCTTATCGTAAGCATAAGATACATTATTATCCTTTTATAGTTAAATTCATTTATTAATTCAGTACCCCATTAAATAAGGATAAGAGCGGGACAATAACATTATATGCACAATGATAGTTCATTTGACCTCTTCACAATAAAGATAGCAATAAACATGAGAGACAAAATCACCATTTATTTTAATCAGTCTCCCTTTTCAAGGATTAAATGAGACAAAAATAGAAGTAGAGGAGTTAATGTTGCTTTTCTCACCTATAACCAAATCCTGATTCAGAAACAAGATAATGATTAGGGAAGATGAACAAACACAATCACCCGATCTCTTTTATTACTTTTCACTGACACGTATTAACAAGATTCTTTCTTTTACATGGGAGCAAACAAGGATAACACATCTAAGGATATCTTATCCACCCAAGCAAATTTTCAAATAAGAGAGAAGGGGAATCATAACATGCATTTTTTATTGATCTCTTCTAAACACTTAAGCAGCACTGCAAGTGATTCAGTGATAAAGAGAGTGCTTAATTAACTTAATCCTTGACTCAAAAGAACATGATGCTACGAGAAGAATGAAAACTAATCATCATTCCATTTTCTCTTTGTAAAATGCATACATTAAAATCTTTTTTGAACATAGGAAAAGTACATATAATTAGGAGAAACACCTTGTTTAAACATTACATGCAAGCATTTCTTCTTGTAACTACTTAATAGAGATAGTTAGGTATTATTTAATTCTCTTCCAACATTATAAAAGGTCTTATCCAGTGATTGCAGCATTTTTGGACAGTGATAAAGCTTACCGAAACCTCACCAACCATGCAAAGAATACTTTCACAATATGCTTTTTCACGGGGTTATGACCCAAACAAGATTTGGAAAGAATATGTTTCAACTTTCTCAAGAAAACACATTTTTTAGTCCTACAAATAACAATAGAAACAGCACAAGAAGTACTTTCGGACCCCCCAATAGGGGTTTGAAAAATTCATAAGAGGATACTGCCACATGAAACCTTAAGATGAAACTTTTTGCACAAGTTTTCAAAGATTATGTACTAGACTTTTAAATTTAAAAATGACCTTTAAGATCAAGAACCACTACCAAGGCTAAAACATCTACAATTTGGTAATACAACTTTCATGGATGAAATTTTTACAAGAAAACTATAAAACTTGCAACTTGACATTACTTTTGACTAAGAATGACCATGGACCTGCACTAAAGTCCATTAGGACACAATTTCGCCACATCTTTCAATTTCTGAAAACAGGAGTTATAAAAATAACAAATAAAATCACCATTGATCCAAAGTGAATAGCTTAATTATTTACCATTTTGTCTAACGAAGTTACAAAGGAAAGATTATTCATTTTCTTACTCATGGAATACATGCATCAATACTTTCTCTCAATTCTTGAGTATAAATGAATATTAAATAACAATTCTCTTTACGACTTGTTTCATATGGTAACCAAAATGAAGAGAAGCAAGTCCTTCCAAGATTCCATAGCCTCAGCTCCATGTAAAGTGTTGGAAGGGTACTCCTGACCATGTGTAAGCATAAGCTCCATGAAATGTCCCCTTTTTGACTAACTTGGCAAGTTGGGACAATTACCTTAACTTCTCTTTCTTACTCGATCAATTGATTGCAATTAAACCAAGTAATGGAAGTTATACAAGTTATCAACTGCTATTTTGGATATGAATTTATACATATATGCAAGTTGATATAGATTTGATAGCAATGTCTGATATGCAATGAATAATACTATTTAATCACTTATACTGATAATAAGATGATGCCGTATCTGATATAATTGATAAGTCTATGCAATCTATTTATATTGCTTTCAGCAATGTTTTGCTATATCTGATATGCCAATTTAAATATGTTGATATCGTTAGAAGTGATATGTTGTTGTTTCAGATTGATACTTGAATGCTTGCCACTTGATAATGGATGCTGTTTCTGTCATACAAACTTTAATATATCCAATCCCTTGGTGCCATCTCTGATCTGCAATATATTACTTGCAATTTGCAACCAATGTGCCAATTGCACTTTGCTCTTATCGAGCAGATCCAATTCTGGATTGAAATAAAAGAAATACATAGCGTGGAGGTTCGAGTCCTCTTCAAGGCATACATATTGTAATGCCTATTGAATGAACAATTGTTGTTTTGAAGGTTTTGCAAAATCCGGACCAATCGAATTTGAACAAATAATATATAGAAAGAAGCAAATGAAATATTTTTTCTTCGGAAAGTATACTACGTATAACCTAAATAAAATAAGTAAAATAAATAAAGAGTAAACATAGTAGAGAATATCTCATCAAGTTCAAGAGAACTGACTTGGCTCATATTTATTACTATGCTTACTCTTACATAAAATATCAATTTATATTGAAATTAATTAAAGATCTAGGCTTTTTTTTTCTTATTCAATCCTTCCGCTAATAAGCAATGTCCAATGATGTTTGCTTGAGAGAATGTGAATGCTTTCTTATACCTTGGGATAGGAATGATGAGTTATGTCACCAAAGTACATGTCTTATGACCATTCATTATCACTACACCTTTCCATTATTATTACTGATTTGACTTAATCTGATTCTTCCAATATGAATGATCTTCAACTAGTAATCACTGTTTACTTATCATGCTTCTATAATCACCTCTTCATAACAATTCAGTTCTTTCAATTGAACCTTCCTCTAATTTGTTTTGCCGATGACTAATTAATATTCTTTATTAAATCGATTGTAATAAGCTACCTCTGTTTGTGCCCAAAATTTTTGCCCTTCCTTTAATTAACAATATCAAATGTCTGTCTTAACAGATTTCTACTTATTAAATGGTGGTGTTTGGTTTGGCAGAGTAAGATTCCCTGCAAAATCTTCCCACTTTCTCCAACCTTCACCCTAAGCACTTATCTCTGAGAATCACCATACTGCTGCTCTAAACTCAGATTACTTTTCCCTGAATCTCTCTGTACTGCTTTGTTGCAGAGGAACTAGTTAGAAATACTCAAATGATTCATCTCCACTCTGAAGGAGACGTTACAGCATTTCACACAAGCGTATCAGCTTCCACGGAGTGAGATAACTGCTCCATACCTTAACAGCATTGTATCAATCAGTTCTGAAGCTAAATCAGACCCAGATAAGTTTTCAGATCACCTACATTACTAGGTATAATCACAGTTCACACCAAACAATGTATCCACTCCACTTCCCAAGTTAGGAATCACTCCCAGAATATCATTTCAAGCTTCATAAACAAGGTGCTGCTCCAGAATGAGGATCACAATGTGAGAATGGGCTGCCAATTCTTCAAGAATGCAGAGTAATAGGAATGTCTTCACCAAACATGTTTTACTTCCACTCAACACCAGTAATTACCTGTGCCTTCTCATCACTGGAAATGATTTGATGTCATTTGCAGTAGACTTAACCATCAATCTATCACTTATTTCACGCCCAGATCAGAGATAAATGTCCTCACGTCCAAGGGAAGTATTATACCCAAACTACCTTTGCAAATATCATCAGTTTAATAGAACTCTTTTTTTCATAACGTCCAGTAGATGAACATACACAGAAAAAGGTTATTTCTGTACATCCAACAAGGTCCCCCCTTGAGTAATGAGTGGGAGTCACACATATCAATATATCTCTACTGGAAGGAATATTATGCCTGTGCAACTGAGAATGTTTGTTATGAAGAGGAGACATGACTAACAAGAGGTGTTCGTAGCTTTCAATAGAAACCACATCTCTTAGAGATAACAAACCCGAGCTTGCTTTGGAACAATCTCGTGCCAACATTTTATGGAAAGAGGAAGTTGCGCAGGCACATGACAACTGGAAAATACCAATCTCGCATTCACTCAAATGACCCACAGCAGAATTTCCATCGGATATCTTCATTGGCTTCATTTAGGAAAAGTGCCATCCACACTTTGACTAGTATGGTGGAAAAATCATGACTTGGTATTTAGTTTCACCATGGTTCCTTCTCATAGTCGTGACAAAGAAATAGCCATGAATCTATGCTCCACAGAGTTTCGGGGACGTGGATGTTTTAGGGGACGGGGACACGGTTCGGAGCCAATTTTTAGGGGACGACTATTAAAAAAATAGGGAATTTTTTATATATATAGAGAGAATTCAAATATGCACATTGCATATCATAGCATTGGTAAACCATTCACCATAGACATTTTAGAAGCTCAATACAATGAATACATAGCAAATTAACAAAGTTCAAATACTTTCGTTGTAAAAAATGGCGTACATATAGCAAAAATGCCCAAACATGAAATGAAATGACATAAAGAGAAGTCCAACTAAAATACTAAACAGTAAACAATAACATAGAAGTTCAACTCCATAATCAATTGACATAAAGAGAAGTCCAACTAAAATAATAAACAGTAAACAATAGCATTGAATTTCAACTCCATAATTAGATGTCCATAATAACCAAAATCAATAATGTATCAGCAAATGATATATGCCAAATATATGGCTGTCCTCTAGGGATTTAAATCAAGATCATCATCAGAGTCAGCCTCTGAGTCACTGATAGGGGTAGGCAGAGGGTCCTCATCCAATGGAACCCCAAGCAACCTTGGAGGTGTGTTATCCTCCTCAACCTGTATAGCATCCACAGGATTAACATCCCAACGTAATGATGGATATTGTTTGCCATCACCATAGAATTTGGGAAAATTCTTTCGTGAGCCTTGTGGTAATGGGTGTATCAGTGAAGTAAGATTCAAAGGACCAAAAGCCGATCCCCATGGACCCGTAGCAGCCATCTTAGGAAAATTAAATGGAACTAATGGTTCCTGGAAGAAAAGTGAAGTTTCACTTGGAACAGGACTCCTTTTTTTGGAAGGCGGAAACTGGTAGTTCGTTCAAGAGGAGTAAGCAAATCAAGCTTAGGTTTGAGACCAACTTAGAGCAGCACCTTTTGAACCTTCTCCTTTAGAACGACGTTCATATACACGAAAGCCCTTTGACCCTGTTCGACTTGTTTCCACTAACTGAAGGTCAATGAAATAATGAACTAGGGCCCTCCCAACTATATCATTCGTTTATTTGCTAGGCATTGGTATAGACTCTAGTTTGCTATCGCTGTAGGTTGTTCCAAGTGTTTCATGTCTACTATCTTTAACTTCTGCCATCAAGGCATTTCTGATAACACGAAATTATCGCATCGTATAGACAACATGGAATTTTTTAGTGTTGATTATTCGCCAATTGGCGAATATGTCCCGTGGGTCGTATAGAAATTGGTGAAAAAAGCTCAGTATACTGGCTGACCAGTTTGCCTTGATTTTATAAAAGACACATTTAGTTGTCGGATTGTTCGCCACTATTTTTACGCAATTTCACTACGGTAGTCGGGTTCTTCGCCCATTTTTCTATTGTATATTTTACTCTTATTCGCCACAGATTAAGGAAGGGTGTATTTATCGTGGATCACCATTCGCCAAAGGCCCATTGTCCCAAGTGAAATTTTTATTTGCCCTAGGACCCAATTCGCCATGCATCATACACAATCGTGTCCCAAATTCCCGCCCTATTCGCCCAGTCAATTACTTGAAATTACGCAGGGTTCGCCAAATATTAGTTGTTATCATATGCAATTGTCGGCCCCTTCGCCAAAATGGACGATGGAGATTATGAGGCAAAATCTAATGGCTGATATGAAAACGGTTTACTTGTCTATTTAAGAGATGAGTTTCATTATGGAAACATGCCGAAAAGGAGACTGTAGAGATTTCAAGAGATTTAGTAGTACAAAAATTCAGTTGATTATGAGCTCACAATTGCGATCGGTAGCGAACCGGAACGACTATGAGTCCGTAGTATCTTATTCAAGTAAAATTTTATTGCAGCCTTAATTTGTTGGAGATGTCACAGTCAAAGCTAAACAAGAAGAGGAAGAGGACTATTGAAGGTGGAGATGTCCAAGAGAGGCCAACGAAATGCAGAAATATATCTTCATACTTTGGCGGGGGCAGACGCAATGGTGTTGCTCAAAGTGATGAAGGTACATCATCAGAGGAACCTGTACAACTTCAATGTTCTCAACCTACACAAGAGTCTATTCAACAAATTGGGCAGCCTAATAAATCTGGTGACGAAGTTGCGGAACCTGATATCTCTGATGAAGATGACCTTGAAGAAGAATTTCAAGTAAATAACCAGTACTAGGATGAATCGATCGGCTTCGGTGATGATGATGGTTCAATTAACAATAACACTAAAGGGAGAGGAAAATCAAAAGAAAAAACTGATCGTCAATGGGAGATGTCCAGGAGATTTAAATTTGATTGGGCGGCAAAGTATCCATTCATTGAACCCGTGGACAATCCAATTGTAGGTGAGCCGCTAGTAGAATGCAGATGTACAATTTGTAGTTGGAAGTATAAAAAGGAAAAGCGGTTGTAGCTTAAACTAGACACCATAGAGAAACATGTTGGTAAGGTTTACGAAACCTCAACTGTAGATGGAAAGGAAATAAAAGTGGTAAGATATAAAACAAAGGAGCAATGTCAACATAAAAGGAATGCTGAGGAATATTATTTGTTTCAAAAATTTAAGACGAAGCCTGGTGAAGTTCAAGGTTCTATTAATGCTATTTTTGCAAAAGCAAGTGAAGTAGAAGAACGCGGAAAAGCTGTTCAATTAAGTAATGTTTTCCATATATTGAGCAGAGGGTGTCCAATGACAGACTATCTAGAAATGAGTGGTTTGTTACACTTTTTGAAAGTTCCTAACTATCTTGTCACTCATTGGTCAATAAACAGTGGATGGGAATGGGCAAGTTGTATTGCCCAGGTTGAAATAAAGGATGTACAGAGAAAAATAAAAGAGTCAACCTTTATTGCATTGTCCGTAGACGAAGTTACGACAATAGATAATACGTCATGGGTATGCATGCATGTTTATACTATACAGTGTAATGTCCACCAACCACATCTACTAATTGTTGCAAAATTGAGGGACAATGCGACATCGGAAACTTTATTTCAATTAGTAAAGAGCCATTTAATTGAATATGGAGCTATGGATGAATTGACAATAGCGAAGAAGTTGATCTGTGTTGGAGCGGATGGAGCTTCAGTAATGCAAGGTCAAAGAAATGGTCTTTGCACAAAGATGCAGGCTTCTTGTTCACCATATGTTGTTGGCATTCACTGTATGGTCCACAGGATGAATCTTGCTTTTAGAGTTGTGAAGAAGTTTCCTTTAGTAAACAAGGTTGAAGATTTAGTAAGAGAGTTGTACTCATATTTTTGTCGAAGTCCCAAACGTTTTAGGGAATTTCAGCACTTTGCTAATGGAATTACCAATGGAAACAAGCTTCTTAAAGATGTTGATACCAAATGGATCTCTTTGGATGGACCAGCACATCGAGTTTTTTCCGAATATCAATCTTTGATTGGACTGATGTACGAAAATCGGGACAATGTAGAAAATCAGAGATGTGGCGACCTGCTTCGGAGGTTAAGCAATATAGAGACACTTTTGACTTTAGCATCGCTTCTTCCCATAATAGAAGAAATGACGTTCATTTTGAAAAAAGCCCAACAAAGAGCAATGTATATTGCAGAATATGCTTACTTGCGTAAAATGTCATGCCAAGCCCTCGATAGTCTCTATCGAACTGACCTAAATGTATTCGATGAAAGATTTAATCACTGGCGGAAACTAACAGATTTGGACAATCCTGATAATTATTTAAAGATCGTTGAAAATGGAGATTTATGTGTTTGTGTAAGGGGATTTCAGATACCAATGTACTATAGTGCCCCAAAGAAGCGAGCTACAAGAGTTACAAGGGAAGAGTTTACCAAGATCATTGAGTCTATAGCAGCTAATGCAAGGGACATAGCCTTTAGAGTTTCCTCTTAAATAAGATCTCGATTCCCATATGAACAACTGCTTGAGGCCATGACAATTGTGTTTCCTCAATATTGGTCTTTAAACTCTAAGGAAGATTATCGTAATAGGCTGTTGACTTTGATAAAGGAATTTTGCAAATCTGTAGAATTCAATGGAGTGACTATCAATGGAATTTTAGATGAGGGTCTTCTTAAACAGCAATCAGGCACTTTTGCAAAGACTATGAAGCATCAATATCAATTAATCCATAACCCACATGAAGAGGGCTCGGCAACAAGGCTTTGGACAGAACTAAAACAGAGCACAATGTTGCGTGAAGAAATTTCAGAGTTCTTCAAGTTTGCTGATCTATGTCAAACCATGATATTGGGTTCAGTGGAGGATGAGAGAGTTTTCAGTGCTTTGGGCTTCCTAAAATCAAAGCTAAGAAACAAACTAGACAAGAATTTGGAAACATGCTTGAGGGTCTACACATCTAGGTATGATGTCAATACTTTTCCTTATCAAAAAGCAATGGAAATCTGGAAGAAAAGATGCAAAAGAAGAGGGTTGGGCAACACCATTAACCAATCTCCAACAGTGACTCTGAGTGGGACAAGTACAGGTGGCGATGGGAGTCATAGAAGTGGAGGTCAGAGTGAAGAAGACACAAACGAAAATGAAGAGAACAATGAAGGAACTGGAATACCAGAATTGGATGATGATGATGACACAGAGATGAATTGGCAAATTTAGGAAATTTCTGCTAAATTAGCAGTAGCAATCAATAGGTATTTTTTGAACTTATTAACTACTATATCCTATCATTCAATGTTCATTTTAGAAAAGCAAGAATGTATTATGTTTCATCATTAAAATTTGAGAACAAAGAGTATTATTACTGTAGAGTGTAGTTTGTATCGTATCATCAATGATTATTCATATTTGAATTTGAAATTCCTGAATGAAATTTTGTATTCCAATAGCATATAACAGAGTAAATCAACTAAGAATAACTGAATAAAATAGAGTAACTCAACATACATTGAATTGGAAAACATGAAAATTAGATAGAGCACAATTTGTTTTGTATTCATTTGCAATATATTACAATTTACAATAGTTCAAAATTCAGAGCAATCTTTGTAGGCTAGTCCAAACATCCTCTGATGGCAGAACAATTTGGTTCATAGTATAGTCACACTCCTGCAACTTCGTTAGCAATTCATATTTGGAAGTGTGACTTGACAACACCGTTGCTTCTAAAACTCCATTCAAAGTTCTCACTGGTTTGATGAAATCCATGAATGTATCAGGAGATATGTCTGTAGGAAGAAAGCGTAAATCAATATTTATTTTGTCCTGCAACCTTATTTTGTAATTTTCTCTTCCAATGAACTTATTTGTGTCAAATCCCTTAGGCAAACCAAGACTTTACATATTCGCTTTCCTTTGTTCCATCTTTGTGATCTTCTGCTTAGCTTTGTCATCCAATTCCTGTGCTTCCCGTAGCTTCTCACATTTTCGAATGATACTTGACACCTTTACTAAGGCATCAAGGCGGTTGCTAATTCCCTAGTTTGATAGATAACTATCACTCTTACTGTAGAGTTGTTGCATACTATCTTTTGCTTTCTTTTCTTTCTTGACAACATCCATGTTCTGTTCAATGTTCTTATGGAGCTTCAAATAACATACTCTCATACGTTGAAGCATTTCAAACCACTCATACAAGCTATTAGACATCATCAATATTTGGCCCCAAATGTGTTCTTTTGTAGTCTCCACTAAATTATTACTAGTATTTGTTAAAGTTTGAATTGTATTATTGGCCTTCTTTAGTTCTTCTGCCATTTTTTCACAATTCTTTTTCTCTTCCACTGTTTTGTGTTCGCAATGATTGGCTTTATCCGCCTGAGAGTCCAATTGCTTTTGCAATTCCCGGTTGGAGGCAGCATTACTCTCCACAGTTTTAAATAACTTTTTTGAACTGACTCTTTCTTCCTCTAGTTTTTTACTAATTTCTGCCAATTTTCCCCTCAGTGCCTTCAACTCTGCCTGCTCCTGTTCCTTCACTACTGCCTCCACATGTTCCTGCGCTGTATCTGTTGATGTAGAGGTTGATTTTTTAATCTTTTTCTATAATTCTTTCAAACTGTTCTTTGAAGCTTTCCTCTTTGCTTTTTCATTGCCAATGTTGGCCTGTAACTTTTCTATATTTTTCTTGAGCTTGCTTTTCTCTCTTTCTAGCTTTAGCAATGCATTGTAGACCACTTGGTTTGTAGACTTTGACACATTGATTTTGTCCACATTTTTAACTTTGGAAAAATCTATTTGGAGAGTGCTAACTTGAAATTCAGACGGATCTATCTGACTCTCTGGTGGGTTTCCATCTTTATTTGGTGGAATAACAACCATGAACTCCATCATGTCTCTGTTTGAGTCATATGTTGGAAAAACCCTGTTGGATGCAGGTTGTTCCTCTACAGCTGCAGTAAGGGCACCAGTCTGCAATGTCTTCTTTATTTCCTTATTCTTGGTTGTTGTTTCTGCAAATTTATTATAGAAATCTTTGAAACGAAAATGTGGTGTTGCAGAAGGATTTGAATGTTTGAAAGGTGAACCAGAGGCAGAGCTTGCAATGCCTGTTGTTCTAACTAATGCTCTTTGAGGATTTAAACTTCTAGAGGGTTTTGCTGAACTTGAAATTGCAAATAGTTCTTTACAATCTAATGTCATTGTTTTGGAAGTGGAAACCTTTTGCTTCTTGACACTATCTTCTTCTATGGGATTCTGTGTAGATTCTAGTGGCCTCTTTAGAGAGGGAACTTGTTGTATAAGTTGCCTAGTCCCACTGGCGCCAGTGCCACTACCGGACCCAGTAGTAGTAGATTCAAACCCAAGGCTTGCACCATGATCATAAGTAGTTTTTTCTGTCTCAATTGTATTCCAGACGCCTTCTCCTGTGGGACCCAAACCACCACCTTTATAATCCATTTTTTCCACAATGATTGCCCCTTTGCTATATACTTTTTTCCGGTCCTCGCTGATTCCACTCTGACTCCCAGTCCTTGGAGTAAATGCAATTGGTGGATTATCATCCTCACTGTTTGGATCACTGCTGTCGTATGCTGAGTTAGGATGCTCCAAATTCCACAATTTGCTAAACTCTATATCCTCGTCTATTTCATCCAGATCTTCACTGGTCTTTGGTTCACCAAGATCCTTTCTCATACTCCAAAAATCATTCATTTTCGTTCTAGTCCATTTTCTATCCCTACAAGCTTCTGCTATTTTCTTTGGTATTTTTATGTTTGATGGATGAACAACTTTTTCGTAGAAATTGTAGGACATCCTAGGCTGTACAATGCCCTAGTTTATTGTTGTTATAATTTGCGATGACAATTGTTCAACTGAAATTTTTTCCTCATCCGAAACTTTCTCCATCTCTTTTGTAACGTCATCCTAGATACCCTTGTTTTTCAACTTCTCTAGCAATGGTTTACTTTCATGTCGAAATAAGTTTGCAAAGTTCTTATTAGCAACAAGCATTGTTTGAATGACGTTGAGTGGATCATACTTCCAGTACCACTCTAAATCAAATTGAAAAATATCTAAAAAAGATTTTGCCACTTTGAATACCTTTCTCTCAAATGTTAACCCTCCAATAGAGAAAGGTAAGGAAGGGAATATGCTCTTCTTCTATTGGCCAGTGAAGAGTCTATCTGTGCTCTCTAGTTGTACTACATATTTTACTGCAAACACCTTGTCTGTCACATGCATTGGAAGTTTGTGGGGTTGCAGTTTTGATCCGTAAAACTTTAGCACAGTGTATTCTTCCATTAAGTACCAGTTAGCCAATTAAATTGTGCTTCCAAGTTGGATGCAATCCCTACATGAAGCAGACAATCTGGGCATTGGAGTGCTTGTTATTTTTTTGTACAATAGTGCCAAAAAGAAGTCTACAAAATTACTGTAATTCCTCCTGTTATCATACATTCTTATCTGAGGTGTCCAGTTATATATTGGAGTACCTGTCCCCCTCTGAATTTCAAGCTTGTTGCCGTTGCTCATTAATACTGCAATATGCTTGGCTAGCAGAAGATAGCACAAGTAGGTTGTGAACCTAAATGTCTTAGAATTGCCTCTTTTAATCAATGCTAATTGTTCTTGCATCGATTGAACCACGTGTCCAACAAAATTATATCTTATTGGTTCATTGACACAATGGATATCCCAAATGAATTGAAGAATGCTAACACCCACTTCCCTATTGTTTTCTAGTCCCAGGCAAAATGCTAGCGAGGATATAGTATCCTGAACCCATGGCACAAAAATGCTAAAATCATAAGGAGGCTTATGGATCTCACCCAATGAAGCCTTTGCCTCTGCAACTATTAGACCCTTTATAAATGAATCTTTTACGTTTGGCGGGACTGCCTCATATTGCTCTGCAAGCAATCCCAGGTCAATATGGACATTATAGTTTTGTCCGCCAAACCCTAGGTCTAGCAAACTGAGAAATTCTTCTTGGGTTATTGATAAAATTTCTTCCTGATTTTTTTTATTCACAATTGCTTTTCTTTCTTCATCATAGTTTTTTGCACAAATCAAGACAATCTCCGCGCAAGGGAAAACTTCGGGTAACAGCATGTGACCCAAACCAACATCCCACAGAGCAACTTTATTGGTTTTTGCACCTATCGCTGGGTTAAATTTTATAAAATTAGACCTCTTTGGCCCAGTTGCCTTACTGCACAATGTATGTTTAATTGCTATAACTCTCCTTTCATCATCGATAACAGGATCATAAACATCGTGATACTCATCAGTGAAACCAGGGATTTCTACTAATTTTTTGCAGTATATTAAAGTTTTCCCATCTGCTTGCCCTTGGCCTTGAGTTTTCGCTTTCCCCATTGTTCTTCGGAAGAATGAAAAAACACAGATTCACAGATATTTACTAACAAAATCACAGATAATAACTAACTAATTAAGAAAACCCCAATTTAAGAAAACCCCAATTGTACATGCAAGAATTAAAATTTCAAAATCAAGTTAAACTAAATTTTTGACATTACAAAATTGGGATGCATCAGGCTAGATATCTTACCCGAAATTAAATTTTGAAATCTGGATAGATAGAAGTTAGAACGGCTAAGGCTCTCACAAATTATAGTCTCGAAATCTTCGGCGACGGTTCAACAGTTCTTTTTAGCTCTGCTGCTACGAGTCGATAGGTTTTTAAAAAGGAAATGTTAAAAACCTTTCGTTACATGTAATGGTATATAATTATACTATAATGTTTACGTAATCTTTCTAAAACATACCACGTAATCTTTTCGACGAATTACACGTCAACGTGTCACGTTTCCGGAGCGAGTTTTTCAGAAAAGCTTTTTGAAACCCATAGTACTTCCGAAATACAACTTCAACCGTTCATCTCTCGTAATCCAACGATTGTCACGATTTTAAAATATTAATAATTTAATACACACTAATGAATATTAATCATTAACTATATTCACTTAGAATAGCTTATCCATGAAATTTGAACTAGTCACCATTAAATGATAAAGTTTGGAAACATTTAATTATTACATGAAACAAAAGTGCAATGCAAATTTTTTATATTATACAAGGCAAAATTTCATTACAATTCAAATATGCCCATAGACCATATCTATTAACGATTTTTATAATCAAAACAAAAAAGAAAAGCAGTAGCACTTCGCTTTTCTTAAAACATTTTCATATTTTATTTTTAACATACGCGATTACAATTTATATCATTGCAAAAACCTTGGTAAGCTACTACCACCAGAGGGAGACACAGTAGAGGGACTAGAGAGTAGAGACTAGGTAGACTCAGGGACTATTTGACTGAGGCTCCCTTCCTTCTGTGTGGAAGTTTGCAGAGTGGATAATCTCGGAGAATTCTTCTAGCCACCGATAGTCTTCGGGTTGCTCCAGTAGGTGCCACTTCTGGAGGAAATCCCTCCCAATCTGTGCCCACTTTCGATGACGCGTGAGCTGCTTAGCATCAAGGTTCAGTAGAAATGTTTGCTTGGGCACATTTACTCCTGGTTGTAGAATCTTAGGCAAATCATTTGCCCAAGGAATTCCAAACCCAATTTCTGAAAATATGACAACATGCACATCGTCGCCGAGGTACTCTTCTTTGAAAAATTTCCTCAGAAGCATGATAATATCCACCTTTTCCCCCCAGGTCCAATAGAGATGCCAAGAATTGAGACGAAATGTCAATGTTAACTCTATACCTATTTTCACTCTCTAGAAATTCACGTCCGAGCACCATCCTTATAGCCTCCTTGGTGAAGGCTCCCAACTCCATAGCAACAGATGCCAAGATTGGGTATGTGACCAAGCCCAAAAAGGCCTTCTGATCCTCCAAAGCAGTGCATCTCAAACGAATTGGAGTGTCCATTGAAAATCAAACTGATATTAGTATTCTAATTTTTGACAAAAGTCAAAGAGAACCTAGCACTCGTAGACTATTTTCACAAATATGCTTTCACAATCGTAAATTAACGAGCGTAGATCGATCTATTTATAAGTCCTGATTGAAATTCTTTCTCTGCCCTAAAGATCTAATTAATTCGTAAGATAAATGGTAATTGTCCAAAAATCTCCAAATCTTTCATATTTAATGCAACAGTGGGTGAAATTGGAAACAACACTTATGATAAGACATTTGCTATCTTGGGAATAACGAAGGCCGAAAGGATCGCGCCACGCAGGTGGACATAACAATTCTTTATTATAAAAAAAACTTGAAACTTGTGTCCACTCCATATAAACAATAAGCAAAGTACGTTAGCTGCGAAATGGCGGCAGGAAATGAAGCTTTACTAGTGATGTAAGATCATCGAACGGTCAGAAAACAATGTCCTTAGATGAGATGACGTTTTCATTCAAGCCTTAACTTTAAAGCATTATTCTATCGAGGTAATGAATAGTTATATGATGTCACACATATCTGTCAGTGAAAATTGAAAGACGCCATCTAAGAAACCATTAATTCACATTACTTTAATTGATGTCATGACTCATCCACTCATCGCCATTAATTAATATTTCTATCTAATATTACCGAAGATTGCCAAAAGAATTCTACTTTTTTGGTGTCAGAAAATGATGTCACAGACTCACAGTGTCACACGTCCGTTCGATTACAACATATCAACGGCCAAAGGTGAATTTCGGGCCTATTGTTGGTCTTCATAATCTTTACGGCAAATTCTCAGCGGAATTATGACTCGTGGTATGATTGATCGTGGGCTTATTGGTACGATCAATCATACCACGTGTCATGATTCCGTCGAGAGTTTTTCGTAAATATTGTGAAGAGCAACAATAGGCTCGAAATTCACCTTTGGCCGTTGATATATTGTAAATCCAACAAAAGTGTCATGTGAGTATGTGACGTCATAGTGATGGGAGTGGGACCCGATGCAACTTCAACATCAAATCACAACCATTGGATTAAGAGAGATGAACGGTGGAAGGTGCATTTCGGACGGAATGTGGTGAGATAACTCCTTTATTGAAAACTCTCTCCAGAATCATCACACATGTCATTCTTCAAGAATGAAAACTTAAATCGCCTGAAATGTTAAATGTAATAATTATTTTCAATTATTCAATCGTTGTAATGTCCCCGTTTTTTAGTCTATTGGGATTAGCTTGGTTTGGCGACCCTCACAGGCTAATCAGGTGATCAGAGGGGATCAGTTGGCGGAGCTAGTGTTGGGATTCCATTCTGGAGGTTCAGATTATCAGATATGCTCTTCGTTCGGGTCAATTTGGTCAACTTACTATTTTTAGTAAGTGGTATTTTGGGGTATGGCCAGATTTAGCAGGGCGTCTGCACGGGGTGTCAGATGTTTCAGGATCGAGTTTCAGGGAATCTCCAGTTTGAGAGACTTACTATTTATAGTAAGTCTATTTTTGGCAGTTGGCTATTTGTGGTAGTTGGTTATTTTTGGGCAGGGCAGTTGAAGTTTGAGGATTGATGTCAGACATGAGTTTGCACAGTCAGTGGGGTTTAGCGGCTTTTAATTTTAAAGTTATCGTTATTAAATTAAATTATTTTTAATTTAATAACTTTATTACTTTATAACTTTAATGTTATAAAATGAAGTTGTGATTAAAAAGCCTTTTAAGTGAAAAAAGTGAAGTTGAAGCTTTTTCCAAAAAAAGCTATATATTCAATTCGAAAAAGCACTTTACTCATCCATTATTGAATTGATTATTTTTATGAAGTCTTTTGTTGAGAGCTTCAACAAGGGTTTGAGGATTGATTCCTCTCTGCTGCACTTTGAATCATTCTTGTGGTGGTGAATTGTGCATTGTTTCTGTGGGAGTATTTCTGATAATTTCATGGCTGCAAATTGGTGCTGAAGTCTACCAATTTCATGCAAGAGCATTCTGAAATTATTTACTTATAGTTGGGAATCAATTATCTTCTCTGAAATACTGGTTGTGTGCAAGGAGGCTGTTGTATCTCCAAATAAGTTGCATATTATTTTTAACAAGCTGCCAGTATTCTCCCATGTGCTGCGTTTACATTTAGGAGGGTGGCGTTTTAATTCTAGAGGCCACATTTTTCATTGATTGGGCTGCGTATGGACAGCTAGAAGACACGTGTCTTCCTCTGAGGCTGCGTGAGGGTCCCAAACCGCCGTGTCTTCTTGTTCTGGGACTGTGACTTCATTCTTGTGTGGCTGCGTGGTCACCTATGGCCCTGCGATTTGTTTGAGGAGGCAGCGTTTTGGCATTGAGGTTTGTGAATTACCTTGGGTGGCTGCGTGACATCCTGGCCAGCCATTTAATTCAAATAAGGTGCATAATTTGCATGTATAATTATTTGACAAGTGTTATGTATTAGCAAATGAATAAGTTTGAATGTTTCAAGTGAAGTGTTGGAGTTGAAATTTATTGTTATTTAAATCATGTAATTTTGGAAAAGTTTATATTAAAATCATACTTTGCCAAATACAAAACAAAGTGCTAGCAAATTTCAGAATTCCATAATATCTATAGCAAGGAGCTAGGCAAGCTCTTTACAATGGTATCAGAGCATTTTCCTGCCATCCTGTGGGGTCTAGATTCATTTATATTCTGAAGTTTTAAAAAAAAAGAAAAGTGATCAACACTTCCACTTTCCCTAGCTATGGATAAATACAGGAGGCCCAGTTCTGGAAGTCGCCGAAGCAGTATGGGAAAAAGAGAGGAATTAAATGCTTTAGTAGAAAGTATGGAGAGACTTAGATTGCATTAGCAGAGATTGGTAGAGAGTTTGTCGGATCTAGTGACAGTAGACAGGGCAGCAAGGTATATGGTCTCTGCCTTTAGAAGGACATCGAGTTTGCAAGGGAGAAGGCTGGAGTTTTTTCTGATAGGTGTCCATGATGCTGATGTTCCTATATCTAGTACAACACATGCTATTCCTATCCGCAGTGCTGATGATGAATTTATTTCACAGGAACCAGTGGATGTTTCAGTACCATTGGTCGATAGCAGCGCTGAGCATCAACAGGTTGAGGCTCCTAGAGAAGTCACTATGGATTGTACAGAGACAACTGATGCTGTAGTTATCACTGAGTGTTCAGACTCTTCCGTGGAGGGAGTAGTTATTGGAGATTTTTATGCCAGTTCAGGAGGCAGTTGCTTCCTCAGATGGGACCAATGCATGTATGGAGTCTCCCAGTGGTGATGTTGGTAATTTGGGTACCACAACGGAGTCATTTGATGACAGTTCGTGCTCCAGCATTATTGGTGCACAACCTGACATTGAGTCATGTGTGCAGAGTCAGGTGTCAGCAGTTGAGATTTCAGCAGGAGATGTGGGAGCTGATAGTATAGACACATCTGATGACACTTTTGAGGATGTTGTGAGCTGCATTGGAGATGACACCTCTTGTGAGATGTTGGGTGATGACTGTGAGGAGCATATGAGCTCTGACAGCTCAGAGGTTTATGATAGTAGTCACAGTGTGGGATCAGTACAGGAGACATTGGTTTTTTCCTGTGTTGAGGATGTGAGCATGGAGCTTTCTAGTGATGACACTCAGGCTGAGAGTGTTGTAGTTGATTTGGGCGACGTAGTTTCATGCCATAGTATAGTTGATTCACATGACGACATTGAGTCGTGTATGTAGCCAGAGTTAGTGGAGGAGTTGTGGATAGATGATATGGACACTAGCATCATAGACATTGCCGATGTTGAGAGCGAGGATGATGAGTGCTGTAGTGTTTTTGGTTTCCTATATCTGACTTTGGGTGTGGACTCAGTGTTGTCATATGGTGGTGGTGGGTTCCAGGATTCTTCGTTACAGGGACTCACGTATGAGGAAGGGGAAGCATATGAGTGGCAAGAGTTTGTTACAGCCAGGGCTTCGACTTCTAGAGAGGGGGTTACTTCGTCGGTGACTCATGAGGATGATTCTTCCTGTAGCGAGACATGTTTGACTTATCAGACTTTGGGGGAGGACTCTGAGTTGTTAGTGAGTGAGAATGGATCCCAGGATCTGGATTGTCAGGCGGTTGTAGAGGATGAGGTAGCTGGAGATGGTGTTGAGTTGGATTCAGCAGTAGCTTCCTTGGGATTAGATGAGGACGAGTCCGATGCCTATACTTAATTTGTAGATGTGTACTCGGATGAAAGTACACAGAGATACGATGATCTTGAGGGGAGTTTGTTGGATGCAACTTCCTCTCATAGTGTGGACAACACAGTTGAGGTTGTTCATAGGAGGCCCATTGTGCAAAGTCATCATGTGACTAGCCAGTTGCGAGTTGATGAGAGATATTTCTTCTACTCTCGAGCATTTTGATGCCACTCATCAATTGTTGGCTGTTAATGGTTGGGGTGCTCCTATGACAGATGATCATAGTGGTGGTTACCTTTCCTTGACAGAGATTCATTCCTTGCGGGAGACTGTCAGGATTTTGAGACAAAATTATTTACTGTTGGTAGCTGACTAAGATCACCTAGTTGAGTGGGGGAGTACAGCATATGAGGCATTGATGGACAGAGAGGAGGTGAGTGAGCTTACTCAGGAGCTCACAGCGACTACTGAGGCTTTAGAGGGCACTCAGCGGGCTCTTCAGGAGTCGCAGATCCAGTTGGAGGAGGTGACCGTGGAGTTGGAGCATTTACAGTCCACACCAGCTCCAGACCCAGTTCGATTGCACATTGAGGTGGTTGGTGGTGAGTTTGCTCTTACGGTTGGTGATGAGGAACATGATGATGTGGCAGACACATTTGTTCAAGATATTGGAGCACTTGGTACTGATGAGGTAGGAGTACCAGTGGAGTCAAGCTCTCAGGTTGATTTGCTTCCTTTTGCTGGAAGTGAATTTATTTCATCATCTCACATAGTTGATAGCATGGGACAGTTGGCAGTGCAACATTTTCAGAGGGGTCAGTTGTGGGTTGCGGGGGAGCAAGTTGACGCTTCCATGTATAATTTCTACTGCACTGACTCATTCATGGAGTATTTACTTGAGAGTGCAGATGTGCGAGATGATTCATACAGAGTGTCTGAGGGTACTCTCATCCGAAGCTCTTGTGTTATTCGGAGGTTGGTAGGGAAGATTGTGGAGACTCTATCTACTATGCTTCCCCACAGGGATTTCGAGGTTGGGTTTGTTGAGAGGGTTGCTCAGGTTCCTACCCAGCTTGCAGTTATGCGGAATTAGAGATTGGAGCCATCTCATGATTCCCAGTTTGGTAATGATGAGCTATTGACGAAGATTGGGGCTTCCTACCAGCAGTATACGGTGGGGTATGTTCATCATTTGTCTTTTGACCCACAGGTAGAAGATTTGATCTCCCGCAGGGGTAGACCGGCTTCAGTTTCCTACCATCCATTATGGGATGGATTAGCACCATCTTTTGTGGATGGAATTGGCAGTTGCAAGTTAGACTACTTGCAGCATCCACACACCTAGGACCGTTTATCAGAGGTTAGAGTTGGTAACAGTGATTCCGACACATTTGGTCATTGTCTTCTTCTCAGTGTAGTTGGGTGTCAGTGTGAGTTAGATAGGGACTCGAGTTTTTGCAGAATTGATGTTTCAGTTGGGTTGAGTTCCGCTGGGTTGTTTTCTGCATCGACATCTGCAGTTGGCCTTCAGATGATGTTTTCAGTGATGTCAGTTATTTGGGTGTCGAGGGCAGTTTCTCAGATGTTGGTGTCTGTACTGTTGATGTTGGGATTTTCTTAACAAGAGTATGGTGAGGATCGAGACATTACTTATGACCATCCTTGGGATCCAGGTGGTTTGTGATGTTGCTTGTTTTTCCTGATTGCTTGAGGACAAGCAATTTTGGGAAGGGAGGATTGTAATGTCCCCGTTTTTTAGTCTATTGGGATTAGCTTGGTTCGGCGACCTTCGCAGGCTAATCAGGTGATCAGAGGGGGTCAGTTGGCGGAGCCAGTGTTGGGATTCCATTCTGGAGGTTCAAATTATCAGGTATGCTCTTCGTTCGGGTCAATTTGGTCAACTTACTATTTTTAGTAAGTGGTATTTTGGGGTATGGCCAGATTTAGCAGGGCGTCTGCATGGGGTGTTAGATGTTTTAGGATCGAGTTTCAGGGAATCTCCAGTTTGAGAGACTTACTATTTATAGTAAGTCTATTTTTGGCAGTTGGCTATTTGTGGCAGTTGGTTATTTTTGGGCAGGGCAGTTGAAGTTTGAGGATTGATGTCATTCATGAGTTTGCGCAGTCAGTGGGGTTCAGTGGCTTTTAATTTTAAAGTTATCGTTATTAAATTAAATTATTTTTAATTTAATAATTTTATTACTTTATAACTTTAATGTTATAAAATGAAGTTGTGATTAAAAAGCCTTTTAAGTGAAAAAAATGAAGTTGAAGTTTTTTCTGATAAAAGCTATATATTCAATTCGAAAAAGCACTTTATTCATCCATTATTGAATTGATTATTTTTATGAAGTCTTTTGTTGAGAGCTTCAACAAGGGTTTGAGGACTGATTCCTCTCTGTTGCACTTTGAATCATTCTTGTGGTGGTGAATTGTGCATTATTTCTATGGGAGTATTTCTAATAAATTCATGGCTGCAAATTGGTGCTGAAGTATACCAATTTCATGCAAGAGCATTCTGAAATTATTTACTTATAGTTGGGAATCGATTATCTTTCTGAAATACTGGTTGTGTGCAAGGAGGTTGTTGTATCTCCAAATAAGTTGCATATTATTTTTAACAAGCTGCCAGTATTCTCCCATGTGCTGCGTTTACATTTAGGAGGGTGGCGTTTTAATTCTGGAGGCCACGTTTTTCATTGATTGGGCTGCGTGTGGATAGCTAGAAGACACGTGTCTTCCTCTGAGGCTGCGTGAGGGTCCCAAACTGCTGAGTCTTCTTGTTTTGGGACTGCGACTTCATTCTTGTGTGGCTCCGTGGTCACCTGTGGCCCTGCGATTTGTTTGAGGAGGCTGCGTTTTGGCATTGGGGTTTGTGAATTACCTTGGGTGGCTGCGAGACATCCTGGCCAGCCATTTAATTCAAATAAGGTGCATAATTTGCATGTATAATTATTTGACAAGTGTTATGTATTAGCAAATCAATAAGTTTGAATGTTTCAAGTGAAGTGTTGGAGTTAAAATTTATTGTTATTTAAATCATGTAATCCTGGAAAAGTTTATATTAAAATCATACTTTGCCAAATACAAAACGAAGTGCTAGCAAATTTCAGAATTCTATAATATCTATAGCAAGGAGCCAGGTAGGCTCTTTACAATTGCCATACCAACTATAAATTTTTGAAAACCATTCGCCATGACAAATAAATTAATTCAAATATTTGGAAAATAGTTTCGCCATATTTTTATATAAATGGTATCTTTTATTAAAAAATTCGCCACCAAATATCCATATTTTGAAACATTATTCGCCATCAATATGAATAATTTTCCTAAAAAAAAATTGTAGTCGCCATTTTTTTATAAAAATAGTATACATTATTAAAAAATTCACCACCAAATATCCATATTTTGACACCTAATTCGCCACAATTTTATACTTTTCGGGAGGGGGAGGGCTTCTTAAAGTTATCCCTGATAGACAGCTATAGAGCTGAATAGTTTCATCACTGCTAGTATGGTAAGCAAGAAAGGTTTAATCATGGTATATTACTTGACAAGAATAAATATAGTTAATAGCTTCCAGTTCTTTCTTAACCAAACAGTAACCTTTAAAGCTTTTCTTACTGTCAATCTTCCATATCATGATGTCTCACAACTGATCAATTAGATGGTGACAGTAAAGAAAATGCAAGAATCTGCACATTCATTATTAATTAAAGCTTGTCATGTCGTTGTGATCAACAATAACGTATGATTGGGAAAGAAGTAATTGTCTTTATCTGTGTCTATAGCTAGCAAGAGCTATGATTCTCGCACAACTGACAACAAGAATGACTTGACTGGTCTTCGAGCCTCTATACGAGACCCCTCTTTTACTAACTTTATTAAATGCAGCATCGACATATAGAAGCAAGTAAAGGCAAGAAGAACGCAAAACTTCTATAAGACACCTCTCGATACTATATATTGGTATCGTTTTAATTAAGAAATATCAAATGGTAGATACAAACGACAGGTAAAAGTCAGAAAAGACAAGAAAGAACACAAAGCATCTATTGAGTTTGTATATTATCGTTTTGTAGAGATATTAATCTAGCAGAAATAGACAAAATGACAAGAGTATCACAGAGCTACGGAGAGCTTAACCAGACTTCTTAATTCAAACCGACATTTCTTCCTCTTAAACATAAAGACTTAGCGATGAAATAGAATCATGCCCGAAACCGGTGGTTGCAACTTCATTCATCTGCACAGTCACCATTGTCGCTTCTTAGAAGTGCTTCCGTTAGTACGTTAGTTTTCTTTTCTTCCTTCTATCATTTTTTCTGAGAAGATCCTCCTTTCCAAAAAGAACCTCCCTTTATCCGTAACTACTCACGAACCCAAAGGTGGTAAACTGGCTCTGAAAATCCACCATCACTCTGCATGTTGAAAGGTAGGCTCCCCTGATAACAATCTTCCCAGAATTAAACAAGACAAAATTAAATAAAGAAAAGGCCGACTCACATTTGACTATAGAATTCACGATAAAATCTCAGGGTGGTGGCTATGAAGTGTCGTGTAAAGAGCATGGTCGGTAGAATAAGACAAGGACTACAATAAAAAATTAGAGCCTATTCATGATCGATTCTTCCTAGAACTAGCCAAATATAATCCAACACGCATATATAAATATCCGGTCATTATTTATATATATTCTCTTTCATGTTTCAAAAGTGTGGCTAGATTTAAAATGATGTTTCTTTTTTCTTTAAATTATACATGTGATGATGCTTGCCAACAAGCGACAAGACGTACGACTTCTTCTCGGTTAGATAAATATATATCTAATGTCATTAATATGACACGGTTGGGGTTTTTATAAAAATTCATATAAAATTATGGCTATGCTTATTAATCCCACACAAAATACAGTAATGGCCTACAATATATACCTACACGAGAAAAGATATCATTGCGACAGTGTGATCGCACTTCCAATAATCGACACAAGAAGTGTCTTAATTAAAGTAATAAAATAACATTGACCCGAGGTAATAACCAAGGAGTTCAATTAACTCAACCTACTAGTAGCCGTCGCTAGTTATGACATTTACTGATTCAATGGTTATTGTCAGCTGACACATGGCATGGAAAACTCCTCTAACGACCCTACTAAGGTATGTTAAATTGCATACACTAGATTCTCCTTATCATTTCTCAAAATTCCAGTCCATCATCTGACCTCTCTCTATTCTTTTCCCTCCGTCCTAGTGTTACCTTTCCCCCCTTTCTCGGAGTCCCAGCAATTCCTGCATCCACTTCCACACGAAAGTAGTTAGTTTGAGCATTAATTACTCATTTACATAATATAAAATACAATACTTCTAATCTAGATTCAGGTAAGTCATCATGACACATGACATTCAAATATTTCATTCAATTTCGATGCTTAACTAAACAAAAGTAGGAATTGCCATTTTAAGTAACAATTAACGAAACCACTGTTTCATAATCCAGAAACCATTTAGGGCATAATAAACCAGAAACCACTGTTTCATAAACAAAAAACCGCTTAGGGCATATTAAACCAGAAACCACTGTTTCATAAACTAGAAACCATTTAGGGCATAATAAACAAGAAACCATTGTTTCATAAACCAGAAACCATTTAGGGCATAATAAACCAGAAACCACTGTTTCATAAAAGGTGTTCCAGAGGGTTGTAACACTCTCCCATAGTTCTTTGCTGCCTTAGTAATGCGAGTTCTCTTAAGTAGCATTTGGGATGTTTTTGGTCAAATCTTTGGATGAGCTCTTGGGTGAACTCGTTGTAGGTAGTTATGTGTTTGTGGTCTTGAGTAATGAGGCAATGATCCCACCAATCATGGTGGTCCCCTCTAGATGGAGCATGGCAAACTTGATGGCATCTTCTTCAATCATTGGGCTAAGTGCTATGTAGGTGTCTAGTGGACCCAAGAATGTGCCTCATCTTTCCCGATCCATCAAAATTCGGGAGGGTCATCTTGCTAATCCTCTCTTTTAAGTCTTTGTCAAGTTGTCCTTTTCTTTTCTTTATAGGGAGAACTTTCATTGTGGAATCACAATAATTCTTGCAAGAGAACATTTCACCTCATTTCGGGGTCAAGTCTAGAGTATGCTTCCACAATTTTATTAATATTATCTATGGGTGGGGCATTTGTCTCCTCTTTCATGTGTTCCTCTCTAGGTAGGAAGGGAGGCCTTGTTGGCCTAGGGTTTGATGTCCTCTGGGAAATGTTATTATTATTCTCGGAGTGGTTGGAGTTGGTTTCCCTCCTATTGGGTTGGTGTGGTCGAGAATGATTACTTAGATTTTAGATGGCTCAGAGGAGAAGTTGGGTGGTTCTTTCATTTCTCTGGTTCTATTCCATGGGAGCTTGAGGGGTTTGGTCTATGATGCTCTTTTAGTCGTTTCTCATCTATTTTCCCAAGAATGATTACTTCGATTTTGGATGGCTCAGAGGAGAAGTTGGATGGTTCTTTCATTTTGTCTTGTTCTATTCCATGAGAGCTTGAGGGGTTTTCTCTATGAAGCTCTTTTACACGTTTCTCATTTATTCGCCCATGATGTTGTTTAGTGCAGGATGGTTGGTGGGCGCAAGCTTTCTTCTTTCTCTTTCCAAAGTCCTTTAAGCCCTTTGGCTAGGTTGCACAAGGTGGCAGGATAGTTGCTTTGATATCAAATGTAATGTCCCCTACGAAAACCTTACTCAATTTGCCCTAAAATTTACCTAATTAGGGTTCAGATGATGCTTGGAAATGTGTATTGTCGGATTGGTATCTTAATCTTAAGTTTGCAACCAGGCTAGTATCACAAAATAAATAAACATGAAATTCAATAATGTACATATAAAATTACAAATTTCAAGATATTCAATAAATGACTTTGAAGTTCCATCCAAACCATTCTTTGCCATTATGGAGCACTTGTGGGAGATCATTCAAGGTGCCTTTGAGCCTATCCAACAAGTTCAACGTTCTGGAAGTACAACCGCCATATTGCCTGTTGCTCAACTCTTCAGAGTTCAGGGATAGGGAAGCATTTCCATCATTTGACCTCCTGCTTAACCTAGATGGATCTTTGGCTACTTGCACTCCTTGCATGTACCATATCTCCCCTCCACAATGAAATAACTTGTTGGTTGGGGTTCTAGAGAAATTATTACATCTGCCCTACTTTATATACATACAGATTTAGATTATGTAATATTAACTGTAATATTAGATTCTGTAATATTGATCTGCCAAGCCACTGTTACAGTATATCATACCGCAGTTATACTTATGGATATTTAAGTTGCTAAGATCAAGGTTGATATCAGAATCATAAGATACTTTTCTTTATTTACTACCTGCTGTTCTCTGTTTTTTCTTCTGTTTCTTCAATGCCCCCCCTGGTTGCTGGCATCTTCCCCTGTATACCTTTCTTCTGGTGTTGGCTCTTCTTCAAGGTTGCGACCCTTGAGATGGAATGTGTCTATTGATTTCCATCACATCTCTTCAGCATCTAACCGCTTCTCTAGTTTAGGATTTGTTAAGTTTATTTACTCTCTCACATGCTTAATTACTTCCTCATTGGTTTTAGGGGGGGGAATCACTGTTCATTGAGGAGAAAGTAGATGATCCATAAGACCAGTATTGCTTGTGATGTACACAGGGGAAACTACAATCGGCACACAGCAATAACCACGATCTACTTGTAGTGGCAGTCAGGATCTGTTGTCCTTGTCGAGTTTGGAAATAAGAAATTAGGACTTGTTGCTAATGGGCATCAAATTGGGGGGCATGACATTGGTGCAGTTTTTAATGAATGCAAACTGATCTTTTATCTAGTTGTGCTAATCATAATATTTATTCACTACCAATTTCTTCTTTGGTTTTTAAATTTGAAAGCGAGGGTCTAAGGGCAGCAACCCCCAGCAGTGTCAAAGAGCAGCACCCTGGGTGCAGGGTGAGGTCAAGAAACACAGCCTGGCAGTAGTCTGTCATAGATACAATCCACTCATGCATTGGGGTATTCTACACACATCCCTGAGTCGCACCTCAAGATTGAAGTACATAGATTCTACTAGTTAAGGTGGATTGGGAAGTTTGGTTTCATCACTCATCTCGGTGACAAGGTTGAGTCTTAGGGGTACAAATTTTGAACAATATACAAGGCAAACAGTGAACAAATTTGTTGTTGGCCTTCTAGGCTTCCAAAGGGGTTCTCACATGCTAAATTGATATCTTTTTTAGTGGTAAGTTGGTAACTAAAAGGATACCTTTTACACTCATGTGCTAGACTTATGTAAACATTTCATCAATATTCTGTCACAACAGGCATCTGAGACAGCATATGATGTGGTCAATATTCCAACTTTTAATATTACAGTCTGGTCATGTACAGACTACATCTAAGTAAAAACCGTACGGTTGCTAGTGCTCTCTGTTCTTGTGATTCTGTAATTTTGCTCTAATTTGATAGATCTCTGCTGCTCTTGATTCATTTTTATAATAACTCTATAATTACTTCTGTATTTTAATTGTTGTTCATTATTGTGCTTCCACTTTGTATAATATGTCATTTTTTCAATTGAATTGTTTTCCCTCTGATTTATCTGGTATGTGGATAGCTAAACTTGATGCCCGATGTGATTTTGTTGGTACATTAGTATTGTTTTAAATGCCAATGTCTTGGTGCACCCATATGTACACCATACTACTTTCCATGTCTAGTCGAAGAGTTGCATCTTATATATTGATTTAATATCAGCTGTATTGACAGCTTTCATATTTATGTCTGCATTATCTTCTTTTGATATCTATATCTGCATTGCCAAATGTTCATTTAATATTTCTAAATTTTCATTTGTGAAAAACTGTAATGTTCATTTCCTTAATCAATTTACAATATACATGCATATTTTGTTTTATAGATTAGTGAGGATTCTCTTTGGGCTTTTGTACCTGAAAAGCTAAAAAAGATGAAGTCACAAAACTTGGCTTTAGAACAAGTTTGAAGAAGTGATAGATAACAGGAAGCAATATTGGTCTTTCTATTGCCTCTAGAACAAGTTCAGACGATTCATATGACTTGACTATTTTATTTTAGGTTACCTATTATAATTGTCTATTGCTATCATTGTGTGGAATGAACTGTACAATAGTTCTATACTGTATTCCCAATGTGCACTCATAGAAATAGTATTAAATCCCCACAATTACTATCAAATCCAGCCCTCTGCTTTCTTGTGTTGCTTCGATTGGTTGTAATCACTAATCTGTTTTAGATACTAAATGTTTAGTCCCAAGTCCTGTTCCACTTTAATAACCAAGCTCGATTTTAGATCTTTCAGAAATGTACATGTTGAATTACAAAATGAATTAATGTAAGTATATAGAACACAATTCTTGCCAAGTTAGGACAAAGGGTGAGGTCCTCACATAGCATAGTCAAGAAGGGACAAAATATGAGCATTTGCATCACTGATTAACAGAAGATATTGGTGAAGCATCAAGTATGTCTTTATGATATATGGTTGTTAATAAACATAAAACAACATGGTGACAATTGCATTCTCAATACTTTTGTATTTGATAACCTGTGAGTAAAATTTTTGAAGGCTTAGATAGAATGATGATTTTAACCTGTTTAATTGTTTTTTGTGGTTAATTTTAATATTTAGAAGAATGGTTTTATGTTTTATTTCTGCAGATTGTATCAAAAGATTTATCAGAGTCAATACGTTCTCACAAAGATCTTCACAAATGTGCTGCTCCGTATTATCAGAAAGCAGTAAATTTTTATGGAGAACTTGCTAAGCAACTTGAGAATCAGTGTCATGTTCTGGATGTTTTTGCATGTTCTGTTGATCAGGTTTTCAAAGCTGCACCTTCTCCATTTTAATTGTTATAAACCATCTGTTTCAAGTGTTCACTGAGCTTTGTAACTTGGCATTTGTGAATTGTTGAAATTATTCCAATATTTGATTTCTTTGTTCAATAACGGGAAACAAGATTTTAAGCTCAAGGAAGTAGCTCAGACAACTTTTATAGGTAGTTCAAGTACTAAATTGCATTTAACATAATATTGAGGTGAGTTTAGCAATATATTTCTCAAAGTTAGTAGACTTGAAAATATATTCCTTTGCTAAATGTATGAAGGCAGAGTATTTTCCCTTATTACTATGGCTTGTACCTTGATACAACACAATCACAGGTTTCCTTTTATGCTCACTACTTTTCTATACAGATTTGCATGCATTTAATTGAAAATATCAGTATCTTCTGTCTTCACCGTAAAGTTCTTTGGGTAAGAGTCTTCTTATGTACTTTTATCCAATGTACAATATAATGTTGTTAGTTTTGTTTGCATGCTTCTTCTAGGTATTGTTGTGACCTTTCAACACCATCGCCCCATTGAAAATGGGAACCCCCTCTTTTTGCTTGCCAGTAGTTAGTAGGTGTAGGCTGTAGGTTAGATTGACAGCATTTTGAGGTTTTGAGAAGTCTTGCAGGTCTTTAGAAATCCAAGTTTTGGCCAGATTAAGTCTTGAGGAAGGTAAGTGTTTTCAGATTGAAGCATCAAGTTGAGCCTTCACTTAGAGAAGTTGTTGTGCCCAAGCCTTAAGAACAGAAAGCAAGCGGTTTTCAAACTTGATCCAAGCACGATCAAAGTCATCAAATTTCCAATCAAGTTTGTGTGAATAGCCAAGGAAAGAATGAAGTTTGGATTGAGGATGATCTAGTGAGATGCATAGAGTGTGTGAAGTTTGGGTGAGCATAAAGTTGAGTCTTCACTTAGCCATTTTGGGAATGTTCAAGTCAAGCCCAAGGGCTTGACAAATTTAACTAAGTCAAGACATTGAGCCCAATTAGAACCCCGATTCTGATCAGCCTTCAAGAATTTGAACCCAAACCAAGTCAAAATTCGTAATCCAAACATTAAGGTTTGTGCAACAAGTCTAATTTCAAGTTGCAAAGATCAAGGTTTGAACTCAATGCACAATCAATTTCAAGCTGAAGGACATGCAATCACGCTGAATCAAGGGGCAAATTTTGACCAACTTTAAGGCACAAACAAGGTAATAACATTGCATGGTGCCCAACCAAGGGGTGATTAATGCCCCAAAATACCATGTACTGCGCAGAACTATGGTCTGATTTCCAACCTAACAAGGTGATGAAAAACAAACGACAATGCATTGCGCCCAACTAGTATGGGATTTTTGACTTGAAAAGGCATGGTATCATGCCCAAGATGAAGGCAAAATCCAATCTGAAAAAGACATGGGGTCGAGCCTCATGAATACATGATTTCTGCCCATGTTCAAATACAATTTGAATTTGATAAAAAACGAGTTGCACAAGTCGGCCATGTTGTGAGGTTTTCACACCATCGCTCCATTGCAAATGGGGACCCTCTCTTTTCGCTTAGCAGTAGAGGTAGCTGTCCCAGGTAGTCCTAGTTTAATGGCAATTTCCAAGTCTCCAAGTCTAAGAGACAAATTTGAGCAACTTTGGCTCATTGGGTAGTCAAGTTAGTCAAGGATATGAGCAAGAGTTGGGCCAAGCTAGTCAGGGAGGTGGAATTAAAGTCAAGGGATTTGTGATGAAATGAATTAGAATTCTTGGAAAATCCTTGTTCCAATATCAAATTCATCTTAGAAAGTTAGGAAAAGTTGCGGAAAAGAACACTCATGGAGGCATGTCGATTCCTGAAATTTGGCTAAGTCTGGAAATTTTCAGAATATTCCAATAACTAAAATCTCCTTTATAACTCCTATGAATTTGAAACCACTCTCAAACATCCTGACAGTATTTATATAAAATATAACTCTAAGTATAAGTCACTATACTTAAATGTTATATATTATATAAAAATTCAACCCTTCAAGTAGTGAGTTTGTACTTTGAAAATTTTGGACCAATTAGCTTGGCTGAGCCCAAGTGAGGTCCGAATTCCGACCTCCTTGGGGTTCATTTGGCCCAAGAGAAATCAAAATTCCAACCTTGGTGGGGCTCCATGCTCACAACATCCCTCATTCGTCCAACTCTTAAGCATAAAATTTTACAACTCAAACATTGAAGAGATTGATAAGTGTGTCTAAGAGCGTGATGAAAATTAAGAAACCAACTTCTTGCTGATGATGAAATTATGGAAAGGAAAAGTCAATTTGTTGATGAAAAGGAAATTGATTTGAGTGAAAGTGAAATCAGATTGAGTGAGGAAGTCAGGAAGTGTGATCAACACTTGGTAAAATTTTGGAGACCCAAACTTGAGTTGGCCCAAGTGAGGTCAGAATTCCGACCTCCTAGGGGCTCAATTGGCCCAAGCAAGGTTGGAATTCTGACCTGCTTTGGGCTCTATAATCAGAACTTCTCAAATCTCATCCTGCACTTAGAGAAAATCAAAGTTTGGAGAAGAGAGTTTAAGTGTTGACAAAGTGAAATATTTTGAGTGTTACGATTTAAAATCTTGGGGTAAGATGATTAAGTAATTCGAAGAGCAGCTTGATGAGCAGAGGCAAGAATGTTGAAATGGTGAAGAGGATGACAAAATGAAGTCCAAATTTGAATTGAAATTTTGACTAGTGATAAAGTCTGATTGGAAGATGAATTTGGAAGCCCTGAAATTGAAAGGTTTAAGATCAAATGCTTTGGACTTGAGCCCAAGTGAGGTCGGAATTCCAACCTCCTTGGGGCTGCATTATGAGCCCAATCGAAATCACGTGAGCCTAAAATACTCCAAGTTCTGCCCAATTCCATGTCCAACCACCTTCCTCAACTTGTCCAACTCATGAACAAAATCAGAATATTTGAAGATTCATGTTGACATTTGCTTGAATAAAGTGCTGAGTGCTGTGGCAAAAATCTGAAGCCTTAACACCAAGAACAAATGATTGGAATGCAAATTGATGTATAAAACCAAAATTTTGAGTTTTCTGAAGGAAAGTGATAAAGATCACGGGCCATTTTGGAGTTGACAGTCACAAGAGAAGATTGAAAATTGATTGAAATCATGAATTTGAATTTAGATTTTTCTTGGGTTTTAGCCCAAGTGAGGTCGGAATTCTGACCTCCGTGGGGTTAAATGAGCCCAAGAGAGGATGGAATTCCGACCTCTCTCGGGCTCCCATTCAATTCGATGACCAACCAAATTAGGCACACATCCATTAATAAGCCAATGTTGGCCTTGCTTGGAAACATGACCTTTCACCCAATGCATATATGAAGGAGGTCTAGCAATCCATTTTCAGTCACAAAACAAAACAATTTAATCTCAAGCAGGGCAGATCGAATCTACAAGATATCTGATGGCAACTAGCACAGCGAATTTGTGGACATCATTAAGAATTAAAGTTGAAATCTGATTTGAACAAGCACTGAAATTATAATCCATTTGATTGTGAAAACTTAGAATTCCCAATGGAATCAGACTGAATCAGGTAGGCATGATTCTGAAAATGAATCAGGCCTTGTTAAATTCAAAATTATCTCTGATCTGTGCATGTTAAACCAGAATTTCATTGCTTTTAGAACATGGATGATGGCAAAGGGTTGTGAATGTGTTTCAAATGAAGTGTCCAGATTTGATTAAGTAGATGGTTGGGCTGTCTTGATCTTGGTTATGTGCAATCAAATTGTAAAGGATAAAGTCTTGCATTTTGAATTTGTAAAATGTTCTTAGCAGCTGTGTGCATAAAAGATTATCTTTATCTAGACATGTGATTTTTTGGTACTAACCCTTGTGACTTGAGATGAGTACGAAGTTCAAATGTTAAATACATTGTTGTTGTTTTGCAAGGTGAAATGGTGGTTGAGTGTGGAAGGAAAGATTCAAATGGAGCTAGCAAGCAGCTAAGTAGGTCAAGCGCAAGCAAGATTTCAACAGCAAGGGCAAAATGAAGACTTCATGCACCAGCAGGTTGCAAGTGATTTCTCACAAGGACAAATAGGATGGTGTTCAAGATCAAGGGCAAAAGCGGAGGTGCATAATACAAAGGTTCAACTCTTCAAGCAAGATGGAAAAAAAGTGAGATGAAAATGCAAGTACAAATGGATGACATGAAAGAGGGAGGCATCCTTGATATGACGATCAATGTTGTATACTCGAATTTGTTGAAACCTCAACCAAGGATGATGATCAAATTGCAAATATAAACACCTCTTGGAATGGAAAATCAAGATGCCAATCAAGTTCCAGCTCAGCAAGTTCAAGTGCAAGATCAAGGTCAAGGCATGAAGGGACATCAAGATTTCATGTACAAGCTGGTCTAGTGAGAAGATTTCCAAGTGTCGAAGATGGAGTAGTGGAATTAAAACCAAGATTGCAAGATAAGAATGCTGATGTGGCACCTATGGATTTCCAACCAATCAAAAAATTCAAGTTTGCACTTGCCAAAGATCAACCAACCATATTGTACCAAGTGTACATGTGGAGTCCACGTCATGCCCCTACCTAATCTATTTTCTCATTGGCTCTCAAAAGCATTGTAAGTTTCTTATTGATCCAAAGGGTGGTGCCTTTGTGTAATTGGATGAACATTTAATGATTGTAGCAGTTAGGTAGGTTAGGGCAATGTTAGCATAATCTCGGCCCTTCATTGTAATTGAGCAATTATAAAAGGCCAAGCCTTTCTCATTTGTAACTCATTAGATTAGTTTTAGAATAGAGGAGGAAACTTGGAGAAATTGTTGCCATAATGCTATCAAAGTAATTGCTAATTCATTGTTCGTCTTCTTGGTGGATTACTTGTGTTGCTTTGGAGTATTGCATAGTTTCTACATTTCTTCACATAAATTATGATTTTATTTCATGTTGGTTAGAAGTAGTGTTTAGTTGAATGGAAGATATTGTGGATGCATCTTTGGTGAACTCGTTTAGACCAAACCACTAGTTGCTTGCTGATTGTAAGTTTGCCTTGCGTGGTCAAATGACATATTTTTGAACTTTAATTCAATTATTGCTTGCACATTGATATGCATCGATGGATGGTGTTAATGGAATGGTGATAGTTTGAACATCTTAAATCTACCTTAAGAGATCGCACTAGCTTGGTTGATGTCAATGGCTAAAATAAGTCTAGTAGAGTCACAAAGGCATTCATTATCTCTTGCATTCTAGGAGTAGATTAGAATTTCTTTACCCTTTCCCTTTGCAATTTGTTTGGTTGGAAGTGTTTGAAGTAGTTGATATCCATTGATTGAACAAGGTGTGTCCCTTTGTGATAACCAACATATCACATCATTATAACTGAGTTAAGTACACAATAAGAAGGAACCTTGGGGTTGTCTCATTTGATCCCACAATCCATGTATATTGTTTAGCATATGAGCATCCTTATTCATGAGAGAGTTAGAGATTTGGTGTTTCATCTTGGAACATTAAGTATTCAATTTTGCATGTTGTAGTAGCATAAAACTCACATCAACATGCCATAATGTGAAAATTGAACATTAAATGCAAGTTCAATCATTAATTAATGGTGAGCATGCAATTAGGCAGGTTGGCCTGATTATAATAAGGGGTTTGATTTTAACTCAATTTATTTAAATGAGGCCAGGTCTGCCTAGACAAAGAGACACCTCACTTGAGCTGCAACACCTATATAAATTGGGTGTTGAAATCATTTCAACACCCAACTCAAAACTTGTTCATACATAAGCAAGTGTAGATCAACTTCCTTAAACGGCTAATTACAATTGAGTAGATCGAATTGACGGGGCCATCAAGTTTGGTTTGGAATCAGACTTGGACAAGCCTTGAAATAGTGGCGGATCGATAGTACAAGCTCTAAATTGTCCAAGAATTCAGGCCTAAAGGAGGCTACGAGTTGTAAATCTGTGTGAATGCCTATAATTTGAAAGTGAGGCTCTCTAGGAGTTTGAAACTATCCCAGATTTGGGCATACTAAATCAGAATTTCATTGCAATTTGCAAGGGAGATGATGATAGAGGACTATGCATGTGGTCCCAATATGTAGAATTTGAGTGAAGATTGAGCTAATGATTGAATTACTTAGATTTGGAGTCATCATTCTATTTAGATGTAATCAAGTCTTAAAGAAAAAGGTTCAATCTTTTGCAATGTCCCCTTTTTGCCAAATATGAGACACTACTGAATTTATACAATTCTACTTTGAACAATTGATTTATTTATCCAAATTGCAACTTACAACCTATAATGAAGTAAATAATGCAATTGATTTAATGATATGATGGTTCTAATGCATATACAAGTTGAATGATAGAACCAAATGCAGAATTACTGGTAATTCCAAATGCACACACAGAACTATAGATGACTGGTAATTCGAAATGCAAATAGTATCTGTGCTAGAAATATATATAATTCCAAATGCATATGCTTCGAGAAGGCTGTATACATAAAATAAAAAGTTGTGTTTGATATGAAAATGTGAAATGTGCTCTGCATCTTGAATGGCTGTCTCTGATCTATACTGTGATGTCCATGCTACATATACAGGCTGATGAGTAATCTCAGTGATAGAGATATATGTTGATTCTGATGTTCTTGACTTTATTATGCACTGATTCTCCGATGAAGGAAGCCGTCTCTGATATAACAATAATTGATTATGCTTCTACTGATGATGCCGTCTCTGATATGAAATGCTTGCACTGTGGGTTGTGATGGCAACTTGCTATGCTCTTATTGAGCGCTCCACAAGGGAAATATATCTGTTTATCAAATCATATAATCTTGTACTTGACCGAATGATTGATCAAGCATATATACATATGCAATGAGAAGGGAAGGAGTGCGTATGAAGAGATGCTTCCCTTAGCGCAACATAATCACTGCTTAATGTTTATTGAGTGCGGTTTGTTAACCAATGGTTATCATCACTTGCATCTAATACTAATTGGTTGGTAAACTGATTCATTATAGTAATCAAGTCATGATAAATATTGCTGGAAGTTGATGATAATAATGCAAGTATCATTTAATGTTGAACATGATATTATTTGTCCATATTAGTCGCTGGTGTTTAACATATTAAGAGATTCCTTTATTACTATACTTAATAATAATCACCATCCACCATTTAAGTGAATAGTTGATTAGATATAATTAATCGGGTGCCAAGTGAGTAGTTGTTCTCTTTCTATGACAAAATAGTTGAGCATATGCACTTGCTATCCATCGATTCTCCTTGTCTACATATTTGTGTTTTCTGTCTTGACTCATCAAAGATGTGTAGTCTTCATAATAAGTGGTGTCTCAATCGACTATCGTCATAGTCGATTCTAGTGATGTCCATATGTTGCCTTATTTTTACTTGCCGATTGATACTCTCGACGTCACTGGCTTCCTATAGAATCATGTTTGGAATTTCTTGATGGTACTTAGAGACGGTCGTCTTAGCTTTATGAGCGCAAGCCAAGTTAGCTCCTCTTCTCTAGGTGTGTTAGTCATGGCCTGTTGAATACCTTTGTGTAGCTTGTATGACGGGGATGAGCATATATCATTGATGCTTAGTACTTATTCTTTCTCAACTTCTAATTAATATTGACTCAATATGTCCATTTTTTATCATTTTGGTGTTTCATGTATGATATTTACAATCGTTTTATACAATTTGCCATTGATATCCTTTATATTGAAGTTTCTCTTTCCATTACCATTCATGTGTATTTAATAAGTTTTAATCTTCAATTAAAACTTATTAAATCTTTTTAATTGATTTGAAATCCTTAATTTGGGGACATGACATCTTTCATGTTGAATTCAAAACTACGCTCATAGAATTTATCTACATACCTTTTGACTTGATATGTAAACTATGAAATTCAAATGATCAACAAAGTGATATTGTTTTGCAAGGTGAAATGGTGGTTGAATGTGGAAGGCAAGGTTCAAGTTGAAGTTCGAGTGGATATAGGAGTCCTTGAACATTATCAAACCACAAGGTGTCCATCAAGCCAGCCGGATGAAGTTTGAAGTTGAAGATCAAGATGCAGATCCAAGTTCAAGATCTCAAGATGGAGTTTGAAAGAGCAAGTGCAACGTCATAATCGAGTTTACCAATGAAGGAGATCATTACAAACTTGAATTTCCTTCGGAAATCCAATTTCAATTGAAAGATCCAACAACATGAAGCACCTACATCAAGTGCAAGATCATGGTCAGGATGACATCAAGATTTCGAGTACAAGCAAATTCAAAGTCACGTCAATGAGAAGGTTTCAAGGTGAAAAGCTTCAATGGATGAAAAACTACATGAAGATGAAGCAATTTCGGAATATGAGCCATCACAATCAAGTGAACGATTTCAAGATGTTGAGTATCAAGAGATGCTGCTAGAGATGCAAATACTTCTTTATGATGATGAAGAAGTGCAATTGATGAAGTGTACAAGATAATTATGTTGAGGTGGCACCCACTCATCTTCAACCAATCAGAAAATTCCAATTCCACGTGTTCAAGGCCATCCAATCAAATTGTGCCAAGTGTACATGTAGAGTCCATTCAATACTTTTACTTAGCCTATTTTCTCATTGGTCCTTAAAAACAATGTAATTTTCGTATTGGCCCACAAAGTTGTTCTTTTATGTAATTGGTCAAACATTTAATGCTTGTAGCTACTAGTTATCCTAGGGCTTTGGTGGATAAATCTGGGTCGTTGATTCCAAATTGAATTTGGTCATTCATTGTACTTGAACAACTATAAAAGGCAAGGTCTTATCATTTGTAAGAAGAGAGATTTGGAGAGATTGTTGCTAATATACTACCAAAATTATTCCTTCTTCATTGTTGTTATCATGGTGAATGTTTGTGAAGTTTTGGAGTATTGCATTGTTTCTACATTTGCTCAGAGTAGATTTTTTTAATTTTTGTTGAATAGAAGTAGAAGTAGATGAATGGAAGGCATTGTTGATTGATAGTTTATGGTGAAACTAGTGTCCATACCTTTTGATTCTTTTTGATTGCATGTATTAGTGTAAGGTTAGTTTGAGCCTGACTGCAAGCATCTAACTTCAATTGGGAATGTTCATTTGAATTGTGTCATCATTGGGTATTTGATCGAGTGTTGACAATATGAAAATCATCCACACATCCTTAGAAGCTAGCACCATCCTTAGCATAGTTGATATGGCGAAGCAAGGACTAGTTAGAGTCTCACCTCATCATCAATGATCTCTTGCATTGTTAGAGTTAGATGAACTTTCTCAACCCTTATCTATGTGCAATTTGTTTGACTAGAAGTAGGTGAAGAGCTTCAATTGCATATCATTCGCATTTGCAAAGTTGATATCCATTGAATGAATAGTGTTAAGTCCCTAAGTGATTTCCAACAAATCACATCGTAAAACTGAGTTAAGTCCACAATAAGAAGGAACCTCTTTTCTAGTTGATCACACAATCATATACATTGTTTAGCATCTAAGCTTTCTTATTCAAGAGATGATTTGATATTGGTGTTACATCTTGAAATATTAAGTGTTTCATCTTGCATGTTGAAGTGGTCACAAAACTCACATCAAGAGGTATCAATTTCAACAATCTTGCTACAAATGAAGTAAATTTATTGTCTGACGACATGATATCAGATATCTAGTTAGCATGGTGGTTAGTAATATCAAAAGGCATTTCAATGCTAAGAACAATCCTGTAGTATTTTTAGAGTACACTTTTGAACACCTCAAACCAATTTTACTTGGAGCTTTGTCCACATGAGACTTGCATTATAGTTTATACTTGTTCCATGGTTTGCATTACACAAGCTTGCCTATTCAACGCTTGGGAAGCTTCAAGTGACCTTGAAATAATGTTAAGAATGTCTTTCACCCCATTGTCACACTGCACTTTAGATTGCTTACTTTGGAAACAATGTATTATAAGATCTTTATGTTGGTATTCAAGATTTACATTCAGCTAATGCTGTGCGCAATTTCCAAATTTTTTGATGAACCATAGTTGCATCAGCCCTACTTTGAAAATGACATATGATCAGATCTTTATGTTGGTATTTAAGCTTTCCATTTAATGAATGCTTAGTACACCCAAAATATGATGAAACATAGTATGGTTATCCCAAGCTCTAGGTAAATTTGATAGTGTATAGATCTGTTCTCCTTGGATCTATGTTGGAGGCAATGCTTCAGTGTCGTTGAAGTATCATAAGAATACTGTACATACTAGTCCCTAATGTTAGTCCCATTCAGTACAAGAAGGATGCACCTGCATACACCTAAGGTACAAGGATATTTAACTAACATTGATGAACCAATATAAGGATCTATGTTCCAACTAGCTACAGATTGAGATGGATCATCATATTTTTCTCTAAGGCTGGTTTTATTGTCTTTGCTTTGTCTAGGAGGTGGAGATTAAAGAGCACTTCATCATTATTAGATGCCCCATTTACTATGAGATCTCGGGACAAAAACATTTCTTCTATAAGGACCCAACTGACACTCTCATCTTTCTTTAGATGCTTGGACTAGTGTTGCTTGGCTTTAGAGGAGATCATCATCCTCTGACACAAATCCTTGTAGGGGATCTCTAGTGAAACTAAAGCCCCTAGGTTGCTTGTCTCCTAGCCCATCTAGGAGACTTGTGTGTTGGAAATGTTGTCATTGATGTCAAGAAGTTATTCATTATTGTTATAATTGATAAATAGACGAAAGTATTGGTAACATTGTCATTGATGTTAAAGGAGAAAAAATGTCGAGATATTTATTATTTATGTCAAAGTTTAGAAGCATGAATACATTGATCATATTCAAGACATTGTACATTGAATGGTAGTGGAGCTGATAAAGTGTGGTCATGCTTATAGTATGATGAGGTTAAATCATCAAGATAGTTCTCAAATAACAATAATATAAATGGGTTCGTGAAACGATGTTGGAGAAGAACAATTGATTAATAATGACAAATACAATAGATAGTACTCCTTTGAGGAAACCATAGTTGTTGAATATATATCATCATAGAAGAGAATTTGAAATGATGTTACAAGGGCCGACTTTTAGCTTGATAATGGCAATGATGTTGGCTAATAATTTTATAAGTCACTAAAACTACAACTTACGAAATTATGATTTTAGACGTCTCATTCCTCTCAGCAATAGGGGAGACTACCTTGTTACTGTAGGTGTCTTCAACAGGAATTTAATTGAAATTACACAAAGGGGCGATTCTCTTAATCAATTCCACTTTTTTCAGGAATGATCCTCAAACAATTACAACTATAAAGTCTACAAAAAGCAGCTATTGCTACGATAGTACCGGTGGCCTGATTGTTGACGTAAGAACAACTCCTAAGACAACAGTTTACTATAATATTTTGGTGGAACAACAATAGGAACCCAAGGTCTGCTGCGATTAGCCCGAATTTATGATTAAATAAAACAATTAGCAAGGTACAAAGTCTCTTACTAATTGTTTTCGAAAAAAAATACTTTAAGCTAAAGTTCAAAGTCTTTAGCTCTTAGTAATTTGCAGCCACTATTCAACTATAACAATCTCCTCTCTCGAAGCTCAAAGTCTTCAAGAAATTAAATTGAAAGCTCGAATGATTTACACAAGAGAACTATAAACTGAAATAAAGAAAGATCAATTAATGCAACATAAGAAAACACCAACTAATACCAAGATCCGCAACTTAAAGAAATATCAAAAGGATGGACTATGATAGATTATCCCTAGAACAGATCATTGTATGGATCTTGTTGACATTCCAGAAGGAATGGAAGATGATGGAGACATATTAGATCCAAAGTATAAGGTAGCAAAGGTTGCATCTCAAGACCCCCCTTCAATTCAATGGTTGTTAAAATAAAATTTCTCCATAACCGACAGATTTCAACCAATCATGGTTAATACTCACGCTCGGCTTAAGCATTATGGTATTAAGATGAGATGGTTTAAATCAGGGTTAGATGGTGATACAATTGGACCTATGGGCCAGAAATTAGAAGTGAAAGGTAAGAACAACGATAATGCATCCTCTTTTGGAACCACAGTAAAGCTGAAATTGAAATCAAAGGAGAAAACTCAAGAAAGCTCAGGTAAAGAAAAGGAACAAGTGATGATTTAGGAAAGTCTTGAATTAGAAGATGATCATCAAGAAGTGGAAGTACAAATACTTCCAAAGGTACCAGATACACGATCTACCCCTGCTGAAACTACGCAGGAATTCATTCTTGCAGATGTGCTTGGTTTAATGATTGATCCCGATGTTGATTCATTTTCAACAGTGTTGACTCCTCCTGTAGTACCTTTTGCATCATCTCAAGACACTAAGCCCATTCGGAGTACGCCTCTTGAAAACATGGCCGGTGTTTTCCCTTATGGTTCTCATGCATGTTCATCCATAATTCCTTTTATGGAAGACTATTCTTCCCTTAGTGACTTTGACAGGTTCATGATAGAATCAATGCCATATGTCACTACAAGAACTACCCCTACTGCTGTACAAATTGAGGCACCATCCATTGTTTCCACCACAACATGTACCCAACCCAGCACATCACAAGCTGCGTCTGAAGAGACTCCTGCTATCCTATTTGATATCCCTTCTTGGCTCAGTACTGCCGTTCCAAAGAGAAAGAAACAAGAATTTTTACTAGATGTCTTCAACTTTGAGCAACTGAAACAGATCAAGACCAGGGGTGCTAAGAGAGCCAAAACAATTTCAAGGATTCAGATGGACAAAAGCAGAACCAAATATGTGGAGATAACATAACCTCTTACGGAAAAACCCCGTGATGAGATGCAGCTAGCTGACTTCAAGATCACTAGGCTAGATTTGGGAAAGCAGACACATGTTGGATTGGTCAACGATGCTCAAGAATCTATAGCACTACTAGCATAGAAGTGTGATGAGCTTAAAAAGAAGAAAAATCAGCTAAATGAATAGAATGAGTTACTCATGGCAGTAATTCAAAAGATACCTAGAGTCTCAGAGTAGGTTGATCCATTAGCATCTTCTATTACAGAAGAATCTGTTAGGCAGGTTGAGAGGGCTGGAGGGATGGCTACAACCATTAACACATGGGTGAATCAGATGATGGCGTAAGGAACAAAGTTGATAAAGAAAGCACTCCAGGTGCTCACTTATGCTAGGGTAGAGACATCCTAGTTGAATGGAGTTCTAAGAACTTTTAGTTAGAACTTGGAGTCACTTCAAATAGACTTGGAGATTTGGAATAAGTTTTCAGACTTGAAGCTGGAGATGCTATGTGAGAATGGGGTAATACCTTCTCGTGAGAACTACATTAGATCTAAAGAGCTTTTGGTGAATAGAGGCTAAGCCATTGAAGGCCTAATTACAGACTTGGAGGTGGTTATAACGACATAGGCTGAAAAAGAGCAAGAAATTAACAACTAGTTTGTGAAGATATCATGCAAATTAGTAATTAATGACTAAGAGTTAATGTCAGAAGATGAAACTATCTTAGAATTCTTGTTAATGGTTCTTCTTGAGCTTGAGGCGGATAATTTCACATTGGCTTCTATTCACAAACTCATTGGTTATCAAACTTCACTCAACCTTCTTCAAATTGCTCTTGAGGAAAGTGATACTATAGTTTCTAGATGCTTAGATACAATCCTCAAGACAACTGCTGTTGCAGATAACACCATTGTGCCAAATCCGAATGAAATTCAAGAGAGCACTGACTGGTTTCCGGTTTTCATGGCACATAATGAAGAAGATTGAAAAGTGCTTCAACCACTCAAATAAATTTCTAATTGCTTTCTAGGATTTTAGATATGCATTTTATTTTTAGTTTTGACAAGTTACACGTAAAGCATAAAATTGCAATTACATATGGAATGGTACATGTAAAGTAAAAATTTGCAATTACACATCTTGCTACATGTAATCATATTACGAAGGACTGTAATGTTGAATAAGTCAACCCTAGGTAGTTAGTTTTCCATGTTTTTGTCATAGCTTCTCTCCTATAAATACAAGAGGGCACTTCTCTCCTATAAATACAAGAGGGCTCATTGTAAATATTTATCTTTATGCATTGCAAGAAAACTCTGGTGAAATTGTGTAAGTTCAAACTTTAATTTGTGCAAGTTGATTTTTGAGTGAATAAAAGCGAGTATTTTCAATCTTTGAGTTGAGGAGACTTGTGGAATTATTTGTTCTGTTATAAGGAGAGTCTTAAGTCTAATTTTGTTTAGACTTTGTGCTATAATTGTCAATTTGAGTTAGTTAAGAGTGAATGCATAAACTTTGAGCTGTGGTTCATATTGATTTTAAAGATAGAAAAGAAGTTTCATGTGTTCAAGTCTTTGTGCTTATCATATTGCTGCTTCATAGTTTAAAACCATTTCAGGATAGTGTATAAGTCTGTGAGCTTATATATATTCCTTAGTCTATAGTCAACTAGTATGCTTAATAATTAATCTTTCGGTTGATTTTCAGTTTATTGGTATTATAGCCCCAACTAGTACTTAGAGGTGAAATTGTAAAACGTCTTCAATTTGTAGAGTGCATCTTTATGAAAGTGAAATTTTTCCTGATGAAAGATGAAGTGATATCTAAAACACCCAATTTTAGATTAAATTTGAGTTTCTTGTTAAGTTTTAGTTGAATTAGTTGCAATAAGTAGGGCGCCTCTCCTATGTTGAGAGGAGAGATTATTTCTTATACATTGTGTCTGTGTCTAAATATCCCATTTTGCAAGTAGTGTGTCTACAACTACCTACAAAATATTTAGCCAACAAAGAACTCTTGTTTCTTCTGTTCAATTTAGAAAATGTGCACCATGAAACACAAATTTTCAAGACACAAGAGATGATAGCATAGTCTTCTTGTCCAAAACAAAAGATGATTATTTACAATGTGTTGACATAAAGTTAGTTATCATTGGCAAACATCAATCCCATCGGAACACCGGTACATCACACCGATACTCATGATAGTGTAATAATTGTGAACCGGGTAGAATGAGCAAGTAAGCAGTGTACCTTAACTAGTCACGCTTATACCGGTCCAGGTTTTGTCCAACCGGTCTGGCAAACACAGAGGGTGTAGATGACTAACCAGATACAAATCACACACCAGTTAAGTGCATGATAATCCGAACCGGATTATGCGGAGCGTTTTTCAGTTAAACTGGAGTTAGCTTTTTGAGTGGAACAAGAGTTAGCTTTGTTTTTTTTGCGAGCGTTTCAAGGTAAACTAAAGATCAGTTTGCAATCTTTTTGATCAAGAGTTTTGCATGTGTGATTTTTGGGAGAGTTTACAGCTTGGCAGAACTGTTAGATGTATTTTTAATAAGATAATTTCTTATAAATACAGGTTGTAAGACATGAGAATTGTGTTGTTGAAAATCAAGAGCATAGAGCGAAAGAGAACAGGAGAGCGGAATCTTCTGAGAGGAAACATAGTCACAGAAGGTGAAAGGGAGAGAAAGATTCAACAGCCAAACAGAGGAAAGGGTGAACAGGTATGATCTGAATCGACAGATATAGTGTTATCATAAGATCATTGCTTTAGTTGTGAAGCATATTTAAATCCCTCAATCAGGGTGAACCCTAACAAGTTCTATTGTATAAATCCCTTCACCGGGTAACATCTTTGTTGGTGTTTTAAAGTCTTCTGATAAGGCGACTCCTAATAGGGTCAAGATCCTAACAGGTCTTCTATTAAATCCCTTAACTGGGTAGCACTCTCACCAATGCTTTGTAAGCCTCTAATAGGGCAACTTTATTACTGCACTAGTGGGGTTTCATGGGTTCTGTCTCCCACCGTGGTTTTTCCCTTCTAACCGAGGGTTTCCACGTATAAATTCCGTGTTGACCTGTGCATTTAATTTCTGTTTATGATTGTCATAATATTCTTTTGGTTTTTGTATTATCAAGAATATCTAATTGCATAAAAGAAGAATAGAAATTGAATTTACTAATTCACCCCGCCTCTCAGTAACTAGTTAGAAACAACAATTGGTATCAGAGCATAGGTTCTAAGAAATAGTAAGCTTAACCGTTTGAGAAAAGATCATGGAGGGTTATAGGTATCAGAAGCAGCTGGAGGAAGCCAATCAAATGATTGCCTCTCTGGAGAATTGACTTAGAAGGTCTCTTGCCAAGAGAAAAGAGCTGGCTCTACAACTGAGTGAAAGTCATGAAACCATTGAAGAACTTTTGGATAGAATGGCTCTGATGAAGCTGAAGAAGCGGTCACTGATCTCATGGAGAAGAATTTGAATTTGACCGATCAAATCTCCAATTTAAAAAGGGAATAGGAAGGTCATGCTCTGAGGATGATTGAACTCATTGAAGCCAAAAAAATAGCTGAAGATGAGAAGAATAGTGCCATAGAAGCACAGTTGACTGCTGAAAGAGCAAGAAACTTGGCTGAAGATGCATTAAGAGAGATTGATGCTCTCATATTGCAACTGCATGCAGACATGTAGGGCATAAGTCAAGAAAATGCAATCATGCATGAGCACTTGCATGATAAAGATGAAGCATGCAAAAAGATGGCTGCTAAAATGGAACAACTAAAGGAGCAGCTGAAAACTCTTGAAGAAAGGAATGAGAAACTTAGAAGGTATAATGAAAGTTTTGAGAAGCTTGATGAGCAACTGAGAGCTTGAAGGAAGCACAAGGATCTCACAGGACTTGGGTACATCGGTCAAAGCAACAATGAAACCGGTGTGTCCTCTGGAGACAAGCAAGGCAAGAAGGAAAAAAAGAAACCAATAGAAGACAAAGGTAAAAAGATCTTCAAACCCTCTTGTAGACATTGTGGCAAATCGGGTCATAAATCCACTGCAGAAATGCACTGGTGAAACCGTTTACTTCTAACAGTTACTGCAGCAACTGTTACATGTATGGTCACATGACCTTTGAATGTAGGTCTCGCTCCAACAATGTGTCCAGTGGAAGCATGGGAATCTTTAAGGGTTATTGCTATGCATGTGATAAATTTGGACACAAGGCGGAAGAATGCAGGTCCAAAACAATGGCATTCAAATCTCCTCCCAGACCAGTGTTCCATACTAGGAATCTAAACCAGAGCACATTTAATTGTGCAACCTGTGGACCATTAGGGCATAGGAACACTGATTGTCACTCACCCATGGAAAAGGGAAGAAGGGTCAATCCATGGAGAAAAATTGGAATGGCTTGTTACAACTGTAACAAGATTGGGCATCTGGCCAAGGATTGCAGAAACCGGTCAATGAACAAAGACAAATGACCAACTAAACAGGTCAAGAAGTAGTTGTCCCCCTATCAGATGGATAACATGAGTAAAGAGACCAACAGGGAAGTCAAGAAGACTTGGTCCAAAAAGGGAACAAAGAGTTCCCCTGAGGAGAAATCAGAGCCAAGGTCATCATCTGCTGATGGTGATATCTTGTCAGCAAATTAAGCCAAAGGGCTTAAGTGAAACAGGTAGCGAAGCTACTGTTCCTGAAGGAACTGGTGAGGTATGTTCTCACTCAGTCAATAATTGGAACCGAGAAGGAGTCACCGGTCTAACACATTAATTGGACTGGTAAGAGTTGCTGACATAGCAAGGTGGATGTCGCAACCGAGGACTTGTAAACAGGTAAAGAGTCAGTGAACTGTTTGTCGGAAGAAAGGTTAGGTAAGGGTAATTAATACAGTAACTGTTAACAAAAGTTACCATTTGCTAATTACCGTTATGACCTAAGTGTATAAAAGGGAAAGCCGATTACTCATTTCACTTTACATTGCGTTTTGTGATTATTGTTTTGTATAGCTTGAGTAATCTTTTCTTGCTGAGATTTACGATCTTTGCTGTGCGAATTCCATAAATTTTATTGAGAACTTTCTGCTTATATTGGTCAAGCAATATGGCATCTTCATCTTCGGCAGTAAGCCTCATTGATGCTAATCAACTCGATAGATTTGTTTACGATATCATGGAGGTTCAAAACAGAGGGAATGATATAGCTCATGCCCTATCATCCATCCCCGATGATGTTTTGCTGATTGAGGATGTAACTGCTTTATCCACAACAAGCAGGAGGAATTGGGTGAAATGTTTATTCAAAGTGAATACCTCGCGCTGTGTGAAGACGGAAAGCTTCAGACGAAATATGCTAAGTTGGAAGCATCTAGATTAATAAACGGAGTCAAATATCCAACCGTGTTTCGACCAGACTGGATTAGGTTGGTGCTTAGTAGGGTTCATGAACTAGGAATGTGGCTAGCAAAAGGCGCAATTACACCCATTACAAAAGAAGATTTGCATAGAGTAACTGGGTACAATGCCACAGGGGAAGCTCTAACCCTGAGGACAATAGCAAATGCCGAAGTCACACGGTTAACCAAGTCCAATTATGACAGTCAAATGATGACTATGAATGATATTGAAGACGCTGGTGTTCGGTTTGCTGCTGCCGTTATCGGCTACAAAGTATATCAGTCGAGTAAGCTAAATAGCATACTTGGAGGTGCGATTCATGTTGCGCACAAAATTATGCACGATAATGCCCAGTATGACATTTGTGCTATGCTAAGGAGTCAGATATTTGAAAACATGAAGAAGCTCGGTTTTGTCAAAAAGAAGTTTCTCAATTATGGGACTTTGCTGGTATGTTTGTTCTTCTATTATCAAAACTTCTTTTCCAGGGATAGGCAAGGTTACTTGGTTAGCAGATAAACCGGTAATGGTTCAGATAGGAGAGATAGTAAATAACTTGGGGAACTGGTTTAACAAGGTGACGACTGATTATTTTGAGGCTTATCAGTTAAGAATGCATAACAGGGAGAGAATTCCCTCAACCATTGTAGAGGAATACAAGGAAGAGATGTGCTTTCTGGTGAGCATTGATCATTGCATTATCCAGGCTGTTGAGCCTAGGAATGAGTATGCACTGGAGCTTGGGTACGAAATCACATCTAAGAATGCCAAGGCTTATGCAAATGCACTACAGGAAAGCAACTTAGATCTCTCTGCAAACCGGTTTGGCACTTATGAGGAGATTCAAGTTACCTGGAAGAAGAATGGACCTTCTAAAGCACCTAAGAAGGTTTGTGTAAAACAATCTCCCACTCCTAAGAAAAGGAAGTTGCTGAAGAACCAAAGGTTCAAAGGAAGAAGACACAGCCAGCGTCCATCGAACCTTCACAAGGTGAGGACTTGGTGGAGACAAAAACAAAAGAAACCACCACTTATCTCAGAAAGAGAAAGAGTAGGAAACCGGTAAAGGAGGATGCACCAAAAGGAAGGAAACCAACCATAGATGAAATGGTTGAAGGGGTAAAGGAATCAGGTAGAATGGGAGAAGTTGGAAGAAGATATGAGCTTGCTAATGAAGAAGACAGGAGAAAGCTAGAAGAGGCTGTAGTTTTCTGTCTTCTCAAGTTCAAATTAACACCCACTGAACTTCATAATAACATACTTGAAGATCTACTCGAGATAATTGAAGGTAGGTGGAAATGTTCCATTAATAATGAAAGAGAGCAGAGGATAAGGGCTCTACTGGAAGTACATAATCATCTTAGCCTATCAGAGGCAACTAATCAAGCTGACCTATACAAACGAAGTTTCAATATCAAGAAAAGAATTGGTCAGGTCCTGATTAGAGAAGTGGACAAAGTTCATGATGAAGGGGTCGTCATATGGTTAACTGTTCTGAAGCAACAACATGAAGCCGAAGTTGAATGCCAAAAGACCACAGTGTCACCAACAAAAGACACTAGAAAAGGAAAGGGCATATTGAGAGTTGAGACTTCGATCCGAGAAAAGTCGGCAACAAAATCGGTCATTGTAGACATAACCGGAGACACAGGTGGTGATCTAACTCCACCAACCATCCTTGCTTCTCCAGAAAAAGGTAAAGCTCAAACCTTAACTATGGATAACATAGTTGATGAAATTATGGATTTTGGTAAAGTGTCGAATGCTGCAAAGTGGTTCAGTTCTTTGGGCACTGATGATAAAGAGAAAATTGAGATTACTCTGTTAGAGACTTTTCTAGATTACAACAAAAGTCCTTGAGACTACAAGCCTCACTTCCCTACAGAATTGAATAAGAGGCTAATGGCCAAATGGAGAACCGGTCTAGCTCAAAATAGTAAAATCTTAAGGGAAACTTTGGTAAAAGTACCAGATCTTGACGATGAAACAGTCAAAATTTTGTTGGAGGTTGAGTCACTCAACTTGGATATAAGGGACAGGGTGGCCAACATAATTAATGGTCATTATAAAGTAGTGTATGAGGACTCACTAGAATTTTGGAAGAAATATAATTTCAACACTCTTAAAAAGGGATAGGAGGAAATCATTGTAGAAAAAGTTTCTAAGGAAACACTTAAGCCTACAGGTCCTCAGGACATCTCACAAGATGAACCAGAAAAGGAGATGGTTCCACCTAAACAGTTCACAACTGGTGAACAAGTCTCAACAGGTGATCAAGGAACAACTGGTGAAAAGAAAGTTTCTGGTGAAGAGTTCACAGCCAGTGAATAGGTTAACCAAGGTGAAGAGGTAGAAACAGGTGTACAAGATACATCAATGAAACCAGCAGAACAAGAACTTGGGGAGTCATCAGCTAAGATGACTGAAGACAAAGGAATAGAGAAGGTTGAAACTGTTTTAGGTGATAAACAGGTTGCTGAAGAACTACAAGAAACAGAGCAACCACCAGAAGAAGAAGTACATCCAGAAGAAGAGGTGCGTCCAGAGGAGGTACTACAACAAGAAATACCTCAGCAAGAGGAGTTGCCTTTTATAGAGGAAGAGGAGAAGCTTGCTGAAGAAGAACCTGCACAGGAAATGAGGCAGAAGGAATCAATAGATGTTCCAATTGCTTAATCATCAAAGAGAAAGCTATCTTTTGCAATAGATTCTGAATCTAAAAGAGGCAAAGTTAGTCCATCTCCAGCTAGTGACACTGTAGTTGACATAAGAAAAATGTCGATAAGGCAGTTGAAGCAGCTCACCAAGAGGAAATAGGATATGGTTCTCACAAGTGTAAAGAATATCTTGTACAATTTTGTACCAGATGCTGATATAAATGAAGAACCCGTGATTGATCAATTAGAGGTACTGGCACAAGCGATTGGGGAAGATGTCACTGACCCAAAAACAATTGCTATTGACCATTATGAGAAGAAAAGGATAAATATTCTTCATAGATAGGTCAAAGACCTTAAAGCCACTATGGCTACCAGCACTAGTGACCTACAACGACAGATACAAGAAGCTGGAAGGTTGATCACAAAAACTTCTAACTTTTAAGACTTTGTGAAGGACATAACCGAGAGAACAAAAATGACAAGATAAAGGATTTAACATCAAAATTTGATGCTAAGACCTCTTCTGTAACTGATTATAGTCGTGAGTTGACAAGTTTAGCTCTCACTTTGAGGAAGGCGTCAGAAGAAAACACTAAAAGAATCCAAGATCTTATTGGATTTCAGTTATTCATTGCACCTACTTTTGATTTGATGCAAAAAAAAGCAACTGATATAGGAAGACTTCTCAGTGAGCCTGATTACAAGATAGTAGAAGACATGAAAAATCTCATTGTCTCACTGCAAGCTACAAAGAACACTTTAGATCATGTAACAGGTATCTGGAAACCATTCCTAGACTTTGCAAAGAAGATCTATAAAGATATCTTCAACAAGTTACAAATATGAAGGTTAATCACCCTTTGTCCCTTGGAGGCAAAAAGGGGAAGATATAACTGCAGAGAAACTACAGAGAAGAGAAGCTTCAGTGTAAAATAACAGAGAACAAGGTGAATTCATTCAGAATAGGATACAGGTAGAAGAGAAGATCTACAGGGGAAGTCTATAGTTGGTGTGTTAATGTGTTTTTCCACCAATGCCAAAGGGGAAAATTCTTGACATAAAGTTGTCATTTGCAAACACTAATCCCACCGGAACATTGGTACATCACACCGGTACTCATGATAGTGTAATAATTGTGAACCGGGTAGAATGAGCAAGCAGTGTACCTTAACCAGTCACGCTTATACTGGTCCAGGTTTTGTCCAACCGGTCTTGGCAAACACAGAGGGTGCAGATGACTAACTGGATACAAATTACACACCGGTTAAGTGCATGATAATCCGAACCGGATTATGCGGAGCGTTTTTCAGTTAAACTGGAGTTAGCTTTTTCAGTGGAACAAGAGTTAGCTTTATTTTTTCTGCGAGAGTTTCGAGGTAAACTAAAGATCAGTTTGCAAGCTTTTTGATCAAGAGTTTTGCATGCGTGATTTTTGGGAGAGTTTACAGCTTGGCAGAACCGTTAGATGTATTTTTAATAAGATAATTTCTTATAAATACAGGTCATAAGACATGAGAAGTGTGTTGTTGAAAATCAAGAGCATAGAGCGAAATAGAGTAGGAGAGCAGAATCTTTTGAGAGGAAACATAGTCACAGAGGGTGAAAGGGAGAGAAAGATTCAACAACCAAGCAGAGGAAAGGGTGAACAGGTATGATCTGAATCGACAAATATAGTGTCATCATAAGATCATTGCTTTAGTTGTGAAGCATATTTAAATCCCTCAATCAAGGTGAACCCTAACAGGTTCTATTTTATAAATCCCTTTACCAGGTAACATCTTTGCTGGTGTTTTAAAGTCCTCTAATAAGGCGACTCCTAATAGGGTCAAGATCCTAACAGGTCTTCTATTAAATCCCTCAACTGGGTAGCACTCTCACCAGTGCTTTGTAAGCCTCTAATAGGGCAACTTTATTATTGCACTAGTGGAGTTTCGTGGGTTCTGTCCCACCGTGGTTTTTTCCTTCTAACCGAGGGTTTCCACGTATAAATTCCGTGTTGACCTGTGCATTTAATTTCTGTTTATGATTGCATAATATTCTTTTGATTTCTGTATTATCAAGAATCTCTAATTGCATAAAAGAAGAATAGAAATTGAATTTACTGATTCAACCCTCCCTCTCAGTAACCGGTTAGGAACAAGACAATGAGCTCCCTCCTTTATATAGGAAAAATATGAGAGAGAAAGGTGTAGAGAAAAGGGGAAACCCTTAACCGCCTTGACTTACTAAAAAAAACAAACTAAATTTGACTTATTCAATGTTGCAACACCTAATGCACTTGCAACCTGATTGCATGAAGCGATTATATAGGTACATGTTCTGCTATATTTACAAATTATTTTGCTTCTACATGCAATCTGTCATAAAATCTACAGCTATTCTATTAAAGCATAGAAAATGAAGTATCTGAGACTTTTGAGAAATGGCTTCATAGAGTGTCAAAGAAATCTCCAAACTTCTGCAGAGACTCGCACACAACTGCACCATTTGGTTTACCTGTATGCTGTACAATGATGGTTACTTTTCGAAGTGTGCTTGCACCTTCTACAATGACGTTTTTATATTCTGCAAGCTTACTTTGCAAACCACTCAACGAAGTCCTCCAATTTGCCAATGTGTCTATCATGGTGAAATTAAATTTTTTTGCCTCAAGCTGTAGATGGATAGCTTCTGTAAACTATGTTAAAATGTTTTCCTCATTAACTAATTCACCATTTTCAGCAGTAAGCTCGCATGACAACTGTTGAAAATATTTGCTGACTATGCTCTCTTGGTTGTTGCATTGTTTCATTGCCGCTCTTATTACCCCTACAAGTCCTTATATAACTTGTTCTTTGTTAACCATCAGATTGAAATAATCCTAATACATCTCCACAAAGGAGATGATTTCATACGCGCCTAGGAGATCGAGGTCAACCTCTGTTATGCTTCTCCAAACTATGAGATCTCCATCCAGCATTTTGAGTTGTTGATTGAATGATGTGAGATGCTTATTCAATGTGGAAGTAATCTCTCTCCCATGCTTTAGTACTTTATATGCATATTGAATCACTTGCACACCTTGTGATGCAATGCAGCTCCTCCTGTCATCAAGGACCTTAGCTTTTCGCTCTACCTGTACAACATGCTTAGAAGAAACATGAGCAACTGATAAGGAAGAATTTCTCATTTTTTCTATGGTATCCAAAAGTTGTGCATTCTCCTCCTTCAGCTTCTTCTTCTTTACCCACAACGTTTCATTCTTCTATGTAAGCATGTTGAGCGCATCTTGTGCATCCTGTTGACAACTTAGACGTTTTTGTTTTCCAAGTTCAACTTTGGTGAACTTGTAATCTGTGGATTGCATCTCCTCTGTAGGTTTGTCAACTAAAGGCTCAGCTATGTCAGCATACTTGACTTCATTATTCCCAATCACAACCCTTGAAATCGTATTTGCCTTCTTGCTCTTTGGGGCCTTGGGTCTAGCAACTTGTTTGAAGTCAAAGTCTTTAGGTGGGATTTCTTCCTTCTTTATTTTCTGTGTTATCGCACTTAGCCATGGAGTAAAGAGAAAGAAGAAGATCCTGCTACAGATGTAGTAACCAATGTGGTTACTGAGTTAGTCTGTGCAACTGTGGTCACATTGGGAGGAGTCTCCGTTTGAATGGCCATTGGGGTAGGAATGCTATGAGTGACTTCACCCATGAACTGTTCGAATTGTGCTGAGGTAGTGTCCAACAATATCATGGATGGAGCTGACATGGAGGCGATAGTCATGGAGTATGTGTCAAACACTCCCTCAAAGTTCTGATACTGGTCCTCTGACAGGATTGCGGGAGCAGTTGATGAGATGGGCAAATCTCGTGTTATCAAAATTGAGTCCTTAGGAGGAGATGCATGCTCCTTGGAAAATGTATCCATAACTGTATCCAGTGGTGAATCAGGTGACTCATTGACGTAGTAGCAGAGTCAAGAAGTGTAGTGATAATTGATGTGTCCATAGGGTAGACAGCTTAGGCTTCCGGTGCATCTCATCATCACTGGAATCAATTTGAATCTTCTGAGGCTCCAGGGTTTTTACCTCAAGGACCCTTCTTGTAGCCTTACCTCTCTTGATAGTGAGTTTTGGAATAAATGGAACCAGAGGCTCTGAAACTGAGGTCGATGTACCATCGTTACCCTTGCCTTTGATTTCTAAGCTTAAACCAATTGGACCAACAGGATCAAAGTCTTACCTGGCTTGATCCTAATACATTTAAGGCCTCTCCTTTTTAACCAAATATTGGTATTGGCAGGGATTGATTGAAACTGATCCCAAATAAAGGTACCCTCCTTAGATGACCATATCGGAAGTAGAATGGGCAAGTTCTCCACATGATGTTTTGTGTAGTCTAGATCAAGGATATCATCATCTTCAACACTAGCAGGGATCTCTGCAATTTGCTTGATGGTCAACCGACAATAGTCCATCTTTTGGATATCCACCTCCGTGCGCAAATCAATCCATATGTCCTCAAGGCGATACACATGTACAAATTGCCTTCTCATTTTGTCATTGAGGCCTCTCCAATTAAAACAACTCCCGGGCATGAACTTCTTCAGTGTGATCCTTTGGAGTTCAAACTCCATGTTTTTCGCCTTGGACACAGTGTCCAAAGAGTATCCACCAATCTTTAATGGATTTCTTGAGGAAATCCCCACCCCCAGTCTATGCAATGTGGACTGGTATGCTTGCACTGCCATGAGCTTCCTTGCCAACTCCATCAAAATGATTTTATCAGTAGGGCACCGTGGGAGTTTTTATGGTTCGCCTCTGAAATACTCAACTTGCATGTATGTGAAGTTAGGGAACCGTAGAAATAGGCAACCATATTCATTCACCTTGATCCATGCCTCATCCAAGACTCGCTTATTTGGTAGTTCTTTATCAAACAAGCACATGTAATGCCATATAAGGCATCCTGTACTCTCCTACATCCGGCTGACCTTCAAAGTCAACTGATCATAGTACTCCCTCATAGGCACTGTCATCCGATCTCCCTTGGTGGATAATCGTGAGAAAGAACCTAGGGCAGCAACAATATACACTAAGTAAGAATTCATGTAGAATGTCCCAATAGTAGTGACTTGGGACAACTACTTACAGATGACATCATTGATCATCTCTCCCCAAAAGATCTTCTTTTGCTTGCTTTTGACAATGAGAGAGATGTATTTATACATCCAAGGCTCAAAAGTGTTAGATGCTTTGAGACCTCTGATGTGAATAAGCAGTGTGATGGTATCGTTGATTTACTCCTTGAAGTTTGTGCTATGCACCTCCTTCGGCCATCTTACAAAGTTTGGCCTTTTGTTGATTAGCTAGTTATCATTCATGTATTTGATCATGATGCAATACGCTGTATCTTCGTTCCACCTTCCCAAAGCTTTTTGCTTTGAAATGTGAGTGAGTAATGGAGCAGGAGGAACTTGAAATATTCTATCAATAGTCTCAGGATCAAGACTAATGATAGTATTATCATCTTGATCTCTAATTTTTCTAGATTGATCATAAAAGTTCTTGGCGCAAGCAAAAACAAACTCTGGTTCAAGGGCAGCCAAGGGAAAAGTGGAAACCGAGTGTATGCTACTCCGTTTTATGTAAACATATCTTCTGTTAATGCAACATCCACTCTTTTGAGAAAATCATCAATGCCCATGTGTGAAATATCCGTGTCCTTGATGTCTTCACAGTTTGAAGTAACCTGTGAAGGAGGAATGGAGTTGTGGTACTGATGGATCCATTGCACTTTTTGGATGCACAAGTGTAAGTTTTGGGATTTTTGCATATGGAGTATGGCTGGAAACTTTTGAGAAAACGAATGAATACACGCATTTGAGCTCAAAACATGTGCTTTTATGATGGAAAAACCCAAAAACGGGTTTTTGGAAGGTAATAACATATGCGAGCAGCAAGCTTTATGTGTGAAGAATGCATGAAAAGTGGGAGGCATAATGTCTACTTATAATGAATTGTTATGTTTTCATCATAAGCAAACGTGCAAGCAACCACCATCATGAATTTTAAGTCATGTGGCAGTGATATAACAAGCACGGATGGAGTGCGTGTAAGCATGAAAGTGAGCTTTTTGGATGCAAAAGCATGTTGCAAAGTGAGCTCACTTTCCTTGATAATTTCATTCAAGAATGGAGTTTTTAATCCCGACTGCATATGTAAGCAAGATGAAGCACTTGCATATGCAACTAGGAGAAATGAAGATGGAAGATAGGAGCACATAACATATCACAAAACAAATGCAAATCTGAAAATGAAATGAAGAGATTTGCAAAAAATGAAATAACAAACAGATATACAACTTTGACCTATGAAAATCACAAGAAATCTTACCTCTTTTCCACAAAAAGAAAAGGAAGAAGTCTTCAAATCTCTGTTCAAAATCTGAGATAAATCCAAGAAGATTTTTCGATTTAGAAATGTGTAATGTCCTTGTTTTTCAGGCTTTTGGGATTGGCTTGATTTGGCGACCCTCGCAAGCTAATCAGGTGATCAGAGGGGGTCAGATTGAGGAGCCAGTATTGGGATTCCATTCTGGAGATTCAGTTTACCAGGTCTGCTCTTCGTTCGGGTCAATTTGGTTGACTTACTATTTTTAGTAAGTGGCATTTTTGGGTATGGCCAGGATTAGCAGGGTGTCTGCATGGAGTGTCAGATGTTTCAGGATCGAGCTTCAGGGAATCTCCAGTTTGAGAGACTTACTATTTTTAGTAAGTCTATTTTTAGCAGCGGGCTATTTTTGGCAGCGGGTTATTTCCGACAGGGTAGTTGGCGTTTGTGGCTCTGGTGTTGGAAATGAGTTTGTTTTAGTCAGCAGAATTCAGTGGCTTTTGATTTTAAAGTTATCATTATTAAATTAAAGTATTTTAATTTAATAACTTAAGTACTTCATAACTTTAATGTTATAAAGTGAAATTATCATTTAAAAGCCTTATATATTAAAAAAGTGAAAAAGTGCTTTTTCCGAAAAAGCTATAAGTACAACTTGAAAAAGCACTTTCATTTACCCATTGTTGATTTGATAAATTGTTTGTGTGAATACTGCTTGGCTTGGAAAAGCTAGGGTTTCTGGAGCTTGGTCTTCATTTTTGGAGAGAGTTCTTCTGAGATTTGTCGAGTTTGGTCTTCTTCTAGGAGAGAGCTCGATCTAATACTGAATTAAATCCAGTGCTGAGGTATATTGGATTCTGGTGAAGTTTTAGTTTTAATTCTATAGGCGGAAATCGAATTTGCTTTCAAAGAATTCGATTTGATAATTGCTGAGGCTCGTTTTAATTGGGAAATCTGTTGTCAAGTATTTTGCTGATGCTACAATTAATAAATTGGTAGCTGAGATTATTAAAGGGCCAGCACGTGACTGTTCTTGGGAGCCGTACATCATTGGCTGAGTTCTACATTTGGTTCTAGATTGTTTCCACACTCCACGACAGGCTATTTGGTGTTGCAGTCAAATCGTGTGGGGTCAAGGAGACTGCCACACTCATATACAGCTCACGCGAATTGCCAAAAGGACCAGTTCAAGCTGCTTGGGGTTCGTTTCCTTTACTGGTAGGTCACGTTTTGAACTATCACTATTCATGTGACTTGAAAACAGGGCCGATTTACTATTTTTTGCTGGAGCTGCCAACATAGCAAGCCAGTCACGTGTTATAACATCTTGCCGTGACTGTACAGGGCTGGAGTCTTAGGCGATTGGGAAGTGTGGCACTTTTTTTGAAAGACATTACAATTACAAACATTTTCGGATTGCCAGGTGCTATTAATTTTATTGATAATAAATTGTTAATGCATGTTGTTTGAAATGAGATTGGATATAATAAATGATTAAGGAATAATACCATTGTCTTGATTAGATAATTTGTAACTAGAGGAATTTCATCATAATTGCATTTCAATGAAACTTTCTTTGAAACAAAAATTGCAAATATATCGAATTGAGAAATAAATTCAAGAAGAGTCAGTTAGGTTCTTCACAAAATGATTGAAGCAAAGAGATTTATATAGATTTTGAATCTTGACTCAATCCTCTAAAAATGAATGCATTTTAGAGTCAAGATTCGTTGCTTGCCAAGTGTGGGAAGTTAGAGGATTAAAATGCATACAAATAGCAACCATATTGACTAAATCAAATGCATTGTGCAATGGCAACCAAAAACGGCGCCTAGGGCATCAAAACAACTTGGAAAGAATGATAAACAAGCTGGAAATGAAATCTAATGCTTGAAAACTCACCTTTGAGGTAAAACGTTTGGCTATGATGGAAGAAAATGGCCAAAAATGGGCTGTTTTTGGGCAAAACCGTGCCCTAAACGGGCTGTTTGGAGAAAAAATCACTGAGTTTTTGTTCCCAAAATTGCCACCCTTGGATATTGCAGCAAAAATGCCCAAGTATAAGGAGAAAAACATTATTTTTTGATGCTAAAACACATGCATTTGGCCAAAGAAATCAACATCTAGTCTGAAAATGCACGAGGAATTAGCAAAAGCGTGTTTTTTCAATAAGAAAGCACGTCCTTTCTTCCCCAAAATCGCCACTATGTGCCTTTTAATACCAAACACAAGCAAGAATGAGTAAAAGCACACTTTTTGGAATCAATAACATGTGTTATTGACTCCAAAATCGCCACCATTATGCATTTCATGCTCAATATTAGCCTAAAATAGACTAAAAACGAGTTTTTTGATGTCAAAAGCATGTGCTTTTGAGTCACAAATTGCCACCCTTAGTCATTTTTGTGATAACATATGTTTTACTTTTAAAACATCAAATGCAGATAGCATATGTGTTACTGAGTTTAAAATCCTCACTATTGTGCCTTTAAGTCATAACTTAAGTGAAAATACACAATAATAAGCTTTTTAAATGCATATGCATGTGTTATTGGGTTCAAATTTCCCACTATAAAGCCTTTTAGTTAAAAAGGTTTATAATAACGGGCTTCTTATATGCAAATGCATTTAAAAACCCTACTTGCATATGAAAAGCCCACCTCTATGCATTTAGACCTAGATTTTATTGGAAGTGGATTTTAAAAAATGATTTGCATGTGGATGATATGCAATGAGTGATAAAAGCCCCACCTTTAATGTATCTAAGTGCCTCATGTATTTAAATTTAATATATAACTATAGTTTTTAATAAAGTAACATGAAAATAGAATAGAAAAATGCCAATTTTTATTAAAGCATTAAAAATTATGGTCAAATCAACTCAGAATGAGTTGAAATTTAAAAATGGATGTCAAAATCCACTTTAGATATTAAAATAATTGTTAATCTAAAATAAAGGGTTGTCTCCCTTGGGAAAAGTCACATCTTTTCAATGAAGAGGCATGAAGGTGAGTGGTGTAAAATAAATAGAACTAAGAAGTGAAGTAAATGTTCCTCAATGTAATATCTTATGCATATTTGAGTAAAAGGATTTTGTAATATCATTCGAAGGAAGTGTAGATTTATAAGTAGATTCAAGACAATCTTATAGAATATCTGAGTAGAAATATATGTAAAAGAAAGATGATGAGAGTCATATGAATATGAACATGTCTAAGGAAGATTTAATGAAGAAGATACAAGTAGTGAAGAAGTAAAATGATGAAGTGAATAAAATGCTTATAGAGAACATTGAAAGAGAAAAAAGTGATAAATAAAAAACTAAGTTGCTGTAATGTTCCCTTCCTAAGCATCAGCTTGTTTTGCGTGGTTAGCCTATTAACCTTGGTATTTGTAAGCTAATTCAGTGGTTAGGGAACCCACTAGGAGATTGGATGTCTTTGCAGGGAGTTTGTTGGAGGACTTAGATGTGTTTTATCCATACTATTTTTAGTAAGTCACAGGAGGATTGCCGACATGGTTAGTTGAGAGACTTTCTATTTTTAGAAGGTCGGTTGGATGCCAAAATTGATATTCATTTGCAGTTAGATTAGTCCTGGAGCATTAATATTTAATAACATTATTATTGAAGTTAAATATAACGCTTAACTTTAATGTTATTTTAATAAACTAAAGGGACTTTATGGTGGGTGCCTAAGTGAGGATTATAAAGTGACTTTTAATATTTCACTTAAATTATTAAGCTGGATAACTAAGTTGGAAAAATATATTAAATAAATAATAAAGTGAAATATTAAAATATTGAAGCTAAAGTATATTATCATGCTTGGCGGGATTTTTTGGTAAGAGGAAGTGAATAGAGCTTGAGCACTCATTTCCATCTATTCACGACAAAATCATTTTGAGAGTTTTATCATTCTTCTTCTTTGCGAATTTCATGTGGAGAGCTGAAGCTAGGGTTTGCTGGTTTGTGAAAGCCATAGATTTTTGAGGACAAATCCCTAAAAGAGCAAAGTGTTTGCAAGTGTGGAACATCACCTAAGAACACTCAATTTGATAATCTCATTCAGAGGTTATAATTGTGCTTCGTTGAATTCAATTCATCAAAGTTTGATCAGATTTTCGAGAATAAGAGAGCTGATTGAAGGGTTTAAATTGCAGATTGGAGGCATTGGAAGTTCACCATTGCTGGTCGTGCCATCTCCAAATCAGGCTGTACCTTTCCAAGGGTCAACGTGCATTTTGGGAATGCCATTTCAGATCAGATTCGGACCCTAAATCGGGCCATACCAGTCTTGATAAGTAGCTGTCCATCTCTATGCAACAAATTAATCTTTCTAGCTGGTTGTTTGGGGTGTTGTGTTGCTTGGTAACCCTAGGAGTTGGGAAAAAATACTTCATATTTTTAGGATTGTAAGCATCAGGAACATTCAGACCCTTATAGTCAATATCAGTTGATACGTCTTGCCTGCTGAGGTGATTGGACTAGGGTATGTTCAATATTTTAATTGAATGCAAATAATATTTGTGGGTTTGGAGAAGTTACTTATCTTTAGTACTAGGAGTTGTTTAATTTCATTTTCATTATATGCAAAAAATATTAAAATAATAAGAAATCGTAAAAACACAAAAGTTAGAAAGACAAACTCCAAAAAAACAAAAACATCCAGATCGAGGTGGGATATTTTAGTTGCCAATTCGGGTATGGGTACGGCGAATTTTTCTATGGGTATAGGTTGGGCTTCGTCTGTACACACACATATATAAATATTTTTACATATATATTATAAATTTATATGTACATGTTCAAATATTGAAGTTATAAATATAAAAAGAAGAGTGATACTTATAGATCCATAATTGCCAATAAAATTATAAATAAAATACCTCATATCATATTCATAATTTACAAAAATGAAAATACTCAAAATGTCATTACATAATGAAAATTCAAATTCAAATTAACATTTAATATTCATATTTTCTTCATTAGAAGCATCATACACAGTCTTGGGTACTTAGTATATTTCTTCTAAATATTTAAAGGTTTAATATAGGGATTCACATGGTACATTCATATAGAGATTTGATGAGAATTTACAAGTAATGCATATTTTATTTCATATGCATTCACATATTTTGGTACATTTGCTTGGGTACTGCCCTTTGGTACTTCCTAGGTGCTTGGGTTTAGTGTTGGTTCTTCACGCACATAAAACCCAAGCACATGTATCAATAATGGAATAAATAAGATATAAAAGAAACATGAAGTGAAGGATAAAAGAGTAGGCAATATAATTAGATATCATATGATTTGAAGCAGATTTTGTAAATAATTTTCGAGCATATTTATGTCAAAGTTAAGAATAGATATTAGAGCAGATTTTGTGATGTCACCTTCCTAAGCTAGTTTGGCGTGAAGAGATTGTTAACCTATTCATGAGATTCATGTGGGCTAATGAGTGGGTTTAGGGAATCTTGGAGGTGTTGACAAAACCAGTTTCTTGTTTGGACGGATATAAGGAGTGTAATGCCTTTTTCTAGAGCCTTATTGGACACTTTCTTCTATACTCATTGTTTTTAGTAAGTTAGTGATGAGCATTGACAAAGTTTTTTTCTATTTTTAGTAATATCAATGGAATTGGTTTTGATGTTTATCAGGGGATTTGATATAGTTTGGAGGGGTTTGGTGGGATTGGCAAATGGTATGGACATAAATCAATTAAATATTTATCTTTATTGTATATTTATTTAATGAAGCGACTATTAAGGCTAGATATTAAATCAAAGGTGATTTATTTTAATGAATGGGCCTTTATTATGTAATGCTACATTGGGAGATTAAGAAGGGAAGTGATTCTTATTAAATAGAAGCAAAATGACAATCTCGAAAAAATAGGGGAAACAACATTCATGAAAAAGTAGCGAGAAAACATTCTCGGTAAAGTAGCGATAAAACATTCCTGGAAAAATAGCGAATAAACATTCCTGGAAAAGCAACAAAAAAGTATTCTTGGAAAAAATATAGAAAAAGCATTCCCAAAAAAATAGAGGGAAAATCATTCCCGAAAAAATAACAGAAAGCGAAAAAGGTGCTTTTTCAGAAAAAAGGTTAAAAAGCTATAAAAGTAGAATTGGGGCTCTTATTTGGCACATTGTTGAGTTTGATTTTTGATATTGCTTCTGTTTGGAGGAGATTACTTTTTCTTCTTTGGTTTGTGAGGATAGAAACCCTTGTAAGCAACATTCTCCACGTTGTTGAGAGATACTATCTTGAGAATAATCTAGTGACTTTATTTAGAGGTCACATTTGGGCATATTAGAGTTTATGTTTTCAGATTTGCAGAGTTTTTTGGATGTCATATTTGCAGAGGACTGGTTTGGAGAAGATTGAGGAAAATTAAACTTCTATTTTTTTGGTTGTATCTTCTTTCTAACTGACCATTTTTATTTCCAGCCAGCCATATCACTTCTTGAGGGTCTATGTGAGGATTCTAGGCTAGCCATTGGAATTTAAGGAGCTGAGATCTGCATTCTCTAAAGATATTAGCTGCCATTTGACACTTCTAGACCTAGCTGTACCATTTGTGTAATGTCCCCACTACGTCGGTTAGTTCTTAATTGTGTGATCTTGCAAAAAAAAGTTAGTAGAGACAAAGAAAGTATGAATTGGATATGAAATGAAGCAATTAGATCTACCTATTTCTAGCTCCTAACAATTCCCAAGAGTAAGTCTGTTAGATCGGGCTTCCTAACGCTTGAGAAGGATCTTGCTGCTTGAATGATATAAGATCAATTCTAAGCGATCCCTAGGTTATTCAACCTTCTTTTCTGGAGCACATCCTCTAGGGGATTAGGAAGGCCAATATCTGGTCCTTTCCTCTTCTTGGAAGAGATATCCTCTATCCAAGGCCTGTCACATATGCATATGTTGGTCATTAGTATATACTGGCTATTGAGGATTATATCAACCCTTAGAGATTATATCAATCTCAAATTGACAATGGGATTATACCAATCTCAAATTGTCATTACATCAATCTCAAATTGACAATGGGATTATACCAATCTCGAATTGTCATTATATCAATCTCTATTTCCCCTGATCGTTGCTTGGATTTCAAACTGAATATAGCATTCACATTTCCAATTTAGTCAAGGGAAAATCTCATCAGAATGAATATAGAATTCATTAACATATTAAACATTAATAGTGGCATCTATAAACATAATAGTCTTATGCCTCAAAATAGGAGATTATCAATTTACAATGATTAACGTACATTATTAAGAATCTAAGGCAATTAATGAATAGCTCATTACATTTGATCAACATATTCGACAACGCTTCCTTATTTCTCTCCTAAACTTAATCCTAAGGAGAGCATGGATTTACTTGTCGCAGGGTGCTTGACACTAGTACATTATTTGGATTTACTCCACCTTTCCCTACACAACACCAACTATCACCTCACAGAACTATAGTAAGAGATTTAGGAATAGAATACAAATATATTAATATCTCTTATATTATAAATATACATATATTCATATAATATATAATTACATATATATATTATTCTTAAGAATATTCATATATATTTATTTTATAATCAATATTAGTTTGTTGATACTTACAAGCATCATACATAATTCATTTCCATATTTGTATACATACCTTTTATATAATCTCCTATTCATTATATGTATGCATGCACACACACACATATATATAACTTAATCTTTTGTCAGATTTTATTGTTATTGTTATTAACTAAGTTGCTGATTCGGGTGCGGATGCGTGAAATTTTTTTTGAGGGGATGCAGATGCATTAGGATGCGCGCGCGTATATATATATATGAAGTGCAAGAAATCTGAAATATACAAAAATATTAAATAAATCATTTGATAGTATGAATCAAATTATCAGAATAATGATACTTCACCATTGATCAAGTGAGAAGATTCAAGATATTTCATATTTGATAGTTCAACTTCAACTTAAAACTTCATAGACAAAAATATTCAAATAGAAAGAAGTTCAATAACTAATTACAAAATCAAAACTTAGTTCATCATTCAATGTTTCATTGTTTATCAATCAAGGATTAAAGAGTCAAGACTCAAGATTCACTAATAAGATTGAGAATCATAAGGATTCTCAAGAAAATCCGCATTCTCATTATCTCCAACTGATGCAAGTTCAAGATCATTTGAACCAAGAACGGTTCCACTTGTGCTAGATGCACCATGTGTCATGGTATCATCACCATCATCTGTGACTGTAGTAAGATCATGAAGCGTTGCATCCAAGTTTGCACACTCAGGGGCTACATCCCAAAGCTTGGTTGACCCTTCGTTGTATTCATCCTGGTTACGTGACAAAAGACGCAAGTTGGTATGAATGTAAACCAAGTCCCTCATCTTTCTTTGAGCTCAACCGGTTGCACTTCACTGAATGGATATAGGAGTATGTACTTCAATTCCTTTCAGCAGCAAAAGAACTTGCAACCTGGATAGTGTTCACAAAATTAAACATACAAATGAAAAACAATTTAAAGAATGCTAAACACTAAATTGTAGAATACATGTGGTAAACAAAGACAAAAAAAAACTTACTTGTGACAGGATCTTGATTGCAAGACCTTGTAGATGCTTGTATGGTTGACCATACATGTACCACCAAGTGATAGCTCCCATTTTATATTGGTCCTTTATTGCAAATGGAGACATTTTTGAACCCGAAGCAAATAAGCCAAATTCTTGCCTCATTGTGTCGTGCATTTCATCATCTAGGAAGAGCCTTGTAAAAGCTTTGTAGCACCCATTATCAACTTCTTCATCCGCATATGGTGCAACTCTTCCTGGCATACCAAGTACTTGCTGACTATAGTACCTTGGAGATAATGCATATGCGAGGAGGTGCAATGGGGTAGTCATCTTCTCCCAACAATGATGAATGATTGCCTCCACCTTATTGCATAAGGCTTCACATTTTGTGGGGTCATTCTCATGTTTTTGTATGGAAACTTTTACCTTCTCAACCGTGGTGTCCATGCCATCATACACATCCCCCAAGCAAGGTGTATCTGTATCGGCAAAGCGGAGCATGGTCATGATAGGGTCGGTGAAATCCAATACAAATTGCACACGAGCCCACCAACTGTCATCCAAGACCAAAGCCTTGACCTTTTGGGCTCTTTCTGAATTTGAAGCCTTCCATATACTCCACTGGTTAGAAATAACCATTTGGCTTAATGTTGTTTGCACCTTGACAAGTCGTCTCATAACAATAGTATGAGATGCAAAACGGGTCTCAACAACCTAAGCATAAAGCAAGTTAACAATATGTCAATAAATATTAAGCAAAGTTATATACAATTTGATAATTGAACATGAACATAAAATTTATTCAAATTAAGTAAATAAATGAAATTTACTAATTTAGTAATTACAATTTGAATTTACCTTCAGCAGCTCCAATTTGGAGAATGATCTAAATATGGATTGTGACATGTGGTGGTTCATCACAAACATTTGTATCTCCTCCCCATCTTGGTAAATTTGCTTCACCCAATCAATTTGAGTGCCAATTTGTTGCATGATCAAGTTTAGGGAGTATACTGTGCATGGTGTCCAAAAAATATGGTCATATTGACCCTCAATCAAAGCACCTGCACCCCTACAATTTTTGGCATTGTCTGTAACCACCTGTACAACATTCTCACTCCCCACCATCTCTATGGCCTCAATGAGAATTCTACAAATGAACTGTGAATCCTTCACTTGCCCTTCACAATCAACAGCCCTCAAAAACATTGACCCTCTGGGGGACATTGCAATCACATTAATCAATGGTCGATTTCTTGTATCTTTCCATCCATCAGACATAATAGTTATACCCGAAGTTTTCCAAGAATGTTTAATTGGTTGAAGAGCCCTCTCTATAGAAGTCCTCTCTTTTTGCAACAGAGTGGTACACACCTTTTCATACCCGGGACTTACGTAATCAACTAAGGCTTTATTGATGGCTTCCACCATTTCCTTCCAATATGGTGATCTTACCAAGTTGAAAGGAAGACCATTGACATAGAGACAATGTGCAATGGCTTCATCAACAAACTCTCTTGCCTCCATTTTAAATGCACTATCCAATGGGCCTCTTTTTCGGGCTGTAATTTCTACTTCTTCCTCTTCCTCTCCCAGTACAGGTACTTGGAAGAATGGATGTTTGGAGGAGACAACTGGTTCATTGGGTAATTGTATTTTGTTCTTTCCGGATGGAGGTTGATAAATTGTTTTTTTGATCTTTTAACCAAACAATCAGCCTCTTCTTGTTCTTTTACAGATGAAGCTATCTGTGCATTAGACATTCCCTTCCCACCTGTGCCTTTGCACATTGCAATGCCTTTTTTAGCAAGGCCCATAAAATGAAGTTTGACCCAGGAATATGAGCTATTGAATGCTTTGCCTTTGTTACTTTGACAATAAGTGCACTTCCAAAGATACGAGCCACCTCCTGAAACTTGTGATAGTCTTGTGGTATGTCTCCATAAAGGAGATCCTACATCAATATGAAAATTATCGGTACTTTGCCCTCCCACTGAACTTTGACTACCGGTGGCGGCCATTCTTGCACAATACAATCGATTTCCTTGCTATAATAAGAAAATAAATAAATATAATTTAGAAAAAAACTATGAACATCAAGCTTACAAGTGTAAAACAATGATACAAAAATAGTCTAAAACAAATAGCTAAACTTGTTTCATTATTTCTTAAAAAAATAAAAAAATGAAAAAAAACATGAAATATTTCTTCCCAAACTTGAAAAAATTCATGAAAACCTCAAAAAAATCCATTAAAGAACTCAAGCATGGGATCAAATGCTTACCTTTGATGTTGAAAACTCCTCTGTGGAAGCTTTCTCTCACCCCACGAATGATCCTCTTCGAAAACAATCAGCTTAGCTTCAAAATTGAAAATGGAGAGAAAATGAGAAGAGAGGCAAGCTGCATACGAAATGAGAAGAAAAATGTTTGAATGGCCTCTTTTAGGGCCTTTTTAGGGTTTAGGAGACAAAAATGAATAAAATATTGTTTTTAACACATTTTAATGTGTTTTTAAGTTACTTTTTGTAATGTCCCTTGATTAAATCATTCAAGATTTTGGCCTAAATTCTTATAGTTCAAATCCCAAGAGGTTTTGTTCAATTAGCAATGTTCACATGGTAATTATGGCTTCCTTATTATTGATGAATGTTATTTGCTTTGCAATTCTTATTCTCAAATCCAAGTACCTCAGTCTATAAGATTTGTATATGATGATAAATATACTCTCTTGAAATTGATGTATCTATCAAGTAGATATCTGGACTATTATATTTGAATCTCCTTATTATGAATGCAATAGTCTGATTTGCAATATAGATTGCTTATTTGAATTATATAACATAGATTGCTTATCTGAATTCTATTTTGTTATATATCTCTTGTGATCACTATATCTACCACCTTGATTATCATTTCCAATATGTCCTTTGACCATAGTATCGATAATTCTCTCGCTGGTATTCCAACCTTACGCTGAGTCTATTCCCATTAAGATGTTAAATCTTGTCTCGATGTTCTCTGTGATATTGTTTCTCCTTAACGATGGGATACGTATTTATCTCTCCACTGTAATGAGCTTCTGCTGAGTATTTTATTCTTTCTTCAATATCTCGTTGAATGAATACCCAAAGATCTAATTAGGAGGCTGACTCTATTTTGGATATTGAATGATCATACAAAGTGTTCCTTAAATGATTGTATGTTGCATGCTATATTTATTTTTGGTTTTGTCTAATTGCAATATTTAGATTATATGCCGTTGATTATGCCAAGAGGCAATTCACTCAAATATTGCGGGTCCAAACTGGGTTAAATAGCTGAGGTCTTCTTCCTTTCCTGAATGCAATGGTTGAAATGCCTTCTTATATTTTAAGTGAGGAATGCGGGGTTACTTGGTAAAGGAACGTCCCATGTCTCTTCATATTTGACAAACCTTAATCACGCCATTTCAATATAAATCTTATATGCTGCATCATTATCCTTATGTTTAATTGCCCCTTATCTATATGTAATCGATGGGCTAGCACTGTCATGCCTTCTTTTAATTGTCGATTCATAACATTACTTAATATATCCTTCCCCTTTCAATTAACCTGATTACCATTCTTATATTCACTCTTAATCAGTCATTATTGATAATTGATAGGGTAAGTTGACTTTACGATAGTTTGGGTTTAATTGATTTGGTATTTATTGACGTCAAGCTTGATTAGTCGATACTTGTGTGAAAATCTGCCTCCCATTCTTCAAAATCAATGTTTATTCTTACTCCTGAGTTCGTCTAGTATTTGTCGTCAATCTCGATGTGTTACTATCACCAACCATCGTGAATATTAAGTCACTATAATTGCCATCTTTGTGCTATGTGGAAAGATCTGTCATATTATATATTGTTCAGAAATGTTTGTCTTATCAAAGTATAGTGACTTCCTCGACCTTGTCTTAAAATACTTTGTTTATTAATATTAACAATATTCATTATCGTATATTGTCTCATAGGTGATTATATATTATTTAATATTATTTATAGATATTAATATTAATTAATATAATATTATAATACTATAAATTAATATTATATTATAAATTTATTATGTTATAGGTTATATTGATTAGATTATATCAATTAACCATATTAATTAATATATTAAAATTTAATTATTATCTATAGTCTATAATCTTTATATCTTAATTGATTAGTTATAATCATCTATAATTCATTATTATTTATTATATTTATATTTTATTACTTCTATTATTATTATTTATTTAATCAATTTTTATTATTTATATCTTTATTATTTATTATTAAATCTTATTTGATAAAGGGGTCATTACACTTTTTTCCCAAAAAGTACGTTTGGGCCTACGTTTTCCTTTTGATGCACCCGGGTGCCCTGCGGATGCCACCCGGAAGCGCATCTTGGGCGCTTGGATGTGTTGTGATGCGCTCCTGGCGCCCAGGATGCGCTTCCGGGTGGCATCCGCAGGGCACCTGGCTCCGCATCGTCACCCGAATGCATCCGCATCCAGCGGATTCTGGGGCACATCGGTATCTTAGGTTATTAATATATACTTATGATCTTACTACTATAACTGATATTAATACTATCATACATTCCTAATAGTATTATGATATAATATTATCATGACCAACCTTAATGATTTGCTGTGAGCGGTACATAAACTCTATTCTCTTTTCTTATCTCTTTTGTTTGGAGATTATCAAACATTCTTCAATAGTTACATGATCTACTAAGTTGAATGTTACCAAATTCAATATTATAATCTCATTTTCTCTATTTTCTTCAGTATGCAATTAATACGCTGGCTGGAACTCTGCATTCACAGTCCAGACGTCCCTTTTAGTGGCTGGGTATTGGATCAACCTTCGCATGAGTTTGCTGGAAGTTGCTGTGAATCCTCTGTAACTTGTATATATTATGTATTGTCTTGTTTGCTGCTGTTGTGCTAACCCTGTTTTTGTCTTTAGCACTTAATCCTTAATTCCCTATTTATTGTTACTGCTGACTCAGTCTTCTTGTCAGTCTACGGTACTGTTCTTATCTTTTCTTGACTATAGTTCGATGCCAATCTTCTCACTCCTTACTTCCCCGTCAGTCCTTATGTGGAAAATGCTGTGTCTTACTTGATTGTTCTCCCGGCTGCTACTACATACTGTGGTTCTGAATATATGCAATATACTATATCAAATATGTCTTTCCTCCCCTTTTTCCTTTTGTCCTCAACCGAACTATATATGCCATGGAGGAATGGGTCACAACTTTTAATTATTCATTTGTTATTTATCATTTGGTCTTTATGGTGTCTTTAATCATATAAATCAATGTTTTATATTTTGTTTGTTATTTATATTCAAATAATTATATATTATATATATAATGTTTATATTGTGATCATATTTTATAATATATGGTAAGATCAAATAACGATATATTAATATATGATCAAATATATAATATTTATATTTAATTATTTATTAATATTAGATCAATTCACAAAAACGTGTGAATTGTTAGACTTCATATATGATTATGATAATTAATCATCTGTAATTACTTTTTATTTATTATAATGATATTAGTACTTATTAAACTTATTATTTATTTAATAAAAAAAAACCTATTTGAAATGGGGGACATCACAATTTGGAGCAATTTGGTGAAGAACCAAGGGTTTTTGGAACTTGTACTTGGTTATTATTGCTGCAGTCATTTATTTTTATTACCAGTAGAGGGGTATGTTGTATTCGTGTTTATAATCAGATTTATCCATCCGGGTATCTTCAGTCTTGGTTTTGTATTGTACTTACAGTTTTGACTGATTCCAGAAGGGAATGTTGCAAGCATTTCCTTTATATGTGCTGACATAGTATTGTATTTGTTGTAATATAAATCAGCTCTTTCTATTCTCTCTATCAAACATTCATAAACTCAAAAGCAAAAAAAAAAGTGGATATAAGGGTGCATACTGCAGATTTCATGAAGCATATTGAAAAAATATTTGAGAAGATTTAAAGAAATAGAGCAGAGTTTCGAAGACTTTGTGAGGAGATTTCTAAAGATTCATGTGCTGATTTTGAAGCATTTAGGAGAAGGTTAATAAAGAGGTTACGAGAAAATTTGTGAAGGATAGTTTGATTGTTGAAAATATTAAATTGTCCATCATCCATTGAAGAAACAACATTCAAGGTGGAACCTAATTTTGTTTTGGATATCTCTCACTAAGTTGGTGCTTCCTAAAGGACAAATTAATATCTCTCACTAAGTTGGTGCTTACCTGTGGGGGTTGGTGTCTCCAATAGGCTGGTGCCTATGAACTGAGGGGATTGGTGTCTCCTATGGGTTTGTGCCTACAAAGTTGTAAGATATTTCTATAAATAAAGCAAGATTTTGCAGTGGTTTTCTCCGGCAAGGATATCCACATAAATCTTGTGTTCTTTTGTGTTTTACCTTGCTAGATCTTGCATGTGTGGTTGATTAATTTTTCTTGATAACTTTTTGAAGCCGATTAGTTTTATTACAATATTATATTGATTTTATGCAATGCTTGTTCTTTTCAACAACTTAATCAAAGACAACTGCTGTCTGCCATGGTAATGCGTTTTGGATGGGATTACAAGGAATAGTCTGGGAAATGTTTGTTCTGTGCCATAAAAGTCAACGTCCATATATCTAATTTGATATAATGAAGAGAGTCAGAAGTGAATGACTTTTTCTTGTAGGCAAATACAGCCTATAATATCTGCTGATTTTATCTTCTTTCTAATCTATTGCCTATTGTTAATTAGTTCAAAAGTATTATAATGATTATAAGGGCCTTGGCTTCACTCTTAAAAGTTGATTTTGTGCTCCCAGGTAGGAGTGGCTGAAATCAAAGTTGCAATTGAAAGGACAGGTGGACTTGTTGTGCTTGCAGAAAGCTTTGGACATTCTGTTTTCAAGGATTCATTCAGGCGTGTCTTTGAATCCAAAGATCATGAACTTGGTTTGTCATATAAGTATGATCTTTATACTGGTGCTGTAGATGACTAATTTCAGAAGTTGAATTAGGGAGTGTGCTTTGAGTATTAATTAATTTAATTTTGTGGTAGTTAGATATGCTTCATATCTGTCAATGCTTGAAGTATGTGTTCAGAGTGTATTGAAATAAAGATGAAATCAGAAAACTGTCCTGTAGTTCCTCATGCCATTCTGTAAGTAACCAGCTTCTGTTGGGGCATTAAATATGAAAGGAATCAAAATCTTGTAGTATTGATCCCAAAAATTACCAGCAGCAGTCTAATGAATATATTAAAGCTACCATTTGTTATTATGTGAATAAGCAGTACTGGTAAGGTTGGGTTCCATTAAAATTTTCTTATGACAGTACAACTAATAAAAAAAAATCTGCCCAGTGCCAAGTGAAGTCATAAATAGAAGGAAATATTTATGCTCATTACTAGAAAAGCAAATGTCTTGAAACTGTGTCAAAGGGTCATCTCAAAATCTATGAAACAGAAAAAGATTGTTGAAGAGCAATGATAAACCTCCTTGATAAAAACTTGGTATGTGTAAAGATGTGGTTAATTGTCTAATAATCTCCCTTGAAGTTGGCTTTGTTTACGAGCTTGAAGATTACCTTTCATGAGATACACAAAAAGTGCATGTCTAACATTGTGCCACCTAGCTATCAGATTGTCTCTTAGACCCCCTGGATCCAGATCTGGATGTGTTTTGGTGTGGGTGCGGATTTTGATGCTTGTAATGCTTCTTATTGGCATCTGGACGCATCCATGGGCCCAAAACAGTAAAAAATGGCAAAAAGTGACTTTGACTTAAAAAAAAAACTTAAAACATGTGCTAAAAGCACTTTTTATTATTATTTTTTTCCTCTAAACCCTAAAATGACCCTAAAAGATGTCATTCATTCCTTATGATTCTGATTAGTGAATCCTGATTGATGAACATTGAATCATGAACTACATTTTGATTTTGTAATTGTAATGATTTTCTGATTTTCATTGGAATTGTGAACATAAATGTATATGATATGGCTTATTTGAATATTTGTGAACTATCAATTGGCATTTAATATTTATCTTGATCAATGATGAAGTATCATACTATCAGTGATTTAATTCTGTATATTTCTGGCATTTTTTTTTTGTGTATATATATATACTAAGTTACTGAATCGTGGGACTTTTCAAGTGATTCCGGGTACAAAATGTACCGGAGTCAGATTCTGAAATGAATCTCCTGTGGGTACACATCTGAGATTTGTGTTTTTAAATGCCGAAATATTTAGTGAGTCTAGTTTGATCTTTTAGATATTCTTAAGAACTGCACCACTGATTAGTAAACTGTGAACTTATCTATCATGAGATTCTAGCTTGATCTTTTTGAAACTGAAACCTGAATTTAAATTAAAATGATATGTTTCAAAATTTGAAATTTGTAACTCTCTCTCTCTCTCTCTCTCTCTCTCTATATATATATATATATATATATATATGAATGTACCAAAAACATACCCAACCCCCCCAAAAAATTTCTGCCGTACCGGCGTTTCATACCCACATACTTGTACCCATTCCCATTCTGATTCAGCAACTTAGTGCGTGTCTATATATATATAAACACATTCAAACACATCCAAAACCTCCAAATTTTTTTTTCATGCACCTGCACACCCGATTCTCATACCAGCACCCACATCCGCACCCGAATTGGTAACTTAGTTGTGGCATAAAGTTTGGCAAATGTATGCCTAATTATAAGTAGTCTTGTATTTTCCAGTATCGGAGAGACCCCCAAACTCACGAATAGAATGAATCATATGCTAAGAACAAGATTGAGGAAAGCATGTGTAATGTCCCCATTTTCGGCCAATGCATTTACACAGAATTTAGTTTAATTAATTAAATTAATGTCTGAATTAATATTTCTGGGCAACTTGTATTCAATTAATTATATTTATAAGCCGAATATTTTATTTTAATAAATTTACTTATTTGGGGCCAAAAATAAAATAAAATAAATTTTAGAAAGTCATTTTCATGAGGAAGAAGAAAAACATATTTTAAAAGTGTTTTTTTAATTAAATTCTAGGAAGTTCACCTTGGGTTATAAAAGGAGACCGAGGAGAAGAAAGGGATTCATTTTGAAGTTTCAGTCATTTCTCTTTCTGAGATTTTGTGCCTGTGACCAAATTCTTACTGGAGGGACAAAAAGCCCAATAGTTTCTCTATAGACGAAAACCTTGAAGGGAGTTTAGCTCCAACTAGGGATTGACTGTGTGCTGGAGATTTGGGACTTGGGGATGGAACCCATCAAAATTTGTTTGAGATTTCATAGGGAAGTCATTATTGTGCTGAAAGTTGGTAATTGACCAATTGGTTGTCTGCAAATGCAGATTTTGAGGTACAAATTTACTTGGATTTCAAGAAAATAACAAATTTGTAATTTTGATATATGTAAGATTTCAGGAAATATCTATGGTGGTGCATTCAGAAAATTACGTAAAGAAACTAATAAATTTCTTCCAGCTGGGCTTTAACCAGCTGCAGAAATTCCAGTCTTAAAGGCATCCTTACACCCTCAAAAAAGTGAATCACTCCCCAAAAAAGCCATTATAGCTTTATGAATTTTCAATGCTGCTAGCCATAAAAGTTGAGTCCAGCATAGCATGTAAAGAGGTTAGTGCAGTTGAGTGGATAAAGGATGTGGCACTAAAGACAAACAAAATTACTAGCTGCTAATTTGAAGAGAATGAGAAGATTTTACGAAGGGAAATTGTGGACTATACCCTTGCTGCTAGACCTTGTGAAGTCGTCAAGATTGAAGGAGGCTGAAAGATCCCCAATCCTGGTGGCCTTGTAAATTACTGTTTGTTTCACAATTTGAGACTTTGACCAGCGTTTGTACCTCTGAATGGACTTTGTTGAATTCTGATTTTTTTTGACTTTTTTCTTGTTTTCAAGTTTTTTGGTGTTTTTGAAGATATATGCAAGTAAATGAAAAATAACAAATAACTTTGAACTAGAAATGGTAAGTAGCATTCATATATTAAATTACTTAACAATCTGAGAATGATTCAAATTGTACAGGCATAATATTCAGATTTTCGCATTCAAGGAATAAATATATCAAATGGATTGGTTGCTGTCCACAGAGAACTTGATGTCAGCTGTAGAAGTGTTTGGCAATCACCAAAGATGAAGAACTTGCTGCCACAAACCCTTGTAATATCTCCAAACTGCAATACATTGGCTGCTAAGAAGGAATGGCGCCCAAAGCACGAGCCCGAGTTGTCTCTGGAAGAACACCCAAGTTGGAATAGGCTGGCCGCCCAACTGAATATGATATTTCCTTCTGATAAATGGTGTTATGAAGATTGTCGATCCTTGCCACAGAGAATACCACTTCCCAATTCCAATACTGAATCACCAAATCCTTGTTGAGGTTTGCGTCCCAACAATCTAGACTTAGGGGTTTCGTCCCAAACCTTTGAATTGCTCCACCTGAGCAACTTCAAGTTTTCACAAGTTTCAAATGTCAAAAGATAATCAGAAATTACGTCTCCATATCCTTATATCCCCTTCCAAGTGCAATTCGAATCCTAAAGGGAAATTACACTTTGCACTTTAAATAAAATATAATAAAATAACATTTTCCCAATTAAAGTCGTCCAAACTCTGGGAAAAACATTACTTTATCAAAATGTCATAACTCATGGCACCAAATAGCCTCCGGATAGTGAAAATAGTTTATAATAATTCGAGACCTTTCCAATGAGCCCCCATACATAGGTATATGTGCCCAAATCCATCAGATTCCCCCTTATTACTTCGAAATGACTATATAAATAGCTTTATTATAAATTATTTAATTACCAACTTAGGAAATATTAAAATATTTCACTATATGCTTCCAAAAGTCCAAATCAACCAGATAATCACAAAACTAGCCATGTCACCTGTCTGTGACTGATACTGGCCAAGGTGGTTCAACTGGCAATCCCTTCCCTAAAATCTAGGGATGCTCCTAGAAACTAGGGAACTCATCTTGTCGTCCTAAAACTGAAACCATGGACTAGTCCCGAGGAACCCCATATCTGGATACTGCCACATCCTCCTAAATTTTAGGGAAACCTCCTAAAATCAAGGAATTGCTCCAAATTGGCCCAAAATTGCTTGAGATGCCATGCCCCGCCACTAAAAATCCTGTGTGAGTCTCTGTCCAACATTGCTAGCCTACAAGACTCCATGATAGGCTAACTCTCATGACTCTGAAAGTCGAACTAAGGAGGGGACATGACAGAGGCGCAGACGATAATACCTGGTGTGTAGAGAATTGCCAGTTTTGATGTTTAATTCCAAATAAGGTGATGTGGAGTTTAAGGTAATTTTCAAGGAAGCATCGATTATCTAAGTGTGGTTATGCATATTAAAATAGATGCCAGTGCGGTATTTCGTACCTCTAAGTCACCTCTCTTCCAAGATTAATGATGTGGAGAATGGAAGGTCTGTCTTTTTCCAATGACAAATAAACTCCATCTTGTGAATTTTTGAAGAAGACAAGCAGTCTAAAAGTCTCCTAAGGTTTTGAACTGCTTAGTAAAATTTGCATGCATTGTAAACTATCCTCCTACTATTTTAGTGCTTGTCCTTGCAATAGCATCAACGTCTCAGTTTATATTTAGAGAAATATACAGCAGGTCAAAACAAACTTGACCAGCTGTTTAGCATCCTTACAAGGAGATTTGGATCCACAGGAACAATAGCAACAAAGAATGAGAATTAATTCCCTAGTTTCTTATTGTTTGGCAACATTGGTAGTTATGGAAATATAACAGTAGATTGTTTGTTCTCCATTGTTCCTAGCTCTCTAGTAAGCTTGCAAAATTGTTTGGTAAACATCCTTGAGCATTGGGTTGGTTTAATGATAAAGATATGATTTAGAAATTTAGTTGCAATTCTTGTGATTATTAGTTTTCAGAAATATTGCTTATTGTAATGTCCCCGTTTTTCAAACTTTTGGGATTAGCTTGGTTTGGCGACCCTCGCAAGCTAATCAGGTGATCAAAGGGGGTTAGTTGGCAGAGCCAGTGTTGGGATTCCATTCTGGAGGTTCAGATTACCAGGTCTGCTCTTCGTTCGGGTCAATTTGGTCAACTTACTATTTTTAGTAAGTGGTATTTTTGGGTATGGCCAGATTTAGCAGGGCGTCTGCACAGGGTGTCAGATGTTTCAGGACCGAGTTTTAGGGAATCTCCAGTTTGAGAGACTTACTATTTATAGTAAGTCTATTTTTGGCAGTTGGCTATTTGTGGCAGTTGGTTATTTTTGGCAAGGCAGTTGAATTTGAGGCTCTGATGTCAGAAATGAGTTTGCGCAGTTAGTGAGGTTCAGTGGCTTTTAATTTTAAAGTTATCGTTATTAAATTAAATTATTTTAATTTAATAACTTTATTACTTTATAACTTAATGTTATAAAATGAAGTTGTGATTAAAAAGCCTTTTAAGTTAAAAAAGTGAAATTGAAGCTTTTTCTAAAAACGCTATATATTCAATTCGAAAAAAGGACTTTTATTACCCATTGATGATTTTGATAAAAATTGTGTTGACAGAGAATTTTGTTTTTTCTTGGTTGAGCTAGGGTTTGGTCTTCTGCAAGGAGAAAACATCGATGCTTCTTCTGGTGTTGTTGAGGTTTGATATTTGGTCTTCAGTTCTGGAGAGAATATCATTGCATTGCTGAATGTTTACTGAGTTGGGCAAATTTAATTTGAATACTGAATTGAATCTGCCAGGCAGAAATTTTAATTGAAGTGATAAGGGTTTGAGTTTGACTTCTAGAAGAATCGATATTATCTTCTAGAGAGGATTACATTGCGAATTGGCTTCTCTAATTCCAATGAATTGGCCCAAGAAAGCCAGCCGTTTGTAGTTGCAACCTGCGGTTTTTTTCCTTGAGCCGTACGGTTAGCATTCAGGGCCGTACGGATTGGCAGCCAGCTCCATGTCTTTTCCTTCAGGTGTTTGCGTGAGGTCTTTTTGATGTTGTAGTGTGAGATTGGGAAGTGAAGGGGGATTTGAATGCTTCCCTGGCTGTGGTACAATCAATAACAGGGCTGTGCGTCAACAATAATAGGCTGTGTGCATTCTCATGGATGTGTTTAATTGCCAATGCAGCCACGTTTTCATCAATGGTGCAAGATAAATTTTATTTGGTTATTGTAATAATTTTTGGCAAGTATTTCATGTTCAATAATATCTTTGGTACATACACAGAGTTATATGTATTTGCTGTTGTTAAATTTATTACATTGGAAAATTGCAAAATGGGTATCAATATTTTGAAATTAAATTAAGATTTGCAAACATAATTGAGACAATAGTTAAATTTCAATTGAGAGCTAAGTCAGGCTCTCACACTTATTCTGATATATGCAAAGTGTTTGACAAAATGCCTGTGTTTCACACACAGTGAAAACTGCAAAAGATTTGCTAAAAATTTCTAGGGTGTTCATTGCAGAATTTACAAACAACCACATTGAAAATCTATGCCAGCAAGGAAGCTAGGTAATCTGCACCATATTTGATAAATTCAGCTTCTAGACCTTCACAGTCTGCTACTCTGTTTGTACATAACTTTAAAATAGCCCTTGTGAGATCAATTATGGAGAAAATGGACAAAGTTGGTGGTGTTGTGGAGATCACAACAAGAAGTTAGTTGTCACATTCTAAAGAGAGTGAGTATAGGAAACCCATGCATTGGGGCTAATAGCACGAGCTATATATGCAGGTTTTCTTGGGTGAAGAGTGCACTAAAAGTGTTTGGGGAAATCTTGAAGATCAAGAAGGCAGGCAGGTTTCTGAAAAGAAAGAAACCTTTCTTCATGGAATGGAGAAGTCAATGATATTCCTTATGGATGGAGGGCATGGAGGGAGGGTCAAATGTAGGGGAAAAAATCATGTCTTTGATGGAGAGATTTGTACTCATCATCAAACCTTCAGTTCATAGGGTAGGATTTGTGAAGGCAAGGAGGTTGAGGATAATGTAAAGCATGGGGAAAAGATACAAGGCTAGTATTTGAAAGGGGTCGATGAAGGAATTCGAATAGGAAACCAAAGTTAAGAAAAAAAGCATAGAAATTGGTCAAAAGAAGGGAGAGCTGGGTAAAATAGTCAAAGGTACAATTGGCATTAAAGTGAATAATAGTGCATCTAGGGGTAGGAGATTGATGAGAGGGGTTGGACGTACGGAGTGAGAATTAAACAAAAGTGTGATGGTCATAACGACTTGATCAACAAGTAGAAGTTGAAGGAAACCAAGGAAATCACAAATGGGGGACGAGGGACTTGTATGGTAGAGCATAGTCTTCAACACTTGCACAATCACCACAAGGAAAATAAGCGAATCTATTAGAATTAGGGAAGCAAGGGAGTCCGTTGAGAATGAGGAGACTTTGATACTTCTGTGAAGATGTCTTTTATAGTTCATGATGATAGTGTCTCTGGAAACCAAACTTCTTTGGATTATACTTCAAATCTATAGCAGCTAATTTTTAATTTCTAATTACAATTCTATGACAAACATAGTAGTGTGGTGATCCAAGACGGAGTAATAGATTTCCCTTGCTGATGCATCATTAACAACATAAGGAGCTTGCAACCTCATATAAGATTTCTGAAATTTGGTGTTGAAGGAGGCAATTGGTTCATGTTCCTACCTTTTGACTTCAACGAATTGTGTCTACAACTTGGATGGTGAAATTGGAATATCGAACTTGCTTATAAATGCCCCCTTCAATACTTCCCATGAGTCTATGGAAGATGCAGGCAAATGGATAAACCAGTAGTAAGCTTGATGAAGGGTGCTCCCCTTAATACCACAAACACATAACAGAAATAGAGAAACAACAACAATATGCAAGAACAGAAAATTGGCTTCTTATTATCTCCACAAATGTGGAATTACAAACTTTCAGAATTACAATATGCAAAGCCACATGGGCATTCCCTTACAATATTCTGTAGGACAAAGCCTCGAATTATTGCCCAGATCTACTACCCAGAACTATTCTGAACTGCCTAAGACAATAATACAGCCTTCCTTATATAGGCAATTTTTCCACCGCCTGGGAAGGTTCCAGAATTTTAGCCAATAAGGCCGACCAAACTTAGAATTATTTTATTTTACATTTTATTACATCATAGTCGGCTCAAGATAACCTTTGAAACCCGAACAGAAATTTTGAAGAAAATTATTTTCCGCCATTTCGGGTGGCCCAACTTCCGAAGACCATAAGTCATCACCAGTTGACCCAATCGGCTATTATAACCCCATTTCGGAAACGCCACAAAGCGCTCTACAGGCTTGACCCGCGCAAGTGCCCGTCACCCAAATTTTCGACCTCATCCGGGGCCTCTAAAGCCTTCAAAACTGAGTTCAAAGTTTCTGTACCCTGCTGCCAATACCGAAAATCTTCAATATCTTCCAATGTACACTTGACCTGGCAATGAAACTTTACTGGCAGACTTATATGATCAAAATGAACCTCCAAGAAAGAAATCATATCATTCTGAGCACATACGAAAATTACCAAAAATAGTAACTTTCCACAAATAGCAGCGCTGCACAAGATAGCCCTTATTGAATTCAAAAATAGAAATATTTTTGGGTGATGCAAGATTGCTCTTACACCCAGGATGCTCCTGCATCAAAGCTTCCTTCTCCAAGGAATAAGGAAAGCGTTTGCATGCCACATCCCCATATTCAATCCTTCTATTACGAAATGCATCCTTGAAAATCTTGATATATTCTTCAGTTGTTCAATTTGGGTCATTCGCTTGAAAATTGGAACAAAACATCTTCGGGTTTTGGTGGTACCCTAAATTTTGAGAATTTAGGAGACCCAAACCATTTTCAACAAGCAAGTTTCTCCATACTAAAAAAAATCAAAGGAAGGGAGATTTATGACACAAATAAATAGAACTAACTAATCAAAGCTTTTAGAAAATGCTGGAATTTCAACCTGCTTCAAAGATGATGCCGACAAAGGCTGAAGATGGTCAAATTGTAAAAAATATAAAAAAGACCTAGTTCGGAAAATCAAATTTCAAAGCTCCATTAAAAATATTAGCTTTTCACGAGGTGTTTTGGGTTGCTGACTAAGTCCAAATCTGAAAGATAGGTAGTTAATAGTTAATTTTCTGATTAGTTTTTTCAAAAGAAGTTTTTAAATTTTAGCATAGGGTGGTGTCTCTTCACCCTAAAGGGGTGTGAAAACCATTCATCCACATATATATGTGGTGTAAAATGTAAAGGTAGAGGAGACTCATCAACAATGTAAAAAACTTATTATTTTCTACTGCACTTTCTACAAGTGATCTATTGTACATAAGACTTTATGGAGCATTAATATAAATTAGTTATTTTCTCTAATTTGGAGTTATGGATTTGATCATTCCTGATTGATTAATTCTTTGTGATTTTATCTCCAGAAGATAAAGCTGCTTTAAAACTTTATGTTTGAAAATTATTCCCATTATTTTTTAATTTGATAATTAGAATTATTAGGCTCTATTAATTCTATCTTATTGGGCTCATTAAGGTTGGGTTAAATTCAATAAGACTGATTGTAGCATAATAAAATAATCAAAGACATTAAAGAGTAGTTTATAGGAGCATTTAGGTGGTGTTCTTTGTCTCACTTAGTTGTATATAGGATTAAAAAGGAACTGTCTCTATTGCCCAATAGAAGAAAGGCACTAATCTATTATCCTTAAGTTGAAGTCTCTGTTCAAGAAAATTACAAGCAGAAAGTAGTCATCAGTATTTGTTTCAAACCAAATAATACATTATTTTAAAACATTCTTTCAAAAACATTTCTATTATAGCATTTAAACAACATTCAATAATTGTGATACTCACAATTTGATTCCTCTCGAGTTCATTTTCCACTTTGAGATAATCCAAAAGTTTTATATTCAGTTATCTGCTATAAAAAGCCTTTGAACCAACATATTTGGTTAAGGTATAGGCCTACCAGCCTTGGTCCTGCAAAGCCAAAATTGCAGAAGTTCAAACCCCTATTGTGGTTGAACTTGTTCGTTGGCAAAAACAATTGGATTTCCCAAAATTAGATTGGCAAGTCCATAGGAAATCCAATCCTTCATTGTTGGGCACCAACAGGTTCTTTGGCGAAAGTCAGTAGAGAGGGGCTGTCAACCAACCACGTTGCACCATTAGGAGCTTGTTGAGCCATTGCTATATTGATTGGTTGAGCTGGAACTATTTCAACAAGAGCTCCTTTAACTAGAATTGATTGAACAGGTTCTTGTTGAACTGGATTTGGTTGAACATGTTATGATTGGATAGGTGCTTGTTGAAATGAAACTTGTTGATTTGAAGAACCTGCTTCTTTATGATCAGCAATTCGATTATTTTGCTTCCGTTTGTGAAATTGTAATTCCACAAAATTTTGTTATTTCATGGCTGACCTCAAGACTCTCAAACTTTTCTGGTGAAAATGAACTAATTCTATCCAGTTTGTAGTTTGATGAATCAATTCTAGTTTGCTCTTCTTTGATTTGCTTGAATGGGACTTGGATTTCTTGGCACAACAATGAAATGAAATCTTTCTACCACTCTTTTCAACCACTACTTGAGGATTTTGGGCCATTTCTTCTTCTTTGTCCAATACAAGGCCAACTCTCATAAACTTCTTGTCCTTCCTACTTTGTCTCCAAGCCAAAGCATGAAACTGTGAAATGATATCTTCTTGTTCCTCTTCCCACTCTAATCTTGGCTGAATTATTGGAAAGATATCTCGATTAGATAGCACCATTTTGAATCATCATTTGATAATTCCATGAAAGGATTTGATCAAGGCCCTCCTAGCACCAATATTCTTGATGTTTGTTTTGTGACACTTCTCAACCTAGAGTAAACTTTAAAGTATTCTATTATTTCTAAATGTTGAGCAATGTTGAATTATGTGATCAAGTAAAGCAACCCCAAGGTTTACAATGTGTAGTCGTGAATTTATGTTGAATACAAGTTAGTTGAAATGATGTGATATGCTGGTTGATGGAGCTCTAATTTTACAGGCTCCATTTTTGGACAAGAGTTTACATACCATATACTGGTGATTATAAAGAATCAAATTATACGAAGGCAATATTATGAAGAGAAGTGATATGTGATGGAGGTTTACGGAAAACACAAATATTCATTCCAAAAGCTCTCTTTCAAAGTCACAATCGGCAGTATACTAATTATATCGCCTGGCAAAAGTAATAATATGATCTCGCAATTCGCCCACAGAATGAGATAACTCCAACTTGGAATATCTTGACAAAGCAAGGAATATGTATTAACCGTCATTGGTATTGTTTAAATTTGTAACCATATTGTTATGGATTTGAAGGAAGTTGTACAGCTACTGGTTGATAGGGACATGCGTAGTAGATAATATATTCTTGTATTGCACTAAACATGAAGACCGAGAGCTCCAAGCAGGAGAGTAGTCGAACTCTAGAAACACAATTCGGGAATAAATTTTGAGATCATTCTGCACATCAAAGATATATCAGGAGGAGTCCATAACCAAAGACGGCAGGGATTTTTCTCCACAGATGGTACGATTCTAGACTATAGTAGCATCTAACAATGGTCTTGTTCGATTAATCACAAATGTTCGGTGGCTAGAAGGAAGTAATTTCGGCAAAAGTTATATGACAAAGTCTTGCCCGATTACTTTATCATTTTTTAATTAAGATAAAATTATCATTTGCAAAGGTCACTCCCGATTAATTGTTTGTTATGAAATGATGTGTCGCTTGGGTTGGAATTGTTTGGTCACTTATAAATATAAGTGCCACAGCCGATAAAAGAAAACAAGACATATTTGATAGAAGAACATAACATATATATTTATTTGTAAGGAGGGATAACGAGTAAAAATATGACTTTGTAATATAAATTCAATTATTTTATTATTATTCATTTATTTTATTTTAATAATAAAATAAACTGTCCTTTGTTTATTATGAACCGTTCTTTATAATTATTTTTTGAATTCTGTATACAATTTAAATGTCAGATAAGTGGACATGGTCATTTAGCATCTTAAACTCGATCATCACAGATGTCGTGAAATATTTAATTGTTTCCGAATTTGTGTCCAGTTTGTCTCCGAGGAGTTAAAGTTCAATCTGGACTAATTTAAGATTGCATAAATATTTGATCTGTCGCATCTTGATTATTTAATTGATTGGCAGTATAAGTGCGTAGAACATTATAAAGTTGTACGTAATCTTCATTGAAGTTGACTCTTTCGCCCCAATGAGCAGAGGCACTGGTCTTTTTATTTTTGAAGTAATGGGTTTATATGTGAAGTCAGAAAATCTATCAATTCCTTCCTACAAACCTCAAATTCATTATTAAGAATTATTACACAAAACATTTAATTCAAACATTCAACATTCAATTTCATATTGATCGAGTTCGAGGAATTTGCCAGCCGGAAAAACTCACAAGCTTAAATTCGCTATAGAAAACCTTGAAGAAAGTGATCAGGTTCAAGCTGAAGGTTTACCCGCCTAGGTGTAGCGAAGCCTAAAGTGCAGGGGAATTTGGATTATTCCCGTTTGTTGGCCAAAATTGATTTGGAATCCTATTGGAGAATTGGCAGGCTCTTGGATTTCCAATCTGTGGTTTTGGGAACCAACACTGGTTCTCACAAAAGGAATTACGCTACTCTTTTTGGAGTTATCAACTTATTCTCAAACAACGAATGATTTTGTAATGTAGGTTCTTCAACTAATCCTAACAAAGGTTTGAAATAAAATGTGAAAAGTGACGAGTTTAGGAATCTAATCTACTTCTACAATGCAAGAAATTATTGCCAACTTAGTGAAACCAAACCAGCTTTGGTTCATCAAAAGGAACAACTACATAAAGGTGATGCAATCTGTTAGTGAATAGTTTTTCCTTTTTAAAAAATAACTTGGCCTAATCTCACAGATATGAAAAACCATTATAGCACTAACAATTGAGTCTCTATGATAGCAAACTCTCTGCAGTTTTTCAAGGTGCAACTTGTTGGGTCCCAAAACCGACGGATTGGAATTCTTCGAGTCTTGCCAACTCAATTGTCGAATATCCAAATGGTTGTGGCCAACTTGACGGAACCAAGTAATATGCTCCCGGTTCCCAGCACTTCTGGCTCTGCAAGGCCAAGGCGGGTGCACCTGTTCCTGAACCAAAATACTCAAAGGCCAGGATGTTTATAGCAGATTTGGTTAAAACACAATTGCAGCAAAAAGTTTTCCCGGATGGCAAGAATAATGGAAAACTTATGACTTCTTTGGTTTAATACATTTCTAAATGATAACTTCAAAGGTACGAATGCTTTAGAATTCCTGAATATAAAAATGAAATAGATGATTATATATATTGTAAATACTTGAAAATATCTGAATTATAAATATGAATGATAATATCAACTTTGGAGGGAGAAACGAAAACAATTGCCAGCTTATGGATTAAGAAAAAATAAATAGAATAAAGACCAGTGCTTAATTTTAGTGAGGCGATAGAGTCAAAATTATAAATCTTTTACATACAACTTTCATGAGATATTGTAATTCTAAAACTATAAACAATTCAGTCATCTAGATGCGACAAGTAAACCAGTTTTATGCACATTCGAATCAGTCTAAGATGCTTTTTCCTTTTAACTCCTATAGAGACAAAATAGACCCAAAAAATTGAAACAATTTAATATTTCAGAATGTTTGAGATTATCAGATTCAAAAGGCTATGATTAACTTAATCCACTTATCTAGACAATGAACAATTTATTGCAAAATAAAATATACTCAAAAAAGGACGAGATTTAGATAATATTTATACTTCCAAAGCCTTCAAATATAAACAAAAATTCCTTACTGGTTATGCCTGAAAAGAGATACAATGAAGACGTTCAACAATGATCACTATTTTCATTACGATCAATTCCCAGCAACATACAGAATGGTTGTCACAGATTTTTAACAAGCCACCAGCTTTGTTCAAAAGTTTCGATTCCTCCCAGAAAAATTTAGTATATGATATCAAAATTTCAAAATGTCATCCGCTTTTTTTCCTTTTTCTCTTTGATTTTACATTCTATATTTATATAGTTGTGAAGAGTTATGCGGTTGTCTTTTATAGGACACACCGCTTCATAAATAGAACCATATAACTCACTAATGTATAATATAATCCAAAATTTAACATATCACACTTGTCTATTTACAGCACACCTGTGAGTGACCGGTGGAAATTAAACTTTGTGAATAGTCACCCTACTTCATAACAAATGATCATATGTTTGTTAATTCATAACTGTAAGTGTCTTTATAGAACCGAATACTTGTCTCCATCTTTACGTGGCATAAGCATATGTGACAAATGGCGCATGTAATAATCAATCAATCTGCTTATATACACTTCCGCTCCCTCTCTTCTCTATTTGGAAACATATCCTTTTAATGCGTACCTCAGTCACCAAATTCTTCTCCAATCATTGTCCATTTAGATACTGCGGTCTTCGGCCAAGCAAACGTGACTTTACGGCTTCCTCTTCTATATATTTGGCGCTTCACAAAGATCATATTATACTTGTAACATCCACTCCTCAGATTCGCGTGAACTTCTTCTTATTCAAATCTCAACTCCATTCTTCTTTGTCTCCTTTTGCACATCTCCGGCCCTGCGATTAAAATACAAAGTGTTATTAAACATTTGATATAATCAATTCCATATCCGGTCACGTTTTGATCTACGCCTTTTGAATCGTGCCATGAATATATTCGTTGAAGACTTTGCGAGAATGGAAAGACTGTATACGTATACGATAATTATAAAGAAATTGTTGTTCAGAATCGCGGTATTCTCAATTGCCTTCTTTAACTCGTTTTCCTGTATAATATAATCATATACTGGGATACATATCGCATATTTTACTAAGTGACTTTGCAAGGATCTAGAAATACTTCTCCATGAAACTCGGGATTCATATCTTTCTGAGCATATGCGCCTGAAGGCAATTTGCACAGACCCAACACTTATTTAATTTAATTGATATAATCTGGAAATACATACAGATTTCCCTTCTGAAATAAACGTTTGGAAATATCTTCAGCATCGCTGTTATTCCTGCTGCTTTAATCTTATCGTATGACACTAGTTGTATCAGTTATGATGGGAATGTTATCCTTGGCTCACGGGTTCTTCCATAACCAACTACGTATTCAACACTCTATTCAAAGGCTTGGACATCTGTTCCAGTCTTCATCTGCTTCAGATACTGCCATTCCTTATCGGAAGTCCCATGTACATGCTGTCTGACCTGCACACTCTATCATTTTATATTTGCACTTGAATTTTTCTGAGGACACCTTTTCAACAGGACTTCAGGATTGCATCCAATTGTATGGAATAACTGATTCGTTTATTGAAAGAAACATTGAGTCAACTGCTCCCAATGCATAGCCTTCTCAACCATCAAGCTGTGACATACAAAGCTTTAATAACACTGTTTATAATAAATAATATAGATCATGAAAATAAGTCAGGGATAGTGTTCAGAATAGATGCTCTAATTTGTAAAAATTAGGGCTCCATCAGTGGCTCTTGCTGGAGACATATGCCCCTTGTGGGCATGATGAGTATCCCAGCTATCTCTGCATGAAGAAGACCTACAAAAAGATGAAACAAACACATTAATTAGTCCATGTAAGAAAGAGTCTAAAACCTGATATACAAAGATAAAAGATAGGAAAAGGAGAAGAAAAACTCCCTGAATATTTTTATGAGAAAAAGGATTTTAAGTATTGTCCGTGAACTGGGAAGTCCTGAACACGCCCATCAGTATCCTGCAAAAAATAAGAGTGCTCTCCTGCCTTTCTTGAGATAATAAATGGCCCTAACCACAAGGCCTCAAACTTACCATGCTTACCTTTATCCTGATCTTTTGCGTTCCATTTCAAGACCCAATCATCCACCTTGAAAGGTCTATTGGTAGCCCTTTTATCATGTAGAGATTTTACCTGTTGTTGTTTGGTGATGTTCTGTTCTTGAGCGGATCTCCTAACTTCATCAAGCTCAACCAAGGCATTTAATCTTTCCTCCATGAAGTCAATATCCTCTAACTGTTCTTCAGTAATAAATTTGTAAACGGGAAGTAAATTGTTTAAAGGAAGTCTTGCTTCTTTGCCGTATACTAAATTATAAGGAGAGAAACCGGTGGACTTTTTAACTGTGATTCTATCTGCCCATAATGCCAAATTCAACTTGGAATCCCAAGCTCGCTTATTGTTGTCCAACATCTTTCTAATAATCTTCAGGATATTTTTGTTGCTAGATTCTGCTTGTCCGTTGCCCTGTGGGTGATAAGGAGATGAATATGACACAGTTATACCATATTTCCTGCAAAAGTCAGCAAATTCATTAGATCGAAAACACATGCCATTATCTGCTATAATCTTTCGCGGGACCCCAAACCTGGTTAGAATATTTTCTGTTAGGAACTTGATCACAACTTTGCTAGTAGACTGGTGGGTAGGTATGGCTTCTACCCACTTGGTGAAGTAGTCGGTTGCTACCAGGATCCAGCTATGACCTCCACTTGATTTGTCACTAATCTCACCAATGAAGTCAATTCCTCACATTTGAAATGGTTCTTCTGTTTGCAAAGTCCTGAGGGGAAGGGCACCATCATATTTCAACTTCCCAGAGAACTTTTGACAAGCCTCATAGTTTCTTACATGAGTGTGACAATCCTTAAAAAGTTGTGGCCAATAATACCCTGCACGCAATATTTTATGAGCTGTAGTTTTTGCTGAAAAATGGCCACCACAAGACCCTTCATGCATTTCCTTCAGAACCGCTTCTGATTGATACGTATCTAAACAAAAAAGGAGAACTCCATCCCTGTTCTTCCACTATAGATCACCTTGAAGTAAAACATACTTTGCTGCTTGAAGCTTAACAGTTCTTTTTTGGTTATCATTTAAATTGTCATCACATTTCATATGCTTTAGAAAATAAACTATATCTTTGTACCAAGGACATATTTCAATGCTAACTTCGGCGTGCTCAAGATCAACTTGATTTACCTGTGCCGCTTCCAAATTTGATTCTGCCATAAGTTTGGCTAAACCCTGTCCTCTTACCAACTTCGTGATCTGAACATCAATGTTGAACTCTTGTATCTGATTTATCCATTTGCATCTCCTCCCTGTACTTTCAGACTGTCTGAAAATATCTTTAACTGCAGCATTAGGCATATATGCAACTACTTCTACCCCAACTAAATATGGCCTGAAAGACTTAACTGCCTTAATAAGAGCATAAGCTTGCTTTTCATTAATATCATAGTTGAGTTCGGCTGCTTGTAAACACTTGCTAAAAAACGCAATCAGTGGTTCATGACCCTCTTCATTCTTCTGAAGCATAACTGCTGCTATAGTGTGATAAGATGCAAAGGAAAAAATCTGAAAAGGCTTCTGGAAATCCGGGGACTTAAGCACTGGAGCTTCTTTAATAGCCTTCTTTATTGCTGCAAATGCCTCTATGGCCTCTTTATTCCATACGATCTTGGCCCCCTTTTTTAACATTTTAGCAATGGGTTTAATAATCTCTGCAAAGTTGGAAACAAACCTTCTCACAAAATTGATTTGACCAAAAAATGATTGAATAGCTTTCATCGTCTTGGGCATTTGAATGTTATCAATAGCAATCACCCATTCAGGATCAATTCTAACACCCTCCTTAGAAACAATATGCCCTAAAAGCTTTCCTTCTGTAACCCCAAAATGACATTTTTTCGGATTAAGAGATATTCCATACTTGAGGGCTCTTTTGAAAATCTTTTCTAAGTGTCGACAATGGTCTTCTTCCCTTTTGGAATAAGCCGTAAGGTCATTTTGATACACAACTAGGATAAAATCAATCAAACCATCGAAGGCCACATCCATAGCTCTCTGAAAAGTAGCCCCTGCATTAGTCAAACCAAAAGGCATCCTAGCGTAAACATAAGTTCCCCAAGGTGTGGTGAATGCTGTCTTATATTGTTCCGACTCTCTGACTTTGACCTGATTGTACCCTGAAAATCCATCCATCATGGAGAGGAGCTCATTTCCAGTCACTTTTTGCAATAGAGTCTCCATGTTTGGTAAAGCATAGTTGTCCTTCAGGGATGACACATTAAGATTTCTAAAATCAACGCACAATCTAATGTCGCCATTTTTCTTTCTAACAGGAACAAGATTAGAAACCCATGTAGAATGTCTAATAGGCTTAATGATCCCTGCATCTCGTAGCTTAACCAATTCCTCTTTCATCTTAGGGGCTAAAGTTGGATTAATAGGCCTCTGCCGTTGTCTAAATGGTTTTGCATCAGGCTTCAAAGGTATTTCATGTTGAAACAAATCCTCTCTATAAGCTTTCAATTCATCATATTCCAAATAAAAACATGCCTATACTTTCTCAACAAGGAAATCAGTTCAGTCCTTATCTTAGAAGATAATTTTTTCCCAATAAACACATCTCTAGGAGCACTCTCGGTTCCAAGATTAATTTTCTCAATGTCGTCCTAAACTTTTGTTGACTTAACAGGTTTGAAACTCTCTTGTTCATCAAAGATTTTCTCTAATGCCACCAGACCCTTAGGTATCTTGTTTGTTTTAAGTTGAACAACTTCCTTGTCAAACAAAACCTCTTTACCATCTTGGATCTCTACATGGCAATTCAAATCTATACTCTGATACTCATAATTTTCTTCACAAGTCAAGAATCTAAGAAGATCCTTATCATCCTCAAAAATTTGCCAATTCTGAACATTGTCAGGTATAGAGGGTCTATTTTTCATTTCAACTTGCACAATCTCATCAAACAGGAACTCATTCTGCCTGATGGCTAAATTGGCCATTAAATCAGCAAGGAAATTTTTGACCTCTCTACCCATTTGATGGAAAATGCATCATAAAATTCAATCAAATCCCAAACATGATTTCTATACTTTTTTAACCTAGGACTTCTAGCTGAAAATTTACCCCTAATCTGAGAAACAATCAAATCTGAATCTCCTATTACAAAAAGCATTTTAATTCTGTACGTTTTTGCAATATTTAGTCCGATAATTAATGCTTCGTATTCTAAAATATTATTTGTGCATTCAAAATTAAGAAGAAAAGAATACTTGAAAGTTTTGACCTGGCGGTGATATCAAAACTACTCCAGCCCCGTTACCATCTTTGCTACATGCTCCATCAAAATATATTTGCCATATATCTTCGCTACTTTCCTGCACATGTACTTCAATAGGATCAGTAATCTTTAGTGCGGGTTTAGAAACACTCACCTGAAAATTGTCCATGTCCGAGTGACAAAAGTTGATGACAGGATCAGGATTGAACTCCTCAACTAGGTAAGAAAATCTTGTCTCTCTCTCAATCTTTATTTCCTTCCCACCGACTGGTATGGTGGCATAAGATAAATCCAATTGAACATGCCCTCCAACCAGATTTGACCACTGTCTAGACAACAACATACCATAATTTGCAGGAATTTCTACAACAGTAATGTCAGTTCTATATGAAACTTTAGGACAAGCAGGAAATCTAAATTCAACATCTTTTATAATGCCAACCACAGGAACTGATCTGTTATCCATTGCATAACATTGTCCATAAGGTATATCAACTTTTAAACCAATTTCTTTCATTACATCAACTGACATAATATTAACTGCAGCTCCTGAATCAATCATGCAATTTCTAATTAACTTATCGTTAATCAACAAAGTTAAATAGAAAGGATCAACTTGATTGTGATTTTTATTCCATGTAGTTCCTAAGTACACAATAGGAGTTTCATTATTTTCCTTTACATTCTTTTCATCTTTTAATTCTTCTACACCAGATAAAATCTTCACAGTCTCCTTCTTGTAATCAGGGAATTTCATTATTTCCATTAGTGGAACAGAAATTTTTACCTGAGATAATGCATGATTCATAAACAAATGACAATCAGAAACCTGCTTACCAGAGTGTAACTTACTTAATGGCTTGGATAACTTAGGAGGCTGTGACGTATCTATCTGCTTACTTTGATTGTTGGCTTTTCTTGATTCATCTTCTTGATGTGGAACTTTCGCAAATATCCCTGCAGGAGTACCTTGATCTGCATTCTTGTTGTTCTTCCTTCGTTGATACGTGAGCTTCGCTTGTTCGACTGCTGCAACTACATCTTTGATGGGTAACGACAACGGCACAACATTGCGCTTTTTGGCTATGGAAGTCTCAAGCCGTTTTGGAGCTATTGACGTCTTTTTTGGTGTTTTGTGGCCATTGAGCAAAGCAAGAGAATCCATTGAAGTATTATTTCCATCACCTTGGACTTGTTGATTATCACCCATGTCAGGAAGACTGGAATCAGGGACCTGTTCTGCTTCTTGCTTTGCCTTCGGAGGGTCCAAGTCTACTAAGACTTTATGGCTTACTGTAGGCTCTTTCTCTTTCTTTTTTTTCTTGCTGCTCGAGCAGGCTTGTACACTAGGTTATGCTTGGGGTTGAACTTGAACCTTTGGTGAGCCCGGTTCAACTTCAGGCTCAGAATTACCTGCAACAAAATCATTAACAAAATGGTTAGTGGAAATAGAGACTTTCCTTGAAGATCTCTTTTTCTTTGCTTTCACTTGTTGTTCTGGTGCTTGAACAACTATCTTGAGAGCTTTCTTCTCCTACAACCAACTCTATTCTGTTAATCACGTTGACTATTCTGGATTGTAAGTTGTCCTCTTCCCTTTTGGTCCAATCTATTTTTGGAATGGGGAGGCCTTCAATCTGTTCCATATACTAAGGATCTAACACCTTCATTCTCATCTTCTTCAATCTCATCTATGTTCAAATCTACCTTAAAGGTGACTCTGTTTTAGGGTCATTTTGGACCATAGCCTTCTTCTAACTTCAAAATCATTTGAACAGTCAGCCCAATAGTCTTCAAGCTCTGGTATATGCATGAATGTGGATGAGACATTAAGATTAGCTTTAGCAAACCCTCTGTAATCAAAATTATTCCTCGAGGTGTAAGGTTTCAAATTTAGATTCTGAAGCTCACCTTCCATTGCTATAGCATCCTGCAAACTTCTACATCTATAGTGACCAAGCTCTATGGGAAATAAGACTCCAAATGGCTTCTTAGAGCTTCCCGATTTTTGTTCAACGAAAACTAACTATCTACATATCTCCATTAGAACAACATTATCTAAACAATATTGTGGTAGCTTTAGAGGCTCCCCATCAAATGCTCCAACTCTAATGTAGGTGAATTTTGGAAATTGAACAAAATAACATCCATAGATATTAATTACTTGCATAGCCTCTTCAGTAAGCCTACCACTTTCTTTACCTCTAAGCTCAAAGACTAACCTTCCTAGGAACACATCATTGACCCTTCTGAATTCTTTGACAAACTTCTCACTTTGCAAGTGTCTATAGTATTCATAAATTCTCATATCTTTAGTCCAGGGTTCATGGGGTAATCCCTCCCAATCCTTGCAACAAGCTAAGATGTAGAAAAGATATGAGGTCATATAGAAAGGGGTTAGATTGGTCAAATTCAACAATTCGCTGTGCAATTTTTCAGCTATTAGCTTGACCCAATCAATAAATTTCTCACCTCCCAGTATTTTTTGGATAAAACAATACATCCAATCCTCCCAATGAAAGGCATGCTCATTTCCCTTTAGCCTGTTCAGGAGAAAAACTATATCTGCTATTTCGTTCATGAAATGTTCAATGTTTAGGGGCTTTGGTAACCATGAGCCTCCTTTTTCCGGCCTCAGTAACCAACTTTGTGTAATGAGGGAGTTGTATTTCTTCCTTTCCTCATCATATCTACGGGTTGCTTCTTCAAAGGTCCAGGGTTCATAGGGTTCCTAACGAGGAATTTTCAGGGCTGCTATGATTGTCTCCCTACTAACCTTTACCAGAATTTCTCTTGAAGCATTTCTAATACAGCTATTTCTGGCATCGTATCTATTAGCACATTCTAAGTTTCAAACCTTAGAAAAAAATAGCAATTATTCCAAACTCCAGATAAAAACCTTCACTAGGGAATTTTATTTGACTATGAGCCATAGGTATCAATATAGCGTTTGAGAAAATACAACTGCTAAACTGTATTATTTCATGAGCCATTAATACAGTGATTATAAATTTTCATCAATTCACTGGTCCGAGTCGGAACCAATAATTTCTTCAGAAATATAATTAGTAGCTGCTTCAATCAACTGAAACAAGCCCCTTGCAAATCTTCACAATCATAGGCTGGTAGGAAATCTAACTCTGATACCACTGAAATATCCCAAATGGATATTTTTCCCAAAATTTCTCAAAGATGTCTCAGAAGATTAAACAAATAATTTCATGCAATAAACTATTGATTCAACAACAAATAGCAGCAAATGCCCAGATAAAAATAATCTCAAAAATATTATTTTATTCAATTTCAGTAGTTGAATAACACGATCCAATCTTAAAAAAAAGTTACAGTTAGATCGGTAACTAGAGAAGAACCTGAAACACAATGTGAACTCCGTCGCAAATCCATCTCAAAAGATGAACTGGGTTTCTGTCCAATCCACCGAGAAAGCCTGAAGGTTTCCGTCCTCAAGTTTTAGAATCGAAAGCTAGAAGCTTCCTGGATTCTCTAAGAGAAGAGAAACAAATTCATAAAACTAAGCATACCCAAATGACTTTCCTTTTCCTCGTATAAAGCAACAAGCTGTGACTCTTCAGTTTCCCCTTCTCTGTCATTTCTTATTTCCACTTTATGTCTTAATTAAACCACTTTAAATTAATATATCCATTTAATAATAAAGTGGCATAATAATAGACTATTAAATCTTCTGGCATTAAAATGGATGATCAAACAAACCCAGAAGACGATTGTGATAGCTTGCTGGAAAGCTCTTGGCGATACGCTCCAAGTCCAACATTGAAATGCCAAGAATAGTGAGCTTTGTTGACTTACTATAAATAGTAAGTATCTGGAAACCTTGCAGAAACTACTCTGATTGGCCTGAAACTGGAATTACCTAGGCCAAATATCATACTGACCCATGTAAAGTCTTGGTTAGCCCTCAAGACCATGATAAAACAGCTAACGATGCAACAAGAAATAATGTGTGTTGTAGGGTAATTTGGGTAATTAAGAAGACTTTCATCCGGGAGGGCCACTGGTGATGCCTTATGGACGTAGTGAAGAGCCGTCTTACAGGGTCTAGCCGCGCTTCAAATATTTCATTCCAGCAGGTTACATTGATGAACCACTTACTGGGCGGTAGAATGTATGATTGGGCTACTGTACTTGCCAGGTGGATGTATGCTTTTATGACGCTTCAGCACTGCACGTTCTACATGCCGCACTATGCCATTGGGCTCTTCTTGGATGCGGTCGAGTGGCAGATTCCATCGGCCATACTATCACAGGAGGTTAAGGTGGGCCCTTTGGTTCAGGGCGAGCCTCCCATCATGAGATGGCGCCACTTGGATACTCCAGGCGGCCAGAAGGTAGTAGTTGGGTCGAAATGAGCCAAATAGGAGTTGGAGGTCCGTGGGGAGCACAGAGATAATGATAGCGGCCGTGGGGAGACGTCAGAGGAGAGTGCTTCGGAGGGTGATGATGAAGACGAAGTGGGGGCAATCTCAGCCACCCCGTTACTATTCCCACGTCCCGTGCTCTCTAGTGTAGCACCATTTGCATCGGTCTCCAGTTCGATAGCTATTCCGACATTTGGCCAGGTTCGAGTTCCCGTTTAGTTGACTCCGCCTATAGCGACGTCGGAAAGAGTTTCCATAGTGACTCCGCCTGTAGCGACGTCTAAAAGAGTTTCCATAGTGACTGCGCCTCTTGAGCCAGAGACAGTGGACATCGAGAGTAGACCTCCTGTTCAAGATACAACCTTAGTGGGCAGGGACGTGGCAGAGGAGATGGAGTGGTTCCCCGAACAGGGTGGGGCTGAGTCGCACTAGGTAACCTTTGATGACTTTCTGTTGATTGATTTCGACTGTAACAATATGGATGGGGGACTGTTGGCTGAGGTATTTTCTACACCTACGGGTTAGAGTGGACCACCCGTGATGGGTCGCACGAGTGCTTACCTGGCACAAAGGTTCCTTGCACCGGTGGCACGGGGATCTTCTATTCTTCCCCTTAGCGTGAGGACATCCATTGGGATGGTGGAGAGTTGGGTGATGCTGGAGGTGGCGGGTAGAGTGTAGAAGCGGTGGCAGTCACGGTGCAGGTAGCCAAAGGGAAACCCGTAGAGGTGATGATGGCCAAGGATTTGGCAGAGTATATGGCTTGTCTTGAAGTGGTGATTGATAGGGGCCAACAATTGGTGCGGACAGTGTTAAAGGAATGGGAGACTGAGGAGGCTCGGGTGGCCGGAGAGAGATCTCGGGAGGAGATAGCCGCCTAGTTAGCTGCCCAAAAGAATGCTTGGCAGACGGAGCATGCAACACTTTTGGCACATCTGGAGGCAGCGAACACTGGTAAGAGTCTAGTAGAGGGCCAGTTAGTTGAAGCCAAGGGGGCGTGCAGTCACAAGGAGACTGAGCTACAGGAGGTTACTCTCATGCTCAAGGAAGCAGTCGAGGCCAACTCTTAGATACAGGCAGATCTGGATATCTGTACGCAGCAGTTGTATCAGTTGAGACGGAAGGTCAACTCTTCGACATCCCAACCATCAGTTCTAGGGATGCTCCCTTCCACTTCTTCTTAGCTGATTTCTTTTTCTTATGTACTGGGCATTATCTCCATTTTGTTGTTTACTCGACGGAGATGACTTTTCTTTTGGGGGGGATGATGTTGTCGGGTAATTTGGGTAGTTAGATGGTTGGTTCGTTCGGAGGAGTTACACGGGTGCGACGGTTCGCCTCGCATCCCTTGGGATGTTATATATATGTACTTGTTCCTATGGTAGAGACGATGATTATGTATTGGAAACTCTTGTGAATACATGAATACAATGCTCTTTTATATTCTATGCTGAGTACTTATTTGTCTGTATGCAATTAATGTCTGTTACCCCACGAGGGTAAACAATGTGCTCGAAAAAGGGGACATTACAAAATCCTCAAGATTGTGGGTGCAATTGAGAAGTTTAGGTGAAAATACTTAAAATCTTGGGCACAAATGACAAATTTAGGTGGAAATCCTTAAGTAATTTCATTTTTTACTTGAAATTTACTTGAATCTTTACATTTTTTCATCTAAAAATCTTTCAAGTTTGAGATTTTTCACTTGTCTTCTCCTAGCAACTTGAATTTTGATTTAAACTTTAGCATTTCCAACTTAGATTGAATTGTGATGGCTCATATTCCCAAATTGCTTCATCTTTATGCACCTTTCTCTTCACCTCCTAGACTTCTTCATGTTGATTCTTGGATCTCTAAAACCAAAGAAACATTTCTAATTTGTGAAGCAATTCCCTTAGTTGACATTTTATCACCCTCTTGACAATCTTTTGACAAGCTTGTGAAATTTGTTATAATTTTTCCTTCAATTCCTAACTCATGTTTTGCTCATGGATCTAAGACTTGGGACAAATGTCTTGCTCACTTTTCTAAGGAGATAACTCTAAAGCCAAAAAAAATTACCACACAACTAGAACCAAACAAGACAACTACACTACCAAGCAAAAGAGTGGGTCTCCGTTTGCAATGGGGCGATGTGTGAAGAGGTCACAACAAAGATCTCATATGGAACAATAGTTTGATTTTTGAGAGTGTTGATGATTAGATGTTTTTGAATTCTTTCTACTTGTCTCCATTTCTGATCTGAAATGCTGCTGTATCAAATTTCACATTCATAAAGGATCACTAGGGTGACCAATAAACCAAAAAGCGTTTTCTTGGTTTTCCAATCCCATAACTCTGCATTCCTACATCTATTTTGTAACGAATATAGCACTTTGCAGCCTCTCTGAATTCTTTTTGCTCTACCAATTTCCCAATTGAGTTTTTTGTGAAAATCGATCCCAAGATATTTGTGCTCATTCACCATTTCTAAAGGATTACATTCGAAAAGAAAAGTGTTTTGTGTCTTGTTTCTTTTCAAAGAGAAGATCATCACTTTGGTTTTGCCAGTGTTCACTTGCATCGAACCTCATGATAAAAGATTTGAAGTGCCTTGAAGTGTTCACTTAGTCCATGAGCTGTTTTTGCAATTAAAATGAGATCATAGGCATAGAGAAGTAGCTTTGTTACATATTTAGCTAGTTGAACTCCCTCACCCTTGGTTTTGTTTAGCCATTCTTCTAACTTATAAATTAATATATATAGCCCAAACAGAGTTGGAGAGAGAGGACACCCTTGTTTGACACCAATATCACTACCAAAGCAGTCTAACATCCTATCTATGGTTCTGATTTTAGCCTTGACTAGCTCATAAAATCTATGCACTGCAACTCTAAGTTCATTAGGAATTTCCTGTTCTTCCATTCTATTTCAAATTTTTTCGCATGGTAACATGTCAAAGGCTTTTTTGAAGTCTACAAAACAGCAAAAGGCTTCACTACCTTGCGTATTCCATATTTTTTCAACCAAGAATCTAAGGGTAACACTGTGGTCAATAGTGGAATGTTATGGTCGAAAACCAGCCGACCTTTTAGCTCGTTTACCCTCTATTTCTGCCCAATTGCTGATTTTGCATTCAAGCATGGTTCCAAAAAGTTTCCCACAAAAGGGGTTAACCATAATAGTGCAGCAATTTGATGGATTATTTCTGTCGCCGCTTTTGTGGAGAGGAATCACAATGTTGGTTGTTCAATTTTTTGGAAAACCCTGTTAGTGACATTGTTGAAGGTATGATTGATATGAGGTTCGAGGACATCAATGCCCCATTTCAGATGTTTTTCTTATAGCCCATCAATATCTTGAGCTTTCCCTCCTACCGACCTCTTTATGCCCCTGAATGATATCTTCAATGGTGAAAATCTTGGTTGTGGTGTTGATTATTGGGGATCTATGCTTATCCTAACCACATTCATATAATATCTTTGCATATTCATGCCATTGAGACCCTGTGATGCTATTTTCTCTTTGCTTCCTCTTTTGTTGCAGCTCTTTCCAATTTTTTTTTGAAATTTTGTTTTCCAAGAATAATCAACTCCATCCATCTTATGCTCACATATTTTTCTTTTTAACACCTTAGCGACTTTTCATATTCTTTCTTTTTTTCTTTGCTCATTCCTCTCAAATTTCTTTTTGCTAACTTGCACTCATCATCAAACCAAGGGTTTTCCTAGAAAGTATTTTTGCCTTTCTTTTGGGTGTAGTCTTTTTACATTCCTCTAATGCCTTGTGATTAGGGGAAAAAAGATATATTTTCTTACAAGATGTTGCTTTGTGCAATCAAAATTAGACTTGAATTCCCTAAGAAACCGTTTAAGGGCACCCTTGAAGATTTTTTGATTTTCCTGAGTCATTAGGATGCTACCACGTGAGGATGCTTTCTTTTGCTTGAGATGGATTTGTTCTCCTTGTTGCCTACTTAAATGAATGGCCAACATTAAAAATATTGGGTTGTGGTCTGATTTTATCCCTATTGGGCATTCTCCTATCTCTATCTCCTTTCGCATCAAGGTGTGATCTTGTGAGCAAATACCATAGTCTACAACACTTCGGTAGTTGTATGTTTTACAAGTGATGTTTCCTGAATTTGGGCACAATTTCATACCATTGCATATGACCATGTTGTACAAATTGCATAAGCCCAATAGTTCTGCTCTAAAATGATTAACATTTCCCTTGCTATCTTGTGAAGTTCTTTCCCAAAATCAATCATTCTCTTCTTCTAACCATAGTGGGTCACTTTTTTCCTTGTAATTTCTTTTCATGTTGAAGGCTTGGTTGTTTGTGTCCTAGCATTAAAGTCTCTTATTATCAAGACTTCTCCCAAAGTATAAAAACAAAAATTTCCTTTTTCAACAATGTGTAGGAATCCTCTTGATCTACGTTCCTCTTCTTATATGTTTTTGATCCTTCTGGAGTGAAGTAGCATGTTGGCACCCTTATTGAGACTTCGTTTTCTATTAATTCCAGCCATATGTAGTGTTTGTTTGAGTCTGCTTTCTCTACATATATAAATTTGCCCCATGTTTCATTAATTAAAAAAATAATTCCTCCATGTTCTCTGCCACTATCAGTTCTTTCATTCCAAACCGATGCTTTTTTGTATCCCTCAAACTTCGGAACTTTACACTTGTCGTGCTCATGTGTCTCTGTAAGAAAGATAACGTCTTTAACTTTAGCCATGAGCCCTAACCGAGGTCCTCTTCTCCATGGGTAACCTCTACAATTCCAACTAACCATTGTTAAGTATTCTTGGGAGGCCCCGAGTTCCTATTTCTTATGTGTCGTTCTGTCATTGATTTGAGCCTTTCCATTTTGTAGCCAACCCATTTTCCATTATCTTTTTCTGCCTTTAATTTTTTCCACTCTTTCCTTCTTTCTTCTTGCTGATTTATGGTAAGATCTTCATCAAGATATATGTGTGTTGATGGTCCCAACCGGTGCTGAGAGGGGAGGGGTGAATCAACACCCACTAAAACTTAAGAATTAAATCTGATATAATCTAACTAAAACTGTAAGCAGAACAAATTCTATCATAGAAATAGCTATCACACAATGAAGCAATAAACAACACCAGATTTATCACGTGGAAACCCAAATCAGAAGAAAACCACAGTGTGAGGAAACCTCACAAATTTTGCACTCTTCTGAAGTGCGCCCTGTAAGGAGCCTTCCCTATTAAAGGATTACAAACGCACTGTTAGATGCGACCCGGTTAAGGGATTTGGGAAATAAGGCCTGTTAAAGCCTGCCTTGTTAGAGGACTTAGAACATCTACATAGATGTCACCCGGTTAAGGGATTTAGTACAAGGGACTTGTTAATGTCCACCCAAAAAATTGGGATTTTGCTATTGCAATTGTCAGAAAGCAATAGAGGGTTTGATCTTTTAGAAATGGCTTTGCTAAGCCTGATAAGATCGCTGTGCTTCTCAATTGAGAGTCATCACCAGTCACCACAGGTATGCTCTCCTTCGACTGTTGTGCTTCCTTTGACAGTCTTCTTTTCTTCTTTTCTTCACCTTTTCGTAGCTTCTCTCAGCGTATAGGTTCACTCTTTTTCTTTGACAGAATGAAGGCAAACAATATTCTTAATTTTTTCACATGCTGAAGAATATATAGTCATCTTGCCCTTTCTGCTTTTTACATGCACGACCTTCACAAAAATCTCCTTCGGATCAATCACCAAGTGGAGTCTCAGTTCACTGTGGAAACATCCGATGCATGCCATATGCTTTATCTGCTATATAAAGGAAACAACACATGTGTGTCGCAAGCTTTCCTTTACTTGAGATTTCTCCATGTTTTAATGCCATAAACTTTGGCATTAAAATCTTCAATTGCGCCTTGCACCGATCTTCTTGATAACACAAAGTTGTTCGGATTTTGTGCAACAAATCTTGGTCGAAGAGTCACACAATTGTTTGTCGACTGTGACGTTCCCCGGTTCATCAGTCTCGATGATATCTTCACTGATCGGTTTATATCCTTAGGTTGTGCACAGGTAAAAACCATCACCTGTCACATTTCCCTTCTCTGTCTTTACCGGTTTGGTTCCTTGGTCCCGTGTAGACACTTTATTGGTCACAGTTCTGAATCCTTGATTACTGGTTGCTCCTTCCTTGGTTACTGATTGCTTTGATGATTAGTTAGAGCTTTATCAGTTACAGAGACAGTGCGTCCTCTTGCTCACTGTGTGTCATCGGTCTCCAAACCAGTCTCTCTTGCGCTTATTATTGTCAATTGTACCTATTTGTTTCTGATTGAACGTTGTTTGCATCCTTTGACATCAATGACAACACCTCTTTGCCATGTACCGGTTACATCCTTACTGGTTAATGCCAACATGTGTGCCTTTGAGAAACCTCTTGTTTCTTAGCATCATGTTCTTGTCTTCTATGTTCTTCAATGTAACCCTTTCATGTTTGTTCTTGTTATCTTTCATCCATTTTCCAATCCTTTGTGTCCAATTGATTTTTAAGGATGTCTCTCGTTAGTTCTTTTGTGTTTTCCTTCTCTCCATGGTCTTTTAACCCTTTAATGATGTTATTTTCTGTCCTATCATTTTTGTCCTCTTCTTGTATCTACCTCCTTGCTTTTCTATGAGTTCAATTGGTGTGTTTGATGGTCCCTTTACTACTTGAGTCCATGCTTTGACCTCTTCTATTGGTTTTCTTTTAATTCCATGTTTGCCATTGCAGATTGAATTTCCTTTATTTTGGGTCAATATCCTCTTGACTTCCTCTTACTTTTCTTCTGTCTTGTTTTCATTTCCTCTAACACCTACCTTATTGAAAACTACTCTTTGTCATCCTTTTCCATTTTACTTTGTAATTTTCTACCCGCTCTTTGAGTAGTTTGTTCTCGCTTGCTAGCTTCCAATTGTTTTTTGTGATCTCCTTTATTTCACTGTCTTCAACATGACTCCTTGTTTCTAGAGACTAAAGTCTCTTCTTCATGATTATTAGCTATATATGTTTGTGAGACCATTTTCCTCGCTTTCCATGTTCTCTGCTATTTGAGTTTCGACCTTGAGATTATTGGAAATCAGTGTTGTATGAGATGTTGCGTTCATCTTTTCCTTTTATTTATTTTTGCTTTTTCTCACTTTGCTCATGTTCAACTTCTACTATATCTAATGTTTGAACCATTTCTTTTGGTAAAATAGTTGTGAGTTTTTTCTATTTTGCATACTTTACTTTTCGGATTTGCCTACGCTTTAAGATCCCTTTGCATTGTTTTGCATTTCCATACACACATCTTTCCCTACGCTTGGTATGTTATCTTGGGGGTATCCTATCATGCAAGGCCTCTGTGTGCCACTTGCTTCCCCTTCTTGAGTAGTGAAAGTAGGGTTCCATATCACAATTGTGTGATTGTTGGAAGGCTCACTAAAAAGTTGAAAGGGATTGGGAAATCTCCTTGGGTTATCATTTTGATCATAGGCCTCTATTCTTGTTTATCCCTTTGCAACATTTCACTTGTTTTAAAGTTACCAGTTATGACAATGTTTGGTCTTGCCTTGCTTTTGAACTCAAATTCTTTTATGTCTACCTCTAACCCTGCTAGCTTACTTTGATCTACTAAAGTTCTAGACTCAACTTCTGCCACATTTTTACTAGTGTTACCGCGATTTGGTAATTCTTTTTTATTTTCACCGTTTTCTTTCATTAGTCTTGCCCTCATTTTTGCTCACAAATAGCTTTTTAATGAGGGTTTACTATTTTTGCATGGTTTAAGTGTTTAAGCAAAATAGAGGAATGCCTTTAAAAGATTCAGGTTCGTAACAGGTGGGCTCACCTGTAATCTTATGCTTCTGACCACTTTGAGATCTTTTGTCGGATAGAAAAATGCCCTAGGCAGCTTGGGACATACCTTTTCTTATGAAAGTGGTCGACAAAATCTCCCCCAGTGTAAAGCCCTAGCTCACTATCACTGTTAACGAGCTGATGTTCAAAAAACCTCCTTGGCCCCACATACACCTGCATAACCCCTTGATTTCTGCTCTCTTAGAGGCTCACCATCACTTTTTAGCTTAGAAACCCTCATAGCCTTTGGGTTTCGTCACTCTCTTCCACTGCCCAGAAATTCTATGCTGATGAAATCCCGATTCTCTGGCAAAAACTTCGGAACCCTTGAATACTAAAAGCAAACTCTATGCTTGTATGCTCATTACAACCCAAAGTGCTAGATGATTTTTTCAAGCCTTAGATGACAATTCTTGGAAGATTAGGGAACCTTGGTGTCAGAATTTCGCCACCACGTATTTCTAAGGACAAAATTGAAACAGTTAAGATTTATAAGTATTAGAAATATAAACTTTAATAACAAAGAATGAAAATCGCTAAGTTTTAATCCAATGTTTCAAATTTCAATGAATTTTTTTTGGGATAAGTAGCTCTTGGTATCTTGCATGTGTCTTGAGAAAAGAGATCTCCTATAGCTCATTTGTAAGTCTCCTTCTTGGACATTATCTTTGGTCTATGATTTTGTAGAGGCTTCCCATAATCAACTCATCAACCTTGAATCTAGCAAGAAATTGGAAGGTCCGATTGAGGCAGTGTGAAATGGTCTATAAAGTTGTCTTATCCAATGCTGGTCAATGATAGCCCAAATGGGCATATATTTTTCCTCAAAACCACTATAATAGTGTGTGATATAATCCTTTACTTCGTCTATTCCATCATAGATGTACCCCATTGCTGGCTTTTCTCTATCAACAATAAGGAGATAAACCAATGGATTGTTCACCTATGAGAAGTCAAAATTCAAATATTTAAAATAATTAATTATTGTGGTGCAAATGAGGGAATAAATAATAGACACTAGAAAGCTTAAAAAACTTACATTTGCAGGAGTCCATAAATGGGCATCATCGAATATGTAATCCACATAATGTAAGATTCTCTACTGATATCCATGTAGCACTATTCTCTAATAGTCATTTCATCAAACAGTTTGCTGACTTCTGAGATTGGTAAGTTTTTGTTGCATGTTTGTAATCTCAAGGTACGCTCATGATTAGATTTGATTTTTGTAATGTTTAGATCAATGTCATAAATATGCATAGAGCAGATTTTTATAAGTGAATGCAGCAATACTAATAGAGAATGTCTGAGTTGCAGATTTCAGTGATATGTGTAGTATACAGAAAAACACAATATAGCTGTACTATTTAATTGTGGAACTGGAAGTTATTACAAACAGCAATTACCAGGCGAATGGAAAATTACAATCAATAAATATAGGAGTTTGGCAGTTCCTTGGACCCTCTTTGTGGTTTTTTGTTGGAGATTAATAAATTTATCTTATCTTATCTTATCTTGAATTTCATACATCTGTCATGGTTCCTTACCCATGGGGAGCAAGAGTAAGGGATATGTCTGCTGTATATAAAAATGAAGTCGCCCAGCCATGGGTTACCTCAGTTGGGATGTCATGCACCTCCTATCATGCCCTCAGATTTCCAGCTATAGCTGCACAGTATAAAGGAAGGATACTGCTGTTACCAGCTTCTATGTTGACATTGGATGCTGTTTCAACAGTAATATGACAGATCAATTCTGAAAATCTGAAGTTTCCATTGTGTCACACATACACCAATCTCCTATTGAAAGACGCCCAAAATAAAGAGCAGCGATAACGTTATGTTACAGTTCTTTGCGCTTAATATGACTCAGATCAATTCTGAAAATCTGAAGTTTCCAGTATGTCACATACACAAATCTCCTATTGAAAGGCATCCAAAATAAAGAGCAGCGATAAAGTTATATGTCAGTTCTTTGCGCCTTGTTATTGTATTATTAACAAACCGATAAACTGTCCATAATATGATATATTCATTTGATAATCTCCTCTATTCTCCTTTGGGAGTTCTAGCAAAATCTTTCTTACATTACCTGCGTGTCCTGCACGATAACTTGACCGCTGGAATATATGGAATTCCTTGATGATGGTAATTATATCTTTTCTTCCATGGCTGGTAACAGAACTGGAGTCGCTTAATGATATGCAATATTCAATATTGATTCTCTTTATGTGACTGAATGAATTATTTATTTATTCAACATTCGGCATTAATTAGAAGACTTTTTGTGCCCAGCAAATAGGTATGCTGCAAGGCTTGTAGTTTCATTCACATGCTCTTCACTAAAATAATCATTAATTCTTTATTCGATGGATTCCATAACAAAATAAAATATTCAGCAGGTGGAATCTTTAATTCTGTAATGTCCCTCTTTTTGGGACTGTTGGGTATCTTCTTAATTTTCTAAATTTGTTGTCCAACTTTCGGTTCTTGCTTCCTTTTTCTAATCTTGTGGTTATAGGTGTCAGAATGTTTTCAAAATTTTGTCACAAACTTGTTAGAATTTCTTGTCTTAGGTCTTGTTCTTGAGAAGGCACAAATTCTTCAAAATATAAAACCCTAAAACTTGGCCATTTTTAAATAAGCCCTAAGCCGTTCTCTTAGCTTTCTATTTGAAGGTTACTTTTTGAAAGTTCATTTAAGTTCATGTTGAGAGCACGTGCTTTAAATATCCTTTTCTTTGAGTCAAGAGGCCCATTGATTTAATTATTTTATCCTATGTCCTTGGTGCTTAGAAATTTTGCAAAATGGCGGTGTTTTAAAGTCTTGTCGTATGGTCGCATAGGCTTGTTAAAGCCTTATGCGACTATGCGACTAAGTCTTAATCTTGCGATTAATGAAGCGGCAAGTGGTGGGACCATGGGTGAAGGTGCTCAGCCAATAGTATTTTAACGGCTGGCGGTTTCTTAAAGGTTGGCGGTGTTTTAAAACATAGTCGCATGATCGCATAAGCCTCCAACAAGCTTATGCGACCATACGACTGAGCTTCGTGCTTAACTTTGAATGCTAGCGGATAAAGTTTGGAGGCTAGTCGCATGGTCGTGTTAACCTCCAATAAGCCTATGCAACCATGCGACCAGCATGTGTTTGAAAAGGGGTAACCGCTGAGGGATCACCGCCGGAAGGGATGTAACATTGAAGGCTAGTCGCATGGTCGTGTTAGCCTCCAATAAGCCTATGCGACCATGCGACTAAATTATGCGATCGTCTATCAAGAAAAATCTACGGCCAGATTTCAAATTGAAGATGAAGTGGGTGGCAAGTCCAGGCTAGCAATAGTTTCATCTCCCGCAGAATTAATGACTAAATCATGCGAGGTAAAGTACCGAAATAATTGTGAAGTGATTGCAAATATTTCAGAATCTAGTTTCACTCAGAGAACTGTAAAGATATAAGAGATTTGTAGAGAGCTCGGCGAATTGAGTTGCAGAAATTAATTTTCGTGTTCTTGGGTTGATAAAACAAGGTTGGTTACTTCTGTGCTTTCTTGTTTGATTAAAAAGAGTTGCTTTGTCACCATTTTTCTTTTGCGCCGAAGTACGTTAAAAGTTTCAAATCCCAAAATGCCGCCAAGAAAAGAGCTCTCTGGTGAAACTGATTATTTGAAAAGGGGTCTTCATGAAGATTTGTTACAAATGTTTCCCTGTTCAAAAGTAAATTTGACCAGTGTAAAACAACTAACACCAAGAAAGCCTAGGGTGAAAGTGGCGGACGGGTTGTATGACACAGGAAATTACATTAAGGATGCTACGGTCGGTTTTCTTAATGCAAGTGGTGTTTCCGACTTTACTGGGCTCACATTATTTACAGTTGGATTTAGTCAAAGAAATACTCCTGTTCCCGCTTGTAACATATGGGAAAATGACTTGGGTAAGCTTGTAGTGCCAGGAGTTTTTATGGATGCAGATTTAATGACTGAAATTGCTAAGAATTATGACCCTATCACAAAAGAGATTAGAGGTGTTAGAGGGCAAAAACTGTTAACAATTTCAGCTGATGAAATTAGAACTGTTTTCAAATTAAAAGACCCTTCACCTATCTTGGAGCCGATTGATTTCAAAGAATTAGGCGAGGTTTATGAGGCACAGAAGCATGTCTTTAGAATTGGCCCGGTAAAAGATTTTTGTACCCGAATTGGGAGAATGATTGTCACAGGATTAGGTGCACAGGAGCCGTTTAAAACGGAGTATTTTGATGTTTTGGCAAGAGGTGCTTACTGGTCTTTGTGTCAAGTTCTTGGGGAAGATGCAAGTGAGAAAATGCCACAACACTTGATATATATGGTAATCCAGGTGTTGCACCCACATTTGTCAGTTACTTTTGATTATACCCCTGTCATTGCTGATTTAATCCATGATGGATTAATAGGGATTCAAAAGGGTAAAGTTAGTAGATCCTTTTGCTGGTACTCTTTTATGATGTACATGTTTTTGTTTAAAGGTTCTGATTATTTTGAAAAGGAAATGGAACTATCTAAGCAGAGAAATGGAGAAGATATGCCCGTGCAGTTTTGGAATTCAAACATGACATGGGACAGAAAGGATAGCAGTTACATACAATTTAACAAGTATTTTGCAGCAAGATTAAAATTATTCTTTGTGCATGACAGTCCTAGAGTCCCTGCTGCCCTAGCTGAAATTGTCAGGCCACTCCAATTTGCAAAGGACCTCAACATTGTGCATAATTGGGGTGATTTTATTTTCTATCCTTATTCAACTGTTTTTAGATTATATGGCTATAAAGGAACTCCTTTTATTTTGCCTTTCCAAGTTCCTCTCAAGATTGGTATTGCAGAATTTTTCAGGCAATTGGGGGACATTGAGGAAAATAGTACTGCTAAGGGTAGAGGAACTCTGTTCCCAAATATCACAATTGCCCATCAATTTATAATCACAAAAGGTGGATGGCTCAATATGCACAAGATCTTGGAGCCTTATCATTTGACTACTACAATTGCCAGGACAATAGACCCAGAGGGCTTTTACAATGATATGTTCAGAAGAAAGGTCAGATGTTCAGCAGTGAACCACATTTTCAATTTCCCTGAAGACATCATCAGGAATACCCCAGGATTACAAGATCAAGAAGTTAGGAAGGAAAAGTGGTTAGTGTATAAGAAAACTTTTGATTTTGTAAAACAATTCGATCCTACATATGACCCTATAGGCAGTATAAGTCCTATGGGGAAGAGAATAGACACTCTAACGGGTTGTTTCCAAGATATTTTTAAAACTCTGGAAGAAAAGAAGAGAAGAGCCATGGAGGAAAACCCTGAGAAGGCTAAGGCATTGTTGGGAAAAAATGTATTTACAAAGATTTTGCCTCCTGGCAAGTATATGGTGCAAAAAAAGACTGGCTATGGTATAGTTGTCCCTGAATCTGAAATAAAAGAGTAGAGGAAAGAAAAGGCAGATATCCCTTCTTCATCAAAGCAGGGTAAGGAAATTATAGATTTAACACAGGATCGGCCAGATGAGGACATCTTGGATTTTTCACCTCCCACAAAGAAACAGAGGATAGAGGAGAGGCCACAGGATCCAGAGGATCAATACTCTCCTTCACAATCGTCTTTAAGTATTAAAGATGATCGAGAAATCATAGAGCAAGTGCAACAAATGGGATCTCAGGGTCAAATATTCATGACTCGTGATGAAATAAACGAAGGAATTCCTGAGCAACCAAAAGAGCCTGAATTAGGCTTAACAGCAGAGCAACTTGCAGGAACAAAGTTGGATCCCATCATCAAGTTAGCATGTGAAGAATTTTTGGCTGATGATGCTTTTGTGAAATCCAGGGCCTTTTTGCAATTTTTATGGAAGATGAATATCAATAAATTTGAAGAAACCTGTGAGAGGAAACATAAAGAAAACCCTGATGTTGATATTAAGGTTATTGAAGATGAAACCAGGAAGGAAATGACAGATGATTTTGAAAAGATTACTCCAGAACAGGGAAGAATAATGGTAAAGAATGCAGGAGTATTAGTCCTCCCTGAATGGGATATAGCTGATGCAATTGTCCTTGATGCAATCAGAAAACAAGTTACACCTGCATACCAAACCAGGGAAGAGGCAGAGCAGGCTGTCAAAGGAGTTGCATTCAGCAATGACCATCAAGCTTTGGTTATATGGTCACTGAAAAGGGATGAGAAAAATAAAGGAAAGCAATTGATTAAAGATAATGTTTCCGGTGGTCTTATAGTCAAGAGAGTAATGGATACTTCAGGAATAGAAGCATCAAAAATGGTTGTAGCAACAGCTCATCTTGCGGAGAAGGTGGTTGAAAGGGAAGCTAAAGAGAAAGAGGAGTTAACAAGAAAATTTGAAGAAATAATGAGGGCATATGAAGAGCTGAGACAAAGAATGTTTGAAAAGGACAAAATAATTGATGACTTAAGGAAAAGGTTGGGTGAAGGAAGTCCAGTCCATATACAACAACAATTGCAAATTTCTTCCTCTGCTGCTGGTCCTTCCTCATCAAGTCCCATCATTGAGTTTCCTATGTCTCCTCTTCCCCCTTCCCTAAGTGGTGATGATGCAGAGATGAAAGGACAGAAAAAGTTTGAGAAAAGAGTACAAGGTACTATTCATCATCTTGTTAGAAATGTCAGACCCAAAGAAATTTATAAGTGTGCAGAGCAATTGTCTGACATTTTGCTTTCTTTTGATAAAGAAGAGAATACAGTAGGCCAAATTTTGGATACATGGGTACCTAGGGAGAATATTTTGAAAACTTTAATTGGATCAATTAAAGACCATGATTCCAAATACCCCGAATTAGCTAGTACTTACAAAATTGTTAAGGCCCTCCTGGATTTTGAAGTAGAAAGAGAGGAGGTCAAAAGGAAGGTAGCTCTTCTAAAGGTGAGATATTTTCAAAGTGATTTCCAGATATTTCCTGGTCTAGTTAGATCAGATGGAACAATAAAAGAAAAGGGAAAATGGTTTGAGCAAATTGAACATAAAATGTTGACAAAAATAGAAGATGCTATACACACTGAGGATACTCTTCCTTTTGTACAAACAATGGAAATGCTACAGGATGCTAGGGTACATTTTACCAAGGTAATGACTGAAGTACATCCAGTAGTGACCAAATGGAAGAAAATCTTACCGAAAAGGGATGAAATTCTAGCTTTTGATTGGCCTACTGAGGATATTTTTTCAGTTTGGGAAACAACACTTTTGTCAGAAGAAAGTAGAGAAGAAGACACATCATCTAAGGATGCAATGGATGCCACCACCCCAGCTCTTTAAAGAAACAAGCATTTATGTAACATGTGGCAGAGGGCAAACAGTTTGGAAAATGGTAACAAGAAAATATCCACTCTAGCATTTTGTCCTTTCAGAAGAAGAAGATGAGTAAGATGCAGTTGGCCCCTAATCCAGAATATGAGGGAGAGCATGTCCAGACAAAGGATGATGTAGGTTAGCCTGTAATGGCGGTCATCATTCAGGTAAGAAATTTAGTAATTGCTCTGAAGTATCTACAGACAAAGGGGCCACCTGTGAAAGTTGTTAAGGACAATTGAAAGTGTGCCTTACTATTTTTGTCTTCTTTCTTTCTGTTTGTACTGTCTTTTGTTTTTATTGCAAGATCTTTTGATATCCGTCCGAAGCTTGTTGCATCCTTTCAAGGATTCCAGGATGGCTGATCAGTATATATAGGAATTCTTGCTCATTCTTAAGGGTTGGAAAATGTTTTTTGTAAAGGAGAGGTCCGGAATACAGAACCTTATTTTCTTGAAATCAAGGAAGACTGTATCAATGCATTTGATCAATTAATACAATACACTGGAGCTTTGTTACTATCATTTGATTGTCTTTATATGTGGAGTGTTTTAGTTTTCTTATGTATTTAGATTGTAAGGCAGTTTAAGTACATCTTTCACAAGGTGAATGTAGGGGTTGAGCTTAAGTTTCTTTCAAGGAAAGAGTAAAATCTTAGGGGAGGTCTCTGGGAATTAAATATCTATATGTGGATTTGATGACAGGTGTAGGAATGGGAACAATGATATGTTAGGCATATCATTTGAGTTTCATTGTATTTGTTTTAATAGATATATGTGAAGGTAGAGTTCGACTCTGATGCCCAGCGGATAAGGGACTGGTTTTAGATCCATTTACATTGGTTTACCATCCAAGATATAATTGACTGAAATTTTACTTTATATGCATAATTTCCAGACTTGAGTCATTTTATGACAAGTTCATAAATATGTATTTCAATGCTTTGAAGAAGCAATAAATGAGGTTAACCTTTCCCTGAGTTTAACTCTAAAAGGAAGAAGGATGAATATCCTTAAACCATTGTTTCGTGTTGCTGTTTATATAGTCCACATCATGATGTTGTGTATCAGGATAATTTGGGTTATACTCAGAGTTTTAGCAACTTATTGAGTTGAATTTTGAAGGTAGTAACAAAGCAGTGAAGGAGCAAGTTCTCAATTCAGAGCTCAGTTGAACATTGAATTGATAGAGGTACACCCGCCTGAGTATATATTACTCAAAGTGAAGAAGGTCTTAACCTTAATACCTTAGTAGTTTGTAACTTGCTAGGTTATAGCCATTGGGATTATTTGAGTAATTGACTAATCTGCAGGTTCAAACACTAACAGGGACATTGGAAATTAAATGACAACTTTGTAAAGTATCAAAATGACTTTATTGGAGCTTAATGAAAATTAATAAAGTCATTTTAATTTTAAAATGGGACAAAAAGAAAGGAAACGAGGAGACATGAGAGGGAAAAATGAAGAGTCACTGCATTGGGCTTTGAAAGATGAATGATATATTCATTCAGGGGGGCTTGGTTTATGTTTGGTTATTTCTCTTGGATAATTATGGGAAGCTTTGGCTTTCAATCGGTTTGAGGACGGAAACTCTCGAGCTTGGAGGGAGTGGACAGAAACTCATTGTCTGTTGGAGATATGACTTAGGTGTCTCATTTTGTGCTTCAAATTCATATTTCTGGTTATCCAATTTGACTGTTAGTTCTGTGGTTACGATTGGATATTTTTGTTGTTGCTCTACTGAAGATTTAAAGACAATATTCATATCTCATTTCAGATTCTCTGATATTGTATAATTTTCAGTTTAATATGTTGGATAAATTGAAAACAATTGCATACAAACTGTTTGTTAAAATGTCTGTGGATGATTTGGTTAAAAATCTGGAGAAAATATCCTAGTGGGTTATTTCAGTGGTATCAAAGCCGGTTTTCCCACTAGCTCGTGAGAGGTTTCACAAGTAATTGCAGTTTTGAAGTATTTTTATCTGATTTGAGAAGATAATATTTTTTTTGAATATTAAAGTCTTGTAGAGACAAATTTTCTATAAGTTCCAGTTTGGATGAAAATGACAGAGCTTTCATAATATGCAATGGAATAATATATTCAAAGGTTGTATAGATTGATGCATGAAGTTTGTAAAGTGGCTTCAGTAAAATATGGTTTAATGTTTAAACCTTGTGTGGGCCCGATTTATATAAGAATATATTTTGGCATTGGAAAGATTTATATTTTAAAACTTTGTGGAGGATTTACATTCTATGGTTGTCGGTTAATATTTTCTTGAATCAATGGTTCTTGGAAAATGACGACATGTCTTAAGTGCTGAGTACAACATTCTTCTTGGTAGAGAACAGATGCCAATCTGGAGAACGCAGAGCCATCTAGAAGAATGAATCGTGGAAAAAATTAATATCTTATAATGTTCAAACGAGCTATATTCTGATGGAATATGTATTGCAAATGATAAATTATATTAGAAGTTTCATGCTTATGAAATCCCTGTGACTTTTCATTTGGGCCGGAGCTTGATTCTAAATGACTATTCAAAGGCTAAATACCAGTATCAAGCACTCAATGGAGAAAATACTAGGCGATTCATTTTGCAGAGGCCATTATTCCATTACATCATTTCTGAAGATTAACGGTGGCTGTTGTGTGGTAGGCGACTCATATTTTAGGTTGGCTCTCATTTTCCAAACACAAAAGTCTTCCTTTCTAGGTGTGTTATACCAAAGAATCAGGTGGGAGATGGTTCCCTCTATTTGCCATGAATTTACACGCATGAACTAGTAAGCCAACTTTTAAGAGTTTATCGTGAATTCTAGAGTCTATTCGAATCTTTCCAATCAACTTTTTGTGAAGGAGAACAAGTGCAGAGTTGAAGGATGCTTGCAAAATATTACCGTCATGAGCTTTTGGGTGCTAATGAGAAATTAAAAATGAATCTCATGAGCTTGTTGTTTTAAATTGCACTTTTATATATTAGAAGCTTGGGTTTCATACCAACAATTGTAGATTACTAGAGTTCGGGAACATTTACAATGGTTCAATAAACATACCAGATCGGTTATAGTCACTATCTCTCAATCGCATAAGTAATGAAGCATCATGGGAGTGTTGGTTTCAGGATTTACTGTTTGCGTGTTTTTTTTCTAGGGGTCTGATCTTTTTGTGTATGGAAATTGGAATACGGAGCACCTGAACAATCTCAATACTGTCATTATGAATGATATGGTGGACTCCAATTATTTTCGTCAATTGTAAAGATTGGGAAAGCATTTCTCATTGTCGTGCATGATGAAATAAAGTTGTAAAATTGTCGAATGCATTCATTGGGTTATCTTGGTTGTGTGGATAGAAGTTATTTGGGTAGTAATTCATCAGGAGATTTCTTTATGGTTCAAAGTCTACATTAACTGAAAACAATTGTTATTGTAAACACCAAGAATAATTGGAGGGTTGTCTGCTAAATTCAGATTTTTCTGAGCGTTACATGGAGCCATTGGGGAATCAATAGAAATTCTTAGTCAAAAAACAATTGGACACTTGTTATTGACGATAGACTATTTTGGGAGAAAAGTAACATTTTTGCCATGTGTCACTTCAGTGTTCACGGAAACAGAATTGCATAGTTTTGGGAATCAGACACGGGACTTGCATAGACTGGAGGTTAGAATGTTTATTTATTTAATATTGAGTCTGGAAATCCTTCAAATCATCGTAGTTTCTCATTATTGGGACACATCCGGTTCGAGGTATCATTTAGAGCCTTTTTGCGGGAGTCTTGATTAGAATCAAGATTCTTTTTGCTAGTCTGACAAAAAACTCCTCCCTTCAGTTGAGGCCGATTTGGAACACTTATACTACATGCATCATTTAAAAGAGAACAACTCGCACATTTGCCGTAATTTTAACTTTGGCAATTAATTTTTCTATTCATGAGGTTCCTCTTATTTTCTATGCTTGCCGAACAGAGGCTAAGGTTGGAATTGTGACTCGGTTGGGTGTTGTGAATGACTACAGTTTGGTGACAGAGCAATTAGAATATTGCATAGGTTTCTTCTTATTTGCTATTACTTGAGTTAGACCATCGGGGGAATGTTAGAGTATATATCTTCCATATTGTGAAACAGTTTGTCCTATTGGCTCGAGAAATCGTCATCAGAAGCACTTACTTGGTCACATAACAACATTGATTTTGTTAAGATAAAGACTAGTGTACTTTTAAATTTTGCAAGGGGTTCTTGTTGTTTCAAAATTGGCATAGCATTTGTAACAGGCTAGAAATCAGTAGAATATCTGTTTGTTCATCACTGGTATCAACATATTAAAGTATAGCCATAAATTTTGTGCAGATGACTGAACCATTATGAGTCTACAAGTAAAGGTCAGATGTAGCTCTTGTTTCAATACATGAGTTCCATCTTGTGAAGAGCCCAGCTGGCTCTCATTTACAATCTAGCTCTTTCCTCAAATTAAATTGCACTTCTAAATTTCTTTCAGAATATATAGAAATTAATGAACATCAAATATGAATTTCAATGATACTTCTCAGATTTTTAACCTCTTGATAAATAACTACAACCATTAATTCAGCGCTGAATGCTTACAAAAAATCAGAATTACAATAACTATCAAATTAATTGCCTATTACAAGCATTCACAAATAAATTTGGGCACCTTTAATTACATGTGACTGTTGGAAAAGAAACGCAGCCCAAGGGAATTGAAGTACAGCTACAAATGAAGAATGCAGCCTCCCGGATTATTATCGCAGCCTTCATTAAATGGTTCACAACTTTCTTTGGATGTTACACAACCTTCAATAACAACCACAGCCTTCTCATAAGTATCACGCAACCCTCTTGAAGTTTGACACAGCTCTATAAATATGCTACACCACCCTCTGATGTAGACACAGCCAAACTGGAAGATACAACAGCCTTCCAAGGACATGAGATATTTTGAGAAAATTGAACCAAAATTATGTATACCTCTGTAACAGCAGCAATTTAATAATTCTCTTCAAATTTGGTATACAACAACATCAAATTTGCATTCACAAAATCAGAATAAATTTCCAGAATTCAGCTTGCAAAATTCACCATCAATCAGTGATGATTCAAATTGGCAAAGAGAGGAATCAGTCCTCAAACCCTAGCCATTTCTCACAGCCAAGAAACTTTATAAAATTTTCATCAAATAAACAATAGATATCTTAGAATGAGCGCTCAAGTCCCATTTTATTCTTTCTTGTGAGAGTTCAAACACAATTCTTACCAATGTGGGATAAAAAGATATACTTTTCCTTTTAATAATTCATTTACTCCAATACTTTAAATTAATACCTTGGCTTAGGCTTCCATGAATTAATTAAATAAATGGCCTGTTCCCATGATGACTCAACCCTCAACTTAAGTGAAATTATAAAGTTAAATTATAACTTTATAATAAGCCATTTAATGATTTAATAATAATTTGGCCACTAAAATAATAATAACTCCCAAAATACTTATCATTTTAATATGCCATCTGAAACAGGAGTCACACCTATTATTTACCCATGTGACCAAATGCACCTTCCAAAAATAGAAAGGGTCCTTCTCGATCAACATCAAACTTACTCTAAGTAGTAAACGTGGCAAAACTATAGCAAATGAAGTCCGAATGACGCCAAACAAAAGGCAAACCAAAGCATACTGAATCCTGAAGTAGATGCCCACTGAAAGAGACCCTTTGTCCATCCTCATTAGCCTATGAGGGTCACATGATAGGCTAATCCCAAGAGCTTGAAAAATGGGGACATTACACATCTTTACTTGTAAAATACAAGCTGTTCTTATTTGCTACTTTACAAAAATTCTGATTAGTATAATATTGTAATTATTGAAAAGAGAATCAACGTGCATGAAAATATTTAGAAGTTTTCGTCACAACAACATAAAACCTAAACTTAGAAACCTATCAAGCCTACATGGCTTGCAAACAGTTTGACAAAATGCCCACATAGCTGTATTGGTGGAAGTAGTGCTAACATTTGGTATAAAGAGGGGTAGACCCTTACAGTGGTATGTTGGCTAATATTTTTGTAAGCCGCTAAGACTACACCTTACAAAATTGTACATTTAGGCAATGGTATAGTGAGATAAATCTTTCTTCTCAGCAATAGGGGAGGCTACCTTCTTACTATAGATGGCTTCAATAGGATTTCAACTGAAATTAAATAAAGGGTGATTCTTCCAATCTTTTCCTCTTTTTTCATGAAATATTCACAAGTAATAACAACTTTCTAATTCTACAAAGATCTCCTATTGCTATGATAATACTGGTGACTCGGTAGTTGATGTAAGAACAACTCCTAAGGTAGCAGTTATAATTATATTTGGTAAATTAAGTCAAGGGCTTAAAGTCTCTTGTGATTAATCCTATTTGAAGAATAAATAGGACCAATAGTGAGGCTCAAAGTCTCTCGCCAATAATCTTGAAACTAAGAGAAATTGTTCAAAGTTGAAGCTCAAAGTCTTCAACTCCTAGTATTTGCAGCCACTATTAAATTATAACAATCCTCCTCTTGTAGCTCAAAGTCCCTCAAAAGCGAACTGAAACTCAAATGATTCACACAAGTTAAACTATAAAGTGAACTCAAGAACGATTAAATAATGCAACATAAGAAAACATCATTCAATCGCAAGACTTGCAACACAATGTTTGGAAAATCTTGCTCCTTTCATTCACTTCTGAAAATTTGTACAATGAAACACAAAGTTTTCACCACACAAGCTTCTTAAGCATAGCTTTCTTGCGTAAAATAGAAGATAAATATTTACAATGAGCTCCCTCTATATAGGAAAAGAGGAGAGAGAAAAGTGGAGAGAAAAGGGAAAATCTTCAACCACTTTGATTTATTCAATAACTAGCTTATTAAGTACCTTTGACTTATTCAATGCTACAAGGCTTAAAGCACTTGCAACGTGATTACATGACACTGGTATACAAGAACATGTTTTCCTGTATTTACAACTTTTACATGCTCTTCATGCAACCTGTCAATTACATAATATTTATGCTATCAAAACGGAAAAAGAAAATGTGTCCCAGACACTTAGAAATCAGCTTCAGAGGGTGTTCATGTAAGGCTCAAACTTACGAGAGAATCATGTATAACAGTTGGGTCAGGTGCGCCTATATGTTGAGCAATTGCATTTACCTTGTGCAGAATATGTGACTTCGTATAACTTGTCACTTGGCTCTGGAGCTGATTCAAGAATATTTTGTAGTCCATGAAATGATCAATAATATTGAGACTGAAGTCATTTGCACCAAGTTGTAGGCGAGTTGTCTCTGCAAACTTTGCCATCACAACTTTCTCATCAATCAGCTTATCCTCCTCTGAGAGTATTTCACAAGATAGTTTATTGAACTCTACTTTAATTTGATGTTCCTGTTCATTCCATGAGTTCAATGCTGATTGTAATTCTGTAACCAACTTGCTCAGAACCCTTTCTTTGTTAATCATTAAAGCTAAAGATTCAAAATATGCATCAACAAATGAAATGATTTCATATTTTAATATTGAATTCGTGCATGGTTCTCCAAACATTCAGATCTTCATTCAAGACTTTCAGCTGTTGATGAAAGGATGTAATAAGTTGTCTTATTTCATTGATAGTCAAGCATATATGCTTCAAGACCTTGTATGAATCCTTGATAACTTGCATACTCTGTGCTTCTAACTGATCACACCATTCATCAATTGCTTTAGCCTTCTTTTGACATTTCTCACAATCCTCAGGGCATGACACTGAAATGGGAGCAACATTTTGAGAATTGTTCATCATTTCAATGGTTTCAAGAAGACGTGCATTCTCTTCTTTTAATTTATTCTTCTTTTCCCATAGCTTATCATTTCTTTGTGTAAGTGTAGCAACGACATCTTGAGCATCCTATTGACAACCCAAGTGTGTCTGCTTACCAAGCTCTACTCTAGTGAATCTATAGTCGGAAAGTTGCCTCTCCTCTGCAGGTTTATCGATCAAGGGTTCGACAATCTCAGCATACTCGTTTCATTATCTTCAATTACAATCCTTGATACTGTTTTGGCCTTTTTATTCTTTGGAGCTTTAGGCTTGGAAACCTGCCTGAGATCAAAGCCCTGCAGCGGAATTTCTTCTTTCTTCGTCTTCTGGGTTATGGCATTTAGCCATGAAGGCAAGGAAAAAGAAGAAGAAGATGACGTAGATGTAATAGCTAAAGTGGTAACCGGATTTTCTTGTGCGACTATAGAAACAAGAGAAGCCTCTGTTAAGATTGCCATGGGTATGGGGCTGCTATGAGTGACTTCTGACATAAATTGCTCCAACTGTATCGAGGTGGTATCCATTGCCGTCATGGAGGATCTGGCCATGGAAGGAATATTCATAGAGTATGCATCAAACTCTCTCAAAGCTATGGTATCGCTCCTCAGATATAACTACAGGGGCAACCGATGAAATAGGCAAAGTGGGCGTCACCATGATTGAGTCCATAAGGGGGAACTTGCTCTGTAGTAAATACATCCACAACTATGCCTAAGGGTGAATCAGGAGATTCATCTGACACAGGTGCAGAGGCAGGAAGTACTATCGTAATTGAAGTATCCACAGGAAGAGATATTATAGGTGATGATACCTTAGGTGAATCAAGCATCTCATCATCATTGGAAACTACTTGAACCTTTTCAGGTTCCGCAACTTTTACCTCAAGAACTCTTCCAGTAACTTTGCCTCCTTTGATACTAAGCTTGGGGATGGTAGGAACTACAAGTTCCGCTATTGAGGAGGATGCACCATCTTTGGTTTTACCTTTGATTTCTGACCTCCTACCAATTGGGCCACCATGTTCAAAATCTTTCCCTGATTTAATCTTAATGCTTTTCAGACATCTTCTTTTTAGCCAAATGTTGGTATTTGCAAGGATGGACTGAAATCAATCCCATATTGAAATACTTTGTTTTCCTAACCAAGCTAGAGACGAAATGGGCAAACTGTCAACATGATTCTTGGTGTAATCTGGATCAAGAATATCACCATCATCTTCAACCCTAGGACGAATTTGTGCAAGGTTGAAGTCAACAATCTGTTTGGTAGTTAATCGACATTAATCCATCCTTTGTACATCCACCTCTCTGTGTAGATCAATCCATATGTCCTCAAGAGGATACACATGCACAAATTGTCTCCGCATTTTGTCGTTGAGCCCTCGCCAATCAAAGTAACTCCTAGCCATGAACTTCTTCGAAGTGATTCTTTGAAATTCATATTCCATATGCTTTGCTTTTGGTACTGTATATATAGAGTATCCTCCAAGTTTGAGTGGATTTCGTGAAGAAATCTCTGCACTTGACCGATGCAATGTGTTCTGATGTATCTGCACAGCCATGAGTTGCCTTGCGAACTCCATGAGTATAATTTTGTCAGTTGGGTACCTTGGGAGTGTGTAAGGCTCACTTTTGAAGTAACAAACCCGCATGTAAGTATAATTAGGAAATTGAAGAAATAGGCAGCCATACTCATTCACTTTGACCCATGCCTCATCAGATACATGCTTGTTTGGGAGACTTTTGTCAAATAAACACATAAAATGCCCACAAAAGGCATCTTGTACTCTGTGGTAATGAGACTGGCTAGTCTTCAATAACAGCCGATGAAAATATTCCCATACAGGAACCAATGACCTATCTCCTTTGGTGGATAAGCCTGAAAAAGAGCTAAGTGAAGCAGCAATGTATACCAAGTATGAATTCATATGAAAAGTGCAAGTGGTTATAACCTGAGACAACTGTTCACATAAGATATCACTAATCATTTCTTCCCAGAACATTTTCTTTTTTGATATGACAATAAGAGAAATATGCTTATACATCTAGGGTTCGAAAGTATTTGATGTTTTCAATACTGCAAGGCGATTGAACAAAGTGACGAGATCAGTAATTTCTTCCTTGAACTCTGTGCGGTGAATCCCCTTTGGCCATCTTGCAAGATTAGGCTTTTTATTAATTAGCCAATTATCATTGACATACTTAGTGCAATAAGAAATCTCTTCATTCCATCTTTCTAAAGCCTTCTGCTTGGTGATATTGATAACAATGGGAAGAGGTGGCACTTGAAAGATCCTGTCAATTCTTTCTGGGTCCAGATCAGAGTTACAGGACTCACCAAGTACTGCAGGACTTGTCGAGTCCTAGGATTCGGTGGACTGGGAAAAAGCCAAAATTTTTTTTTTAATTGTTTTTAAGATTTTTGTCTTGGTAACATGTTGTCCGACCTGGTCATTTTTTCAGCTCTAGGGCAGGAGGATTTATACAAATATAACATTTAAAATGCAGTTAAAATGTTTGAGATAGGTTTCAACTTCATAGGAGTTAAAATGCAGATTCTAGATTTTGGGGCTTTTCAAAAAATCCCAGACTTAGCCAAATTTTAGGATTCATCATGCCTTCAATAGTGTTATCTCCCACAACCTGTCTTGGCTTTTCATGGTCAAATTGAAGATGGAACACGGATTTTCTAATGATTCTAAGACTTAAAAAGGTCATTCCATCATTTGCAAAGAGTTAGAAGAGAGGAAAAAGGCTTGGGAGAAGAATATAGGGATTTTAGAAAATAGATTAGCAAATCGATTGGCTAGAACGCGAGGAGACCTAGTGGAGGACCCTGAGGTTGAGAGTGAGGGATCTGAGGATGATGATGATTATGAGGAGGATGAGGATGATGAGGATGCCACTGAGGTTGAGCCTCAGACACAGGGACATAAGATGGCTATAAAATATTCCATGACCTATCTTAGGCGTACACGTAGGAAGACATAGGGCCTTAGTCTTCTAGTCTCTAGCTTTTATTTTGATATATGTTTTGAACTTTTCATTCCATGGATTTCATATTCCAAGAATATTGTAGACTTTTGACAGTGACACTATTTATATTTCAGATTTCTAATGTGTTATTTAGTAACTAGTTTAACAACTAACTTATTTCCTTCAAAAATTGGCATTTATACTTATGTGATCAATGTAAACTTGTTTATGTGTGCAAAGTAGCTAATATTCATCTCAATTGTTGTGTCTTTGATGTTAATTGACTGAATGATGCATGAAAAAAGTTTTAAATCCTTAAAAATCTTTGAATTTGTTGGGTTTTTCAATTTGCCGAGTCCTTGCCGAGTCCGGGCGTTGAGTCCGAGTCCGAGCCTGAATCCAACTTGTCGAGTCCGAGGCAAGTCTGAGTCTTGTAACTATGATGACTCTTTTCCGATGCACAGTTCAGTTGCACATGTGTTGGACAGTGTGTATGACAAATCACTTTGCGTAGTATTGGGAAGCAAACTTTGTCAGCCCTCTGAGTTGCTTCGCTATGAGATGTTCACTCCTATGACATCTATAGTTGGATTCGATTTAGTTTGGAAAGTTTTGTCAGTTGTACTGGTGATGATGTTACAAGAGCTAGTTGGTGATCACAAGGACATTACACAGTTTTACCCTTGGGATCCAGGTGGACTGGTGTGTTATTTGTTTCTTAGATTGCTTAGGGACAAGCAATTTCAGGAAGGGCAGACTGTAATGTCCCCTTTTTACCTCACCATGGTTAGTGGTTTGGATTAGCCTATGAGTGAACCTCATAGGCTTGTATGGTGGATTAAAGGGTCTAGTTTAGGAGTTTTGGAGCTCTTCAGGTGGCCATTGCAAGTGTTTACCTCACCAAATTCTTCATTTGTTTTGAGGCATTGATATTTAGAGATTTGTGGTTCCATTTTGAGGCACTTACTATTTATAGTAGGTTAGTTGAGAGTCAGTGGCCAACCTTTCCAATTTGGTAAAGACATCTAGATTGGTAGTGGTTTGTGTGGTGGACCTCCTGGTTCTAATAGAATTGAGAAATAATCAGTATTTTTGCAGGTATGACATTTTAATTATGAATTAAGTAATATTTTATTAATATTTAATAAAAAAGTGCACATCATTAAATGTTATTTGACACTATTATCAAAAGGGATTATTTAATGATTATAATGTCAAATTGTAAAGTGCATATGAGGAATAATGTAAAGGTCAATTTAAAAGGAGATATAAGTGATTATTAAAATTAAATATTATATAAAGGCTTTTTTGAAAAGGGATTGAATTATTTCTTGAATCATTCAACATTTGTCTTTCTTGAAGAAGCTTTGACTTTGAAGAAGAAACCTAGGGTTTTGCTATAATTTTCAATCTTGGAGAACATAGCCTCTCTTAGATTGTGTAAATACTGGTGGCTTGATTTAGAGGTCACATTTTTGCTTAAAAGTGGAGATTTATATCAGATTTTAAAAGGGTTTATTTGCAGATTGGTAGATATTGAAAATAGTTATTATTGAATATCTTTATTATTGGTGTGAGACATGTTCATTGGCATGTGAGAATCCTATTGGTGCAGATTTAGAGTATTTATCTCTAGAACTACTAGGGGTTTTAAAAAGCTGATTGAAGACTCCATTTTCAGTGTTGTGAGGATTATTCTCTCTGCTGTATATTTGCTGCAAGCCTTATACTTAATTCTGGCATCCATCTTCAGAGGGTTTCAAAGCATGTTTAGCTGTGAGTTCATGAATTGTAACCCCTTGATTTTCTAGGTATTGTTGTTTTAGATAATAGGGGTTATTTTATGAATTGGGTTGTCAATATATTGAGAAAATATCGAGTATTTAAGCTGGTATAAAAATCTGAAAATTTTAGTTGTGTATTCCCAATGCAATTTCAGTTTGAGTAAAAAAATTATTATTGCAACATCTCCTGTTTTTTCTGCATTAAATTGTTTTATCAAACATTGCCAATATATCACAAACATTTACCAAAACAAACCAAACAAAACAAAATTTGTATTTACAAGAATCCACTTGGAGAGGGTTCTTACAGTGCTATCAGAGCATTGCATGCATGCCAACTGTTTGAGTTAATGTGTTGAGTGAATGTACAAGTTGGGGTTAGAACCTGTAGGGTTTCTTACACTCTTGGTGGAAGGATGTTTCTGCTCACCACTATTTTGTGGAAAAGGATGTCTGTTGCCAAGAGAAGAATGATGTGGCTAAGGAGAATGCTTCTCCAATGGATCTGCCAAAATGTAGGGCTGATACTCTGAAACATTCAGAGTGCAAGGTTGACCCACCAAATCCTACCAGCAGAGCCATTACTGAGTCACCATTTATTAGGATGGATAGCCCCAAGGCGATTGTTTTTCCTTCTCCAGCAGAGGATCTAAGTTGGCTTTCCACTGCTGTGCCTCTTGGGGATCAAGATCCTTCAAAAGAAATGATGGATGTTAACAGTGGACGGGAAGTTTGGATTGTGGTGGAGCGGGGGGAAAAGAAAATTGAGACCCCTTTTAATGCACTTCTCTGCTGTCACACGAAAAGAACAGAAAACCATGTGAATGGTAGTTTTAAACCCTGTTAATGGAATATTCTTGCAAAGTATGGAACTCAGATGTATATAGTGTAAGGGGTTAGATGGAGTTTTTTCTTTTGCTTGTAGGGCTGTGGACAGTAATTTGTTTTCTGGTACCACTTAATGGTGCCTCTAACTTTGGGTGCTTTTGGCTGGCTGCCATGATGTAAACTCTATTGATGTAACAATTTTTCTTATTAATGCAATGGGAGCTGGCCCAATCCAGCTATTAATCTACCAAAAATAAAAGAATGCAAAGAAAATAAATTTAAAGAACATAACCATAGGGTTTTAACTAATTTTTTTTTTGAAAGATGAAAAGAAGAATGAAAAGGATTTTTTTTAGAAGAACATAATCCTAGAGTAAGGTTCTAAAATTTACAATGTACAAAACTGAAATTCTCAAAAAGTTTAGCTATATATTGTAAAGAAGAAAGAATGAGGCAAAAGTTGAATATTTTCAAGTACCTTGATTTGCTAAAGTTCCAAGGCCTTATTTCAGCTCCTCCTTGGCACAAATCCACTGTCAAACAAATCCTGTCAGCTTCTTGCACAATAATGTTAACCTCTTGTGAAGATAAAAATAGTATTTTGTAGAGTGAAGACAGTTTGAAAGAAAATGGGCAAGTGAAAATGGTCAAAAGAGCAAATGAAATGTGTTTTAATGGCATCAGAAACCTACTAGGTTTACATTTGATGTGTATTTTTATTAATTAATAAATTTGTTTTATAATTTAAAATAACTCTTTTTATATTTTTTTAAATTGTAGATACTGGCCCTGCAGACATGCCGAGTCTTGTGTTGGGACTTATCTGTAGATCTGTGTGTGTAAAGAGCCTTGTTGGCTCAATGTATTGCAATTTGAATTTCCTCGAAGAATTTTGGAATTTCTTGTTCTTTTTTTTTGAAATTTTCGAATATATATGTTTTTATTTTATTTTTTCACCTGTTGAAAATTTAACAATAATATTGAGAATTTTATTGAATTGCTTATTAAATTGGAAATTGGATATCAAAAAGCTAAACTAAAACTACTGCAAGTTTAATAGCTGATTAGGCACCTTTTTATAGAACTCGACTGCTAAATGATAAATCTGTATTAGAATTTGAGGTTGGCGCCATCCATATTCCCGATCCCAAACACTGTTGTGGACTCCAACAATTACCGCAACACAAGACACGGCTGGCAGAACAGTCACCCAACGTAGGAACTCCTTCACTAGAATTTGATCACCAAAACAACACACAACATACAAGCTGCGTACGGCCCAGACTGTAATTCGTACCGCCCCTATAGTATTCCATACGACTCACATTAAATGCGTCCTGCAACTTCATCCATCACTGATATCTTACAGCACAATTCACTGGCATTTATAACCAATTCAAGGTGCACAATCCTTGAGAAATTGTTGTTTCTTCAAGGAACTCGTCCTAAACCCTTATTCACCAATTTGAACTTCTTCTCCAAAATCATGAACATAATAAAAAGCAATTGAATGGTTCATTTTCGAAATCCTTAAGGCTTTTAAGGAAACATAATTTAAAGCCTTCTCCTTCACACTTTGCAGAAGCTTCAAAGTTACACTTTTCACTAAAGTATCTTCAACTACACACTTTCGAATTATAACATCTTAAAGCATAACATTTTAATTAAGCTAAGCTTGATTCAATAATCTTATGTGCAAAGTGATGAACTCAATCAAACACTGCAAACAAAATCCAGAACCCAACTACCTTACCAGAAATAGCAACTGGACCAAACTGACTTACTATTAATAGTAAGTTTATCACAGAGATCCCCTAAACTCACCATCAACTCACGAGGATCGCATTCATGAATTGACAACACCCTGCAGACACCTGCTAAATCGGGGACATCACATGTAATGTCCCCTTTTTGGGGTACATTATATTGAGCCGTGTTGTTAGCCTATTTACCTTGATCTGAAGGGCTAACCGTGGTGTGACAGTTCTCCAGGGGATCATTGGCCTTGGTGATTTCAATTCTAGGCCAATCTGTGTAGTTTCCACAGGTTTCCAAGGCACTTACTATTTTTAGTAAGTCATCAGGGGTTCAGAATTCTCGGCTTTTCAGTAGTGGACTTGGAGCGTCTCGTCGAGAGCTTTCCAGTGACCTATCACAAGACGGCATCCGAGCTCGTTTGAGCTTCAGTTTTAATGCCGGATGATTTCCTCGCTTATTTATTATTTTACTTTATAACTCAACGGTCATTTATTTAAAGTGACTTAAAGTGAGTTTCTAAAAAAGACGAAATGGGCATACGAAGAGTCACGGTGGGGAAATTGAAGAGTCACAATTGTAGCCATAAGAGGAGGTTTTGGAGACTCATTCAGAATGCTTCAGTTTATGGATTTTCCTTCTCTTTGAGAATTCAAGAAGCTTCAGCTATCAAATCAGAAATCTGAGGACGGAAACCTTCAGCATTTCTTGGTGGATTGGACGGAAACCCGATTCATCTCAGTGCGGATTCATTCAGAGTTCGCCATTGCTATATCAGGTTCTTTATCATCCAGTCTTATTGTTCTTTGCTGTATTTCGGATTGGATTGGATATTGTGATGTTTGGTTTATGTATAGCTGATGTATAATACTAAACCATATTTCTGGCAAATTTAATAAAGTTATATTTGCTGGTTATTCGAATTTATCTGTTGGATACTTGCATGTGTTATTGGTTTTTGAAACTGCATGTGATTTGGGTGAGAAAGTTACTAAATGACCGGTTAGGGTCATTTCAGTGGTATCAGAGCTAGTATTCCTGCCAACCTATGAGGTTTCTTGAGTCCACACAGTCGAATTTGAGGAATATTTGCAGAAATATAATATCTGCAGGTCTTAGTCATTTTTATTTATTCCGAGGCTTTTGTAAGAGGGGTGCCGATTCAGAGATTTTTGTGATAAGAATGTTGTTTACGAGTTGCAGTATTATTCATAGAAAAGGAAACAGTTATTAGCAGAGATTTAGTGATAACGGTTGTCAGTAATCTTTATTGTTTCTGGTGGTTTGCTCTTGGGATTTGACTTGAAGTCGAGTTATATTATAATGAAGGTTTACAGTGTTGAGTCTTGGCGTATGGTGTTTCGCATGAAAGGCAAAGACTGATGCAGGAGCATCCTGGGTGTAAGAGCAATCTTGCATCACCCAAAAATATTTCTGGTTTCTTTTCAATAAGGGCTATCTTGTGTAGAGCTACTATTTATGGAAACTTGCTATTTTTAGTAAGTTGGTCATACGATCTCGGAATGTTTTGATTTCACAGTTGGAGGTTCATCTTAGTCATATCAGCCTGCCTGTAAAGTTTCATTGCTAGATCAAGTCTGGTTTTGAAGATATTGAAACTTTTCGGTTTTGGAAACAGGGTATAGAAACACTTTGAATTCAATTTTGAAGGCTTTAGAGGCCCCGGATGAGGTCGAATTTTCAGCTGAATAAAGCTTGCTTATTTTAGGTGTTGTAGAGCTCCTCGTGCCCTTTCCGAAATTGGGTTATAATAGTCAATCGGGTCAACGGATGATGACTTATGGTCTCCGGAAGTTGGGCCACCTGAAATGGCGGAAAATGATTTTCCTTCAAAATTTCTGTTTGGGTTTCAAAAGTTATTTTGAGCCGACTTTGATGTAATAAAATGAAAAATAAAATAATTCTAAGTTTGGTCGGCCTTGTTGGCTAAAAAATTTTGGAACTTTCCCAGGCAGTGGAAAATTGTCTATATAAGGAAGGCTGTAGTGTTGTCTTAGGCAGTTCGGGACAGTTCTGGGTAGAGATTTGGGTATTGATTCGAGGCTTTGTCCTACATAATATTGTAAGGGAATGCCCATGTGGCTTTGCATATTGTAATTCTGAAAGTTTGTAATTCCACATTTGTGGAGATAATAAAAAGCCAATTTTCTATTCTTGCATATTGTTGTTGTTTCTCTGTTTCTGTTATGTGTTTGTGGTATTAAGGGGAGCACCCTTCATCAAGTGGTATCAGATCAGGAGTTCCTGAGTGTGTAAACAGATCGTCGACTGTGAGGTAGTTTGCACCAGGACTGTGGTTAGGGTTTTAGCGAGAAGCGCGAAAATGCCTCCACGAAGGGAACGTGGCAGAAGAGCTGGTGTTGTAACACCTGAGGTTAGAGCACTCCAGAGACAAGTGGGAGCATTGCAAGAGGAGATTCGCAGAGGAATGAATCTTAATGTCAAAGATGAAAGTGAGGATGAAGCCGAAGAAGATCAAGAAGGAGAAGTCGAAGTTGTGAAGCAGGAGGAAGAAAGAGTTTTTCTGGCCATTTCTAAGATCGGAAAAAGACCTAAGATTGAGGTTCCTACATTTTCAGGAAATCTTAACCCAGAGGAGTTGATCGACTGGATCAATGAATGTGAAGAATATTTTGAGTATGAAGATATTGAGGATCCTGATAGGGTCAAATTCGCGAAGGCTAGACTGAAAGGTCATGCGAAGATCTGGTGGCAAGAGATTCAATTGGAGCGATATAGAAGAGGGAAAGATAAAATCACAAGATGGGATTGAATGGTGGATAAATTGAAGCGACAGTTCATTTCTGTTGATTATGAGCTTGACCTACTGAAGAAGATTTAAAGTTTGAAGTAGGTAAGAAGATCTGTTCAGGAGTATACAGAGGAGTTTTATCGAATCCTCATTAGAACAGGCCATGCAGAAGCTGACAAGGAGAAAGTTGCCCGTTACCTTAATGGGTTAAAGCCGAGCATTCACGAGGAGCTGAATCTGGTTCGAATGAATAGTATTAAAGAGGCATACCAGTTTGCCCTAAAAGTAGAGGAAAAGCTGAACAAGAAGTTTGAGAGCAGACAAAATGGAAGGGGTCGCGGTAGATGATCTGGTGGACGGTCATATGGAGGCCGAAATGAAGATTCGAAAAAGAAGGATGAGGCTAGTAGCAGTCAAAATCAGAGAGGAAACAATTCCAATCGTTTTCAAGATCAGAACAATAGAGATCATAGAGGAAGAGGAAGAGGACAAGGTTCAGGAAGAGGAGGCTTCCGGGGAACATGTTTTCACTGTGGAGAAGGTCACAGGGCATTTGAATGTCCTCAATGCCAAGGAAAGACGGATAGGAGGAATGAAGGCCAGGCCAAAGTGACACATGTAGATGAAGATGCTAGATCCTCAAATTCTGAAGATGCTGAAAGAGGAGAAACGTTGATTAACAGAAGAGTCTTGCTGAGTGGTGAGAATGAACCTAAACAAAGGAGGAGCCTGTTTCGCACTAGATGCAAGTGTGAGGGTAAATGCTATGATGTGATTATCGATAGTGGAAGCACTGACAATTTGGTGTCAGAAGAGATGGTGACAAAGTTGAAGCTCAAGAGACAGAAACACCCACATCCATATCGGTTTGCTTTGGTGCAGGATGACCACAAGGTCATGGTCAGTGAACAGTGCCTGGTAAAGTTGAAGATCGGCGGGTACCAAGATGAGGTACTATGTGATATCATATCTATGGATGCATGTCATATGTTGTTGGGTAGACCGTGGCAGTTTGACAGATGTACTGTGCACAATGGTCGTGCGAATACCTATTCCCTGACAAAGGATGGAGTGCGACATAAGCTAAAGCCAGTGATGGAGATCGAAGAAAAAGTATGTGGTAATGCAAGAATAACATTTGTTGATTGAAGAAAATTCCTAGATGGTATGAGGCATGAGCATGTGTGTTTTGCTTTAATTCCAAAAGCTGGTAAAGAGGAAGTAGAAGTTGTATCTGTAGAGGTTGCAGATTTGTTGAATGAGTTTCAGGATATTGTATCTGATAATGTACCTGATGGATTACCACCGGTAAGGAAGATCAGTCATCAGATGGATTTGATTCTAGGAGCCAGTTTGCCAAACAAGGCAGCACACAAAATGACACCAGCGGAAAGTGAAGAGTTGAACAGACAAGTACATGAGTTGTTACAGAAGGGATTGATTCGGGAGAGCTTGAGTCCATGTGCTGTACCAGCAGTATTAGCACCAAAAAAGAATGGAGAATGGAGGATGTGTATAGATTCCAGAGCAATAAACAAGATCACAATCAAGTATAGGTTTCTATTACCACGAATGGATGATATTATGGATTGTTTGAGTGGAGCTGTGTATTTCTCAAAGATAGATCTGAAGAGTGGATATCACCAGATTCGGATCAGAGAAGGAGATGAATGGAAGACTGCTTTCAAGACAAAGGAAGGACTATATGAGTGGTTAGTCATGCCTTTTGGGCTAACCAATGCACCGAGGACTTTCATGCGGCTCATGAACGAGATTCTAAAAGAATTTCTAGGTAAGTTTGTCATTGTTTACCTAGATGATATTTTGATCTTTAGCAAGACATTGGAGGAACATATGATGCATATTCGTATGGTGTTTGAGAAGCTGAGCGATGAGAAATTGTTGATTAATTTGAAGAAGTGCAGTTTTGTGAAGAAGGAATTAGTGTATTTGGGATTTGTAGTTTCAGCAAAAGGTCTGAAAAGGGATCCAGAGAAAGTATAGGCTATCCTTGAATGGCCTACTCCAAGGAGTGCTACTGAGGTAAGATCTTTTCATGGTTTGGCTAGTTTTAACAGAAAGTTTATCAGAAATTTTAGCAGTATTTGTGGACCCTTGACTGAAACAATGAGGGGATAGCAAAGAGTTCAAGTGGACTAACGGGGCGGATAAGAGTTTTAAACTGTTGAAACAAAAGGTTACAAAACAACTTGTTTTAGCACTTCCTGATTTTAATAAGGTGTTTTAAGTAGACTGTGATGCTAGTGGTACTACAATAGGGGCTGTTATGAGTCAAGAAGGTAAACCTATTGCTTATTTCAGTGAGAAGTTGAATGATGCCAAGAGGAAATATTCTGTTTATGATCAGGAGTTTTATGCTATAGTTCAAGCATTGAATAAGTGGAGACACTATATGCTTCCTAAGGAGTTTGTTTTGTATACTGATCATCGAGCTTTGCAATATTAGAATAGTCAAGGAAAGTTGAATTAGAGGCATTTGAAATGGGTTGAGTTTTTGTAGAGTTATACATTTGTTTTGAAACACAGAAGTGGAAAGTCTAACAGAGTTGCAGATGCGCTTAGCAGAAGACAACTATTGCTGATAGAGATGCAGATTGAGGTGGTTGGGTTTAAGGAATTCAAGAATTTGTATCTAGAGGATCCTGATTTTGGTGAAGTTTGGAAAGCTTGTAAAGAACCTATTACTCTAGACAGAACGAAGTGGTTAGATTTTATCATTTAGGATGATATGCTATTCAGGGAGAGTCAGTTGTGCATTCCATGAAGTTCTATGAGGGAGAATCTCATCAAAGAGAAGCATAGCGGAGGATTGGTTGGACATTTTGGTCGTGATAAAACCCTTGCTTTGTTTAGTGAGAATTAGTATTGGCCGTAGTTGCAGCAAGATGTGAAGAAGTTTGTACAGAGTTGTAGAGTATGTCAGATGGCAAAAGCAGTGAAGCAGAATACAGGGTTGTATCAGCCATTACCTATATCAGAGAAGCCTTGGGAGGATAGCAGTATGGACTTTGTTCTTGGTTTACCGAGGACTCAACAGGGACATGATTCAATTTTTGTGGTGGTTGACAGATTTTCAAAGATGACACGTTTTATTCCCTGCAAGAAGACTAATGATGCTGTTTATGTAGCATAATTGTTTTTCAGAGAAGTAGTGAGACTACATGGTTTGCCAAAGACCATAGTTTCAGATCGAGACACTAAGTTTGTTGGATATTTCTGGCGTAGATTGTGGAAGAAGTTGAAGACAGATTTGAAGTTTAGTTCATCACATCATCCACAGACTGATGGACAGACAGAGGTGGTGAATAAGAGTTTGGGGAATTTGCTGAGATGTTTGGTTGGAGATAAGCCAACAGGATGGGATTTGATTTTACCACAGACGAAATTTGCATATAATAATTCTGTCAACAGGAGCACTGGTAAATCACCATTCCAGATTGTATATGGAAGTAGTCCCAGAAATGCATCTGAATTGAGGAAGATAGATAAAGGAGAAATAAGTAGTGCTGAAGCTGAAGATTTTGCAGAACATTTGAAGAACATCCATGAGGAGGTGAGGAAGCACATTACCAAGATGAATGCGTAGTATAAGGCTAAGGCAGATGAGAAAAGGAGGCATAAGGAATTTCAGGTTGGAGATGAAGTCATGGTTGATTTGCGGAAGGAGCGATTTCTAGTTGGTACATACAATAAGCTGAAAATGAAGAAGTTTGGGCCATGTAAGATACTGAAGAAGCATGATTCAGGAAATGCATATGAGGTAGAATTGCCTACTGAGCTGAATATTTCACCAGTGTTTAACATTTCAGATTTGACAGAGTATCATGAAAGAAGTGTTGAAGATGAGATCACAGCAGTACAGTGGAGTATTCCAGCAACTAGTTCAGATACTAAGGAGATTGAGGATATATTGGACAGTCGTGTTGGCAAAAGCACAAGGAACAAGACATATGAAGAATATCTGGTCAAGTGGAAAGGACGACCTGTTGAAGATTCATCATGGTTGACAAAGCAGGAGGTTAACTATCTTGGTTTCCCTCTTCACACCTGAGTCGTGACAGGGTCACTTCTCAAATTACCCCGGGTGTCTGATGCAGGAGCATCCTGGGTGTAAGAGCGATCTTGCGTCACTCAAAAATATTTCTGGTTTCTTTTCAATAAGGGCTATCTTGTGTAGAGCTGCTATTTATGGAAACTTGCTATTTTTAGTAAGTTGGTCATACGATCTTGGAATGTTTTGATTTCACAGTTCGAGGTTCATCTTAGTCATATCAGCCTGCTTGTAAAGTTTCATTGCTAGATCAAGTTTGGTTTTGAAGATATTGAAACTTTTCGGTTTTGGAAATAGGGTAGAGAAACTTTGAACTCAATTTTGAAAGCTTTAGAGGCCCCGGATGAGGTCGAATTTTCGGCTGAATGAAGCTTGCTCAATTGAATTGTTGTAGAGCTCCTTGTGCGCTTTCCGAAATTGGGTTATAATAGTCAATCGGGTCAATGGGTGATGACTTATGGTGTTCGGAAGTTGGGCCACCTGAAATGGCGGAAATGATTTTGCTTCAAAATTTCTGTTTGGGTTTCAAAAGTTATTTTGAGCCGACTTTGATGTAATAAAATTAAAAATAAAATAATTCTAAGTTTGGTTGGCCATGTTGGCTAAAAAAATTCTGGAACCTTCCCAGGTGGTGGAAAATTGCCTATATAAGGAAGGCTGTAGTGTTGTCTTAGGCAGTTCGGGACAGTTCTGGGTAGACATCTGGGTATTGATTCGAGGCTTTGTCCTACAGAATATTGTAAGGGAATGCCCATGTGGCTTTGCATATTGTAATTTTGAAAGTTTGTAATTCCACATTTGTGGAGATAATAAGAAGCCAATTTTCTGTTTTTGCATATTGTTGTTGTTTCTCTGTTTCTGTTATGTGTTTGTGGTATTAAGGGGAGCACCCTTCATCAAAGACGTTCGGGCATAAAATATTTTAGTCTGCCGCACTTTCCTATATCAATGAATTTTTATTTGGCCATTCTGTACGATTTTGGTGCTTATATTTGATCTAAGAGAAAAAATTATTATTAATATTTTTGAGTCTTTTATGGTTCGCCAAATATATTTGAGGTGTGAATTAAGAGTAAATGCTCTTATCTCAAGAGATGGCTATTGTCAGAGATAAATAATTTGAAGATGGGCAAATATTTCTATTGAAGCCAACTTATTAAATCTTTATATTCAAAGTTATTGGAGTGGCCCCCACCACTTAATTTTTTATAAAATTACTTACGTTGGAACACACATAACTATCGGCGACGTTAGGAATTTTGTGATTGTTCGAATATTAAAGTTAAGCCTGTGGAAATCGATATTTTAAAAGCATTGACGTTGAGAATCAAGTGCGAGGAAGACAAATCGGCGGTAATACGTGCAAGAAAGCCAGGACTGTGAGCGGAAGTTGTATTGGGACGGGTTTGATATGGACCATGCACAGGAGTCTTAGACGTTGTGTGACCCGCAGAGGGGCACATTAGCAGCTGGTTGTTCACTGCATGTTACCCGACATTACGCTAGCATAGCTCGGTTTGGAAAATACAGCCGTCCACAACAGTCGGTTTCCAGTGTATGCGGAAGGGAGGGGCTCTACAGTCCAGAAGCTGGAAAGAAGGCCATTAGAGACCCAGCGTGACAGTCCACCACACTCCATAAGATATCAGCTTTGGTCATCACAGTTATTAAAAATGAGGAATATCGGGCTTGGAATAATCACGGCACACTAAGTATATACAATCCCTGGCTTTCGCACTGATATGCATAATAAGCAAATAAACATTGATCAAATATTGAGGGAACTTGATAATTGAACCTGTGTCGGAACTGTCATTCACGGGTATCTGGAAGGGAACCATAATAGTGATGTTGTTACTCCTGAGTAGTCTTCGCTTACACAGCCAATGCTTACAATTATATGGCATTGTCAAGGGGATTGGTAACAGATAAATCAACAGAAGTACCTCAGGAATTCGGTTGAGGCTGTGCATGCAATTTACCCAAGGGAATGTCTGAGGTCCATATATGAAAATTAGTTCAGAACATTTCAGTTACTCAGTAGTATGTATCAGTAACACTTGACACACAGCAGAAAGGTGTCTCTCTTGCAGAAAAATTCCAATACGGGAGTCTTCCACAGCTTGTTCTTCCATAAGGAAGGCCAATAATCAACAACAGTGTTATTTGCTGTGTTAAATCTTCAGCATGCAAAGATGAATCAGTATGTATATCGCGGAGTAGTTACATCAGCGGTTGATATCGATTGGAAACATCAGAGTGTTGGATGGATATGTTCAATAAGTAACAACAGTGTGTGGTTTTGTAGAAATCTTCTACTCCTCAAAAGGTTTGAGACTGCAATACAAACTCTATTCGCGTACGGTTATATGGAGTTAAGCATTGTTTGAATAATAGTGGTTATGCTGGGGTATTCTCTGCCTGGGGTTGTATCTATCTTGGTCATAAGAATATGTATGCTGAACAATAAATTGATGAATCTTCATACCCAGCCATCAGCGATTACTCTGATTGAAAGGTACAAGAGGTCCAATACTAGACAGTCACAGTGTTACAGAGGTAAAATACTTTAAGCAGACAAAACTAGAATTTTATCGCAGGGACAGCAATTAAGTCTTGGCATGAGTTTGGAGAAAATTAATTCATGGAGTCATTAGAAAGCCTAGTGTTCTCGCATGAGTTCAATGGCACATTTTAGGGTGTGCAGCTCAGAGATATCCGAAAGGAAATGGAAATTGGAAATGAATTATGTTGCCTTGGATGACAATTAGAGGAGCAGAAAAGTACAAGCAGCATGTTGGCCAAACTCAATACAATAAATTCATATCTATCTAGGATAGATCAAGTTGATTGCAGGCTTTTCAATCGGGCCATGCATCCCACAATGGTTGCCTTAGTGCAACACAGGTTTATGAGTCATCCACTTTGAGATGTTAGGCTTGTAGTTGCTTCATGTGTCAGTGAGATCACTCGGATTATGACACCTATGGTTCCTTACACCGAGCACATTTGGAGACAGGTGTTACAACTGATTGTAGATAGCTTAGATGGACTGAGATATGACAGAGACTCTACTTTTGATAAGCTGGTAAAAATCTTGGAGTTAGTCAGTATCTCCTAGACAATTAGATGTTGAATCTTGGTTATGATAAAATGATTCAGCAATTATTTCAGTATCTCGTAGACAATTACACGGAGCGTCATCCGAATGGGGTGAAGACATGCATTATGACTACCTTATCCTCAATCTTAGAAGAGGGCTATGACATATGGAAACAATTGCGATCTGAATTGTTGGCATTATGGAGAGGAGGAATAAGTAAAACATCCATGACATATGAACTCTTAGTTGAATTAATTAAACTTCAGGTTGAAAGTTTCATGAGTTCATTATCTGAAAATGAATGAGCATCATTAGGCTTACAAGTTGCAGAATCTCCAGTGATAGGCCAGGACTTAGTGAGTGCAGGGCAGATTTGTTTCTTATCCCAGGAGGGCTGGTCATAGGGTCATGTTTGCACGATTAATCAAGGGAAAGATAAATTGCAGCCTAGTGATAGAGACGTTACAATTGAGATTTCCCCGCTCTCGGGACACGGTGGTGAGTGTTTAGCACTCTACTTTGGTGATTTGGTGGCGGAGTTTGATAACTCCAGGATTGTAGGTTGTGGTGACCAGTTGGAGACTTTTAGTGATTTCGGTAATGAGGAGTCATGTGACTTCTTTAGCAACACTTCACTTTTGCATCACATTGATAGGGGTGACCCATTTTGTAGTACATCTCAGAACAACACTGATGAGAAGTGTGCCTTGAAGAGTCAGCTGAAGGTTAGTGATGACGCTATTATTGCAACACTAGTTCACCATGATAACACTCACCAGATCATTGATGATCTGTACAAGACAGCTCAGAGAGATCAAGGGCAAGACGACAGAAGGATTGGATCCTATACTGCAGGTTTACAGGGAGTTAGGGCAGCGTTTGAGGATTGGAAATCAAAGTATCTGAGACTTCTTACAGACCGTGACCACCTGTTACAGGTTGCCGGAAATTATGCTGAACAGTTGAGGAATAAGGAGGTTGAGATTGATAAGCTCAATAGGGAGCTTAGTGCTACTCAAGGCACCTTGGAGCATAGTCGTATCGCTCTTCAGGAGGCAAGGAATCAGGTAGTGATCTCTAGCCAGTACAGGAAGCAGGATGACAGGGATAAGTCAGAGTTCTATCAGGAGGTGATTCAGGAGCTTGACAACATACAATAGACCTATGACTTGGATAATTGTCCAAGGAGATCGTTGGGTCACAGAGAGTTCTTTGATGAGTTGGACCACTTCCAGATGATGGATAACTCCTTGTTTGATATGGGTGCAAAGTTGACAATTGATAATCCCCTCATTGAGTTAGATGAGGGAGATACTTCCTATTCCTAGGATGAGGACGAGATTTGTTGCAGGGTGTGGAACTCAGGGGCAGTTATCAGAGGTGAGCCTTGGTCATTAGGATGGAGTAGTGGGATGAGCTCTGTTGAGGAGCAGTATAGTTTGTGTACCCGTAGCCCAGGAGTGGTAACTATGTTTGGTGGCATGATGAGAGTTATATCTTTTCTTACATTACTGCTCGATGAGGATGCTGATCATGCAGGACTTCTTCAGTATGGGGTTATTGAGTTCGACATGCTAGTTATGCTAATTGGTGTAAATCTTTCACTCAATGGTATGCATTGTATGACTTCGGGTATTGAGAGACAACCATGGAGTCCTTATGCCGAGTTGGGATTTTCAGCAGAGTTGTTAGGTGCATTGCAGATGGAAGCCTTATCCGACAATCTGGACAGTTTGCCTCTTCGACACCGTCGTTGGTTCAGGTTACATATCAGAGTGGCAGCTTTATGGCAGATGGATACTTCCGACATGTCACTCAATATGGACAGTGAGCATCGAGATAGTTCAGTCAGCTGGGGAGATGTATGGCTCTTTCGCTTGTGGGATCGAGGAGGGGCGTACTTGCTGTTGGTTCTCATTTTTGGAGCCGATTGGTAGGGGATTTGGTTTTCTCCAGCATATGATGGCAGAGGCACAGGAGATCTCAGTCAGAGTGAGGTTCTCAGTTGGGTTGAGATCCTTCTTACAGATGTTAGCAACATAGGGCAGATTGGTTCGACAAATCTTTCCGTGATTTGGGATTCTGACATTATTTGGGCTGTTGTTTGGTTATTGTATGAGTGGCTTCACAGATCAGAGTATGATGACCGGGTCAGTTTCACACGTTTGGTTGGTGGAGCTGCCTCCCAGAGGGATCCCGGTATTTGATCTCAGCAGGTAGATACTGATTGCTTGAGGGCAAGCAATCTCCGGGAAGGGATGATTGTAGTGTCCCCTTTTTGGGGTACATTATATTGAGCCATGTTGTTAGCCTATTTACCTTGATCCGAAGGGCTAACCGTGGCGTGACAGTGTTTTAGGGGATAATTGGCCTTGGTGGTTTCAGTTCTAGGCCAATCGGTGCAGTTTCCAGGGCACTTACTATTTTTAGTAAGTCATCAGGGGTTCAGAATTCTTGGCTTTTCAGTAGTGGACTTGGAGTGTCTCGTCGAGAGCTTTCCGGCGAGCTATCACACGACGGCATTCGAGCTCGTTTGAGCTTCCGTTTTAATGCCGGATGATTTCCTCACTTATTTATTATTTTACTTTATAACTCAACGGTCATTTATTTAAAGTGACTTAAAGTGAGTTTATAAAAAGACGAAATGTGCATATGAAGAATCACGGTGGGGAAACTGAAGAGTCACAGCTGCAGCCATAAGAGGAGGTTTTGGAGACTCATTCAGCATGCTTTAGTTTATGGATTTTACTTCTCTTTGAGAATTCGAGAAGCTTCAGCTATCGAATCAGAAATCTGAGGACGGAAACCTTCAGCATTTCTTGGTGGATTGGACGGAAACCCAATTGATCTCGGTGCGAATTTATTCAGAGTTCGCCATTGTTATATCAGGTTCTTTATCATCCTGTCTTACTGTTCTTTGCTGTATTTCGGATTGGATTGGATATTGTGATGTTTGGTTTATGTATTGTTGATGTATAATACTAAACCGTATTTCTGGGAAATTTAATAAAGTTATATTTGCTGGTTATTCGAATTTATCTGTTGGATACTTGCATGTGTTATTGGTTTTTGAAACTGCATGTGATTTGGGTGAGAAAATTAGTAAATGACCAGTTAGGGTCATTTCATCACAATCCTCCCTCCCCAAGATTGCTTGTCCTAAAGCAATCGCAAACCGGAGTGCTGTAAAATATCCTCTGACTCCCAAGTAGCATCCTCAACTGGTAAACAATGCCACTTAACCAAAAACTCTCTAATAACTTGTCTGCATAAATGTCTTTCTCTAGTATCCAAAATGGGCTCAGGAATCAACTCCAACTTCCCCTCATCATCCCACGGAGGTAAAATAGAAGAAGGGACAACATGCCTACCCAACGCCTTCTTAAGACGTGATACATGAAATACATTGTGCACCTTATTATCCCTAGGAAAATCTAACTCATATGCAACCTCGCCAATCCATCTGACCACACGAAAGGGACCATAATACCGAGGTTTGAGTTTTTCAGCCCCACTCCGAATAGATGACTGCCTGTAAGGCTGCAACTTCAAATATACCATATCCCCAATCTCAAAAGAACGAGCCACCCTCCTCTGATCAGCATACTGCTTCTGTTGATTCTTTGCTCTCTGTATATTATCACGCAAAGTACCCATAACATCCTAGCTATCCTGTAACAAATCTCCTGCACTGGGAACTCTGCTATCAGTGAACATCAGATCCAAGAAACTGGGTGGATCATAACCATACAAAGCTCTAAAAGGTGTCATGCGAATAGACATACGATGTGTGGAATTACAATAGTACTCGCACAAATAAATCCACTTCACCCATGCCTTCTGTTGAGTAGATACAGTTCCGAAGATAGCCTTCCACCCATTTATTAACAATCTCCTTCTAACCGTCAGTCTGTGGGTGATAGCTAGTACTACGAGTCAGCTCTGTGCCACATAGCTTGAACAACTCCTGCCAAAAGTGACTCATAAAATGACTATCTCGGTCACTCACAATACTCTGGGGTAAACTGTGCAATCTGAAAATCTCTCAAAAAAATAACTCTGCCACTTGAACTGCTGAAAAACTAGTAGTGATCGGAAAGAAATGAGCAAATTTTGTGAGCCGATCCACTACCACATAAATACAATCCCTACCTTGGGCCTTCGGCAGGCCCACAATGAAGTCCATAGAAATACACTCCCAATTCTGTTTAGGAATGAGAAGTGGCTGCAGTAAATCCGTGGGATATGTTTGTTCTTGCTTGTTCTGTTGGCAAACAGAACACTCTCTGACATATCTTTGCGCATCATGCTCGAGACCCTTCCATGTAAAACGCTCACATGCCTGTTTGTAGGTTTTAAGGAAACCCGGGTGCCCAACTAAAGGAGAATCATGGAAGGCTTTCAACACCAACTGTCTAACACTCAATCCCGGAACTAGAAACACTCTCTCCTTGTAAATGATCAACTGATTCACAAGAGTATACCTGCTGTCCCATCAATAAAATCAGAGGCCCACTGATTTCTAGCATAATCAACAATAATCAAATGTCTCTAATCCTCAGTGATCTCTGTCATAGCACACAAATGCGGCCTCTGAGAAAGTGCATCAGCAACTACGTTCTGCGTTCCCTTGATATATGAAATATCAAAATCATAAGACTGAAGTTTGCTGACCCATTTTTGTTGCCTCTCGTTCAAGTCGCGCTGACCCAGGAAATACTTCAGGCTGTTATGATTTGTTTTAATACAAAATTTGCTGCCCACTAGATACTGCCTGAGCTTAGCCAAGGCATGCATAATGGCTAACATTTCCTTGTCATAAACATTGAAAGCTCTCTCAGGCCCTCTGAGCTACCTACTCTCAAAAACAATGGGATGACAATCTTGGGGAAGTACAACACCAATGCCCTCACCAGATGCATCACAATGCAAATTAAAATGTCTGGAGAAATCTGGCATTGCTAAAACCGGACATGATGTCATAATCAACTTGAACTTCTCAAAACACTCCTATGCCTGAGGAGTCCACTCAAAAGCATCCTTATGAGTCAAATCAGTAAGGGGAGCCGCATGCCAAGAGAACCCTGCAACAAATCTGCGGTAAAATGCACACAGACCAATGAACCCTCTGAGTTGAGTCAAACTCTCTAGAACTGGTCAATCAAGAATAGCACGAACCTTATCAGGGTCCATGTGAACTCCCTCTGGCACATGAACTCCCTCCGCACTAATAGAAAGTGCATCAACAACTATGTTCTGCGTTCCCTTGATATATGAAATATCAAAATCATAAGACTGAAGTTTGCTGACCCGTTTTTGTTGCCTCTCGTTCAAGTCGTGCTGACCCAGGAAATACTTCAGGCTGTTATGATGTGTTTTAATACAAAATTTGCTGCCCACCAGATACTGCCTGAGCTTAGCCAAGGCATGCATAATGGATAACATTTCCTTGTCTTAAACACTAAAAGCTCTCTCAGGTCCTCTTAGCTTCCTACTCTCAAAAACAATGGGATGGCAATCTTGGGAAAGTACAACACCAATGCCCTCACCAGATGCATCACAATGCAAATCAAAATGTCTGGAGAAATCTGACATTGCTAAAACCGGACATGATGTCATAATCAACTTGAACTTCTCAAAACACTCCTGTGCCTGAGGAGTCCACTCAAAAGCACCCTTACAAGTCAAATTAGCAAGGGGAGCCGCGTGCCGAGAGAACCCTGCAACAAATCTGCGGTAAAATGCACACAGACCAATGAACCCTCCGAGCTGAGTCAAACTCTCTGGAACTGGCCAATCAAGAATAGCACGAACCTTATCAAGGTCTATGCGAACTCCCTCTACACTAATGATGTGCCCCAAATATAATAACTTAGTCATACCTAAAGCACACTTGGACTCCTTGGCATACAAGGAAGCCCCATCCAAAATACCAAGCACGACATCCAAATGAACCAAGTGATCCTCCCAAGTCTTGATATATACCGAAATATTATCGAAGAAAACTAACAGAAACCTCCTCAATTGGCTGTGAAAGACCCTGTTCATGGTGGACTGAAAAGTAGCAGGAGCGTTAGTCAACCCAAAAGGCATGACTAAAAATTCAAAATGTCCACAATGGCATCTGAAAGCTGTCTTCTCTATATCCTCCTCCCGAACCTAAATCTGATGATACCCGGATCTCAAATCTATCTTAGAGAAGAAGGCTGCTGCATGCAACTCATCAATATGTGGAATAAGATACCTATTCTTAATCGTTTTACCATTCAGCCTCCTGTAATTAATACACATCCTAAGTGTACCATCCTTTTTCTTCACCAACACAACTGATGAAGCAAAATGAGACTTACTCGGCCTAATATGTCCCATAGAAAGCAGCTCTCAAATAGTCTTCTCAATCTCATCTTTTAGTCATTTGGGATGCCGATAAGGAGTGATCATAATGGGCTTGGTGCCCTCTAACTCAATGATGTGCTCTATCCCCTTGTTAGGTGGCCTGCCATGTGGTAAATCACTAAACACTTTGGAGTGTTTAGTTCTAAGTTATTGAATATCAGGATGGTAAGTTGGTTTTCCTGCCTCCTCAAGTGTAGGTAACAATCTGCACTCTGCTGCCCACTCAACTGCATCATGATTAATAAGACGCTGCATACGTCTAAGTGTAATTGTTTTCAAATTCTCCTCTTTGATTGCCTTGAGGATATGTTTCTATCCATCCACTTCAAATCTCATTTCCATGACCTTAAGGCTGAGATAAAAAGCCTGAATAGAATGTAACCAGCTCATGCGCAATACCAATTCTGTTCCTTCCATATCAGCTACATAAAAATCAGATTTGAAATCATAAATGTTTAACCTTAGGGGCAGATTTGGAATCATCCTGTCACACTTAAGTGTGTAACCATCAGCCACCTTAACACTAATACCTTCAAATTCTTCAGTCAGTAAACCTCTCCTGGATGCCAACTGTGAATCTATAAAATTATGTGTAGCATCTATATCCAATAAGGCAATAACTCGTTGCCCTGCTAGAAGTCCACGCAATCTGAAAGATCCCTCTTTTTGCATACTAGACAGATAAAGCACCTTAAGTTTGGGATCTTCATCAACTTTTTTCCCTTTAGTCACATCACCAAAGTTCTCATCACACCCACCTTGCTGCCGTGAAAAATGAGAACTACGATCATCTTCATAAAACCATTCCATAAGCCTATTTCTTCCCTTAGGCTTCAAGGGACATTCGTGCTTTTCATCATAAGGACCCCTGCAATAAAAACAAAGTCTTTTCGTCCTCAAATCATTAAGAGTTTCCTGATCTAGAGGCCTTGAAAAAGGTTTTTTAGAATCTGATTCTTCCATCTTTTTAGGAGCAACACTATTGTCAAATGAAGAACTCGATGGTTTTGGAGGGAACCGGGTTCGTGGAGCTGAAAAATCCAAGTCCCTTGCTTTTTCCATGGCTTCCTGCAAGGTAAGAGGGTCAAAAGACTTAACCCAACCCTTGAGAGGTTCAACTAGCCCCTCTATAAACAGCATAACACTTCTCTTTGAAATATCATATACCATAACAGAAACCTTCTGAAACTCACTGATGAAGGCTTCCAAACTACCAGACTGCTTGAGCTGTGCCAACTCACGAAAATAGGACTCAGGGTCCTTCCTCTCTAACCTCTCCACCAAGCTGTCCACAAACTCCTGATAAGTCCCTATCTGATCATGATGCAATGAAACAACACCATGGTGATGGAGTCTAAATTTTTACAAATGAGGATCTCCATTTGAATTCTTTTCTAATCTTCTTATCATACTATTAATGTTGTATTTTTATATTTTCTTGCATATTAATACAAAATTTAACAATCTCTATAAATTGTCAGTTTATTGATTTTCTTTCCATATCTTTGCGTTAAATAGTCACAATAAGTAAACATTAAAATTCCTACAAACCATTCAAAACCAATCATCATCTTTTCTGAGTTTGATATTTTGTTGTAACTAATCTAGACTGTGTTTTCATTTTGCAGATTATATTATAAATGATTGCTTCAAATCGATCCCATTATAATTGTCATCTCAAACATGTATATGGGGAATCTGATGGTCTCATCACACACGAATCAGGAGATTATCTGGAAGTAAATAAAATGGAGAATATTTAATATCTATGAATTTTGTGCAGATTCGTCTTCATCCAATACAGTGTTTGCCATTTCTGTACGGGACCTAGAGATTGAATCATAGGAAATTTTTTTTTTATCAAGAGAAATGAGAAGATATGGATTTAGTAAGCAATCACCGAGATTTCCAAAACACATTCTCCAAAAGCAATGGAGGGATGGATGTACGTTCGTTAGATAAATTTGTATGTGCAAAGATGGAGCCTTCTATCCGCTCAGAAGAGTTGTTCCAGCCCTCGTAGCCTCCAACATCACGGTCTTTCCTTCCCAAAGTGAACAATCTAATTCTTCCCGTGCGACCTTTTGGCGTGTTTGACAAAATGAACGAATGATGAAACATTCATGTCTTCTTTGGTGCCAACGTTCACGTGTCTGAAACACGTATGGCCTTTCTCCCGTTTTGTTGTAATGTCTCGAGGGTGTCTTGATACTATGCTTTCACATTATTAAAGGGAACGAGATTAGTTGTTTGTTTTTTATGAAACGGTGTGTCTTTACGTTTTTAGTTTCCATGACTTTTCACTAATATATAAATACGGGATGGAAGACGGAGAAAAGGGGGACGATTCATAAACAATTCATATAAATTTTTTACATGTATTATATGCACTTTGATATATTATATTCTTTCATTAGCAAAGGAATGAATTTTTGAACTAAGCTCGTGAATTCCAGATTATTGAGTAAATATATTTATATGCGATTCTGGAGTCAAACTGTATTGGATGGATCATCCATAAGGAGTGTCTCTAGTACAATTTTATTTCTGGCATAATCTGTAAGCGTATCTATTTTATTTATGTGCATTAGAGTTTTCAATTATTATTAAGTTGTGTACTTTGTAAATACTTAATTAATTTCTATAAATATTTTAATATTCGGATAACGGGACTGGGTCATTATTGCATTTTAAACTTGATAACCATAGATATTGTGAAATATTTAATTGTTTCCGTATTTATGTCTAGTTTGTCTCCGCATCATAGGAGTTAAAGTACATCTTAGAATAGTTTAGAATTGCATTCATATAAGTGATCTGTCGCGTCTGGATTGTTAATCTGTTTATAGTTTAAATACATTGAGTTTTATAAAGTTGTACCTTTCAACTTATAATATTGACTTTGTTTGCCGATTTAATTAGGCACTGGTCTTTATATTACTCTTAATTCATGATCCATACATTGGCAATTATTTCATCTCTCCTTTGAAGATTTAATATATTCATTTGTGGCATTAATCCATAATTATTATTTAAAATACTCTTATATTTATACAATCATTTACTTTTGTTATTAATACATAATTTGCAAAGCTCTCTATAATTCTTTCCACTTTGGAAGCTTTCATTATATTCTTATTTTAACCATTCTTCTATAAGCATCCTGGGCTTAAGTGTTTTGTTCAGGATCAGGTACACCCGCCTTGGCCTTGCAGAGCCAGAAGTGCAGGGAACTCATATTACACTATTCAGTTCCTTCAAGTTGGCCATAACCGGTTGGATATCCTAGCATCGAGTTGGCAAGACTCGTAGGATTCCAATCTGCGGTTTAGGGAGCCAACACATGGTACCACCAATCATGAGCAATACCGTCAAGATGTAAAACAACAAACCGAATAGCATCCTCTTCAGACATAGGACGTAATGACAGATAAGTGTCCAGCTTGTGAACCGAAGCTTTGGCTGTCATTTTCCCACTCCCATCAAAGTGAGTCATAGTGAGTTTTCTAGTAGCTTGTTTAAGATCATTTTGTCTAGGTCTTTGTCTCGTGTCTGGTCTAGGCCTACCTTTGGAATGCTCCCTTTTCTGTGTCAGAAACTTATCAAAGTTCAAATTCCTATTGATGGCTTCAGGCAAAGCATCCCACTCCGCAAAGTGAGTCACCATGTCATCAACAAACGGAGATGGCTCCATCTCAACACTAACCGCATCCAACTCTGGCCTCAAGAAAGTAGTATGAAGAGGCCTGTCATAAGTACTAGTATGGCTAGCTCTATAATCATGCCTGCCATCTTCTTGTGACCTGTGTGAACTAACTGAAACACTCCGTGCACCTCTGTCTCTATTACGATCACCCGGCAATGTGAAATGCTGAAGAGTATCTGAAAGCTGTCGCAATACATTTGCAACATGGTGCTAACCATCTGCAATATTTTTGAAGGCATCTTTGGCCTCCCTATCAATATCATTCCCAGTGTTATCTCTATTCCTGTCACCTGTATGATCAACCTGTGGACGTTGTTCACTACCCTCTGGAGGTGGTGAAGTTCTACCCCTGCGACTATAATGAATACCTGGTATAAATATATCTGCCATAGCTAGACCCAAGTCTTCAAGCTAGCAATATCAATGCTCTGATACCACTGTAAAGAGCCTTGCTCGCTCAATGTATTGCAATTTGAATTTCCTTGAAGAATTCTGGAATTTCTTGTTCTTATTTTTGAAATTTTTGAATATATATGTTTTTTTTTAATATTTTTTCATCTCATGAAAATTTAACAATAATATTGAGAATTTTATTGAATTGCTTATAAAATTGGAAATTGGATATCAAAAAGCTAAACTAAAACTACTGCAAGTTTAATAGCTGGTTAGGCACCTTTTTATAGAACTCGGCTGCTAAATGATAAATCTGTATCAGAATTTGAGGTTGGCGCCATCCGTATTCCCGATCCCAAACACTGTTGTGGACTCCAACAATTACCGCAACACAAGAAACGGCTGGCAGAACAGTCACCCAACGTAGGAACTCCTTCACTAGAATTCGATCACCAAAACAACACACAACATACAAGCTGCGTATGGCCCAGGCTGTAATTCGTACGGCCCTTGCAGTATTCCGTATGGCTCACATTAAATGCGTCGTGCAACTTCATCCATCACTGATATCTTACGGCACAATTCACTGACATTTATAACCAATTCAAGGTGCACAATCCTTGAGAAATTGTCGTTTCTTCAAGGAACTCGTCCCAAACCCTTATTCACCAATTCAAACTTCTTCTCTAAAATCATGAACATATAAAAAGCAATTGAATGGTTCATTTTCGAAATCCTTAAGGCTTTTAGAGAAACATAATTTAAAGCCTTCTCCTTCACACTTTGCAAAAGCTTGAAAGTTACACTTTTCACTTAAGTGTCTTCAACTACACACTTTCGAATTATCACAGTGTGTATATAGAGAACCCCAAGTTCAGGTGTGGGAGTCAGTGTTCTCATGAGTTGGAAACACGGGCTCACAGATATCAGCTTGGACCTGGATGCCGAGTGTAGGTGAGGACCCAACAAGCCCCAGCACTATGGTATATATATCTTTGCTGGTCAGCAGCGTCAGTTTATCAGTTTGTGAGAGATTAAAGAATGTCTTTCCACAAATAGGGCTTTCATTGTGAGTTTCGTCTCCTTTTGTTTTCTCAGTACTTAGGTGAATAGCTGTAATGATTGGCAGTCTCCAATTGAGCCTGTAGTTTCTTAATTGGTCAGTACATTCATTGGTGGATAAATATCTTCTTTGGTCAGGTTTCTTAATTGTCAGTACAAAATACAGTTTCTAGATATTATGGATGCTGTTTGACAGATGGAATTCCCCTTTATTTTGTGTCCCTTGTTCATCTTTTCAGCCTATCTCACCTATTGGCTGGCTGCCAGAGTTTCACTTGTCTTCTGAGACAGTTGCTGTTGGTGTTGTCAGTTGAAGAAATACCATTGGATAACTATTGTCTCATCTGTTCCCCTTTTGCTATGTTACTAGCCAATTTAACTTTTTTCCCTGAAATCTGCACTGTATTCCTCAATTTCAATGAATTAACATCTAAATCCATTATTGCGTGATATGTTCATATTTGGATGTATTAATATATCATATTTTATATAGTCCCATAAAAAAATTTCAATTTGAGTTGTGTCAATTTCATGCTTGTCTTGAAGTTTTTAGAGTTCTAATCCTTGTAAAGCTTTTACCATTCTTGTTCAATGTTCCATAATGTATGAATTAAAATATGCCTATAATTTAATAAATTATGAGATATTTTTTGGGTTAAAATTTATCCTCACCAAACTGGCAGTTACATAACACTATATTAATATATTTTTCTAATGTCTTATCAAATTAGTTAATTAGTGATCACAGGTAACTTCTTGAAGAAAAGTTTGAAATGATACACTATTACACATAATCAAGAAGTTTGGAAGCATAAAATAATTCATTGCAAAGTGGAAATTCCGTTTGCCTAGCATATTACTATTATATTTTTTATTGCATTTACTTGGGTTCGTGTCCCTGTTCTGTTTATACCGTTTTAATCTTAAGTTAGTCTTTTTAGTTCTTAGGCTTTTTTTTCATCCAACACTTGACTATTGTTAGTTGGTGTACTTGAGAATTTTTCTTGGCATACTTTTGTCCACTCATAAAATTTAAAAATATTAATTTCTTTATTTCCTTGGATTTATTTTGGTTCAATTTCACCCTTCCTTTCCTTTGAATATGGTTGCATTGGTGACCCAATACAATTTTCTAGAGCTTCAATTTGGTTCTTTCGTGTTTCTTTTTGACAGTGGAATTTTTGAGGTTAACTGCTCGAGGGATGTTAAGATCCAAGGTGTTATCGGGCCATGTGCTTCTCTGGACAAGGTATTTTAGATGTGTTAAATGTAGGCTGTAAATTGTTGGCTTACGAATAAGTGTAGCTATGAATTTGTGAAATCAACAGGCCGCTTCCTGCTACTTTTCCAGAGGGGAGTCTCTTGCTCAGATACAGTTATTGGCCAAGGAAATACGACTGCCTGGAAATTGTGTGGTCTTGACAAAAGAACTTCTCTGTGTATATTTTTCGATGTCATCCCAAAGGAATTATCTGGAACAGCAGGGCAATCTAATAGCAATCTGTTCCTTTTCCAGTTTCTAACATAGTAAGGTCCTTCCATTCTTTATACCAAATTGTATCCTGCTATTTTTCTGATGCTCTTAGGCTTTGTGCTTTAGTGGTCTACCATTATAAATTATAGGATTATGTATAAATCAATTGGATTCATTTCTTTTAATCTTGATCTCTGTTCTGTTGTAGTTACCAGCATAGTAGTGGACAAATGCGCCTTCGGACTACAACAGTGGCCAGAAGATGGGTTAATGGTCACAGAAGCACAGAGGTGCCATCTTCTTTTTATTCAGTAATCTTTTGAAAGAAGAGGAAACATGATTTTTATACTGAACTTATATTTTAATCTTGAGTGAGTTTTGGAATGTCTTCTAAAAGTTCACTAGCTTCTCTCTGCTGAATACTTTTCCCTTGTAGTTTAAATTAAAATTCAAATGTCAAAAAATTCTATAAGTTAGACAATGTGCTAGATATTGAATGGATTGTATTTCCCATTTCATTTATTACATACTGCATTGTGCATGACAACAATAGAGAATGCAATTAATGTACAATACATGGATGAGCAGGATGAGGCCTTGTTCTGTACTTACATAAAACTAGAGGGTACATAAAATATAAGGTCTGATCCTCTGTAGCTACATTTTACTTAATATCTAAAACGCTCACAACATCCATCATTTGTATTACGTAGCAAGATTGTAATGTGATGTTTGCCACAATTCTTAATAGCAATAAAGTTTCTATATATACATTGCGAAACACATGCTTACATAAGTAACCAATGATAGGCATTTTGTGTAAATTTGAAGTTCTAGACATACTTGTTTGAAGACAGAAATGTTCATATGTTACTGGTTATGGTACTGTCAGTGTTTCTCCAAGTTTCTGGGACGGGTTTGCAGGAATTTTGGGATGACAGTTCTTTTCCAAATTGCAGGGACAACACAGGGATGATAATTAAAATAACTCAACCAAATACCCAAGGACACATCTCCGTGGAACATTACTAAAAAAATGGAGAGGATTACCACTGCAAATGTCACATCTGCATGGAACATTGCTAAAAAATGGGTGAGATTTATCGCTGCAAATGCAGGATGAGACAACTTCACTAAAAGCATTACAACTTACCTTTGTTATTCTTTGCATTCCAACTGTAGTTACTAGACTTAGACTCGATGCAGACTTAGCAAGCTGATTTTTGACCCAGAATTGGGTTTGGTTCCTTGACTTGATGCTGACATGGTAAATTGAAAAAACTATGAAATATATAGGTTTAAAGGATTTTAAACTTGTATTATATACCCTTCAATAAATAAAATTTAAAAACACAGTTAACTAACCAAATAAAAACTACTTTGATCACAAACACAAGTATACATCGATCAGACGAGTATAAAAACAAATCTTAGCTGAAGGAAACAACATTTTAGATATATAAATGCTGTCAGGCATTTAAGGTGTACACACTTAATGGATTGTGATATCCATGACATCAAAAGTTCTTTACAGTACAGAGTCATTAACTATGGTATAAAGGAGCTTGTATCCCTTAGCCTAGCATTACTAGCTCTAAGTGGAGTCATGCACGTGTACCTTAGCTAAGTCTGCAATTGCTTCTATGACCTTAGGAGCATTGCTTAGGATAGTGTTGATGAAGGTTTTGCACACCACCTCACAGATTAAAATATACCGAGTATATTGTATCATTTTGAACAAGGAAATCTCAGGTGCTATTGGATATGATTAGTTGAGACAACCCAAAGGTTCCTAATGTTAGGTCTTGACCTAACTCAGGACTCAGTAGATAATGTGATATTGCTGGTAATAACAAAGGGACTTACGCAAATGTTCCTGGACAGCAAATACAACCCTCTCTCAGTATGCAGGGTTTCTCTTATAGGCTTTCCTAATGATAGAACTGCAGATTTTTCCAGAAAGTCAAATAATGATAGGACTTTAGATTCTCTAGCTGTCCAAGCATTTTCAGATCTTTGAAAGCTGTAATAACACTTCACTATTATACTAAACTTCTTATGAATAAATTGCAAGAGGGATAAGTGTTTAGAAAGCTAACTAGGGTTCTAAATCCTAACAACAATGTCAACAATGGATCTTTAGATAGACAGATCCATAAATTGATTTCTTCTTAACCACACTACTCACAATGCCATAGAAATATTGCAATCTTCAAAGGGAAATAAAGATTTACAGATTGTAAACATACATTCAAGTACCCAACAATGGTGCAACTGAAATATGCATTCACAATTGAACTAATGCTGCAATTTGATTCAAATTAACCATACACTATAACTTACATCAGAAAGACATAAATGGTATGAACCAGGAATCCATCGGATATGTTCACATTTCACCATTAAAATCATTGAATTGAAACTAACATTGAAGAATAGAAACCATGCATACATTAGAGAAACTCAAGAAAGACACGATAACTTCAATGCTTCATTTGCAGTAACTCCAAATGCTGATTACAACAATTTCTGTTTGTCAATCCCTATTGCTACAAAAATTACGCTTGCTAATTTGATCACTAACTACTAACTTTACAAAGGAGAAAAGCACTGCCTTTTATAGAAAAGGCTTACAAAATCAATGGTGGAGATGAACTTAGCACCAAGGGTTCAAATTTGTCTTCTAGAAACATCAGGATATTTAAACTATTATCTTCTACCTACTCCCACTAAAAGATGAAACAATTGTGCCTAACCCCGCTACATGACAAAAATGACACCCTTCCCAAGGTGTCATAGGAGAATAAGACAAAAGAGTAGGTATCGGAAAATACAATTTTGAATTTTTCAATATTACATTTGATTAGAATTTGAAAATTTCCTATTCTATTTATAATAAAGAACATTTTGAATATTTCTTCTTGAAATATTTCATTCTTCCACTAATATTTTCTAGGTACTCCTTTTTGTTTTCAAAAAAATTGTAATCGTTCCTCGAGCTTGTTCCATGGCTACATTTTCTTGTGAGTAGGAATGTTGAAATGCCCTTGAAGTCACACTTCATTCCACTGATCTTGTAGGTTTCATCAATCTCGAGAGACTTTGATGAAGTAGCACCCTCTAAACCCTTCGAAAGCATCTATCCTATTGTCAAAACATCATTCTGTTACTCAGGATTGCATTATACTCATTAAAGTTGACCTCCGTGCTTACATCCGAATTAGATAAGTAATGGTTCCATAATTGCATATAAGATAAAATTGCATCTCCATATTATCAACAACATTGTAACTTTATCACATTGCACTCAATCATCGTTATAACATTAGATCTCCTCAACAATCATTGAACATGGACCTTAGGATTATACATAGATTGGCATCAAAATGTCATTTCAGACCTTGGAGGGACTTGGACTCACTATGATGGAAAATCGGATTGGACTAGGATAAAGGTGGATCAAGATTTTTATCAAGTCCTGGATCAGTACTACCCAGTCATCATATTTTGTAATGTCCCCTTTTTGGGGCACATTATATTGTGCCATGTCGTTAGCCTTTTTACCTTGGTCCGGAGGGCTAACCATGGCGTGGTAGTGCTCAAGGAGATAATTGGCGTAGGTGGTTTCAGTTCCAGGCCAATCTGAGTAGTTTCCGCAGGTTTCCAGGGTACTTACTATTTATAGTATGTCAACAGGGTTCAGAATTCTCGGCTTTTCAGTAGTGGACTTGGAGCATCTCACCGAGAGCTTTCCGGCGAGCTATCACACGCCAGCATCCAAGCTCGTTTGGGCCTCCGTTTTAATGCCAGAAGATTCCTCACTTTATTTATTATTTCACTTTATAACTCAATGGTCATGTTATTTAAAAGTGACTTAAAGTGAAATTATAAAGAGATGAAATGGGAATATGAAGAGTCACAATGGGGAAACTGAAGAGTCACAGCTGCAGCTATAAGAAGAAGTTGAGAGTCTCATTGTTCGTGCCTCAGTTTATGGATTTTATCTCTCATTGAGAATTCGGGAAGCTTTACCTTTCGAATCAGAATCCTGAGGACAGAAACCTTCAGGCATTTCTCGATGGATTGGACGAAAACCCAATTCATCCCAGTACGGATTCACTTCAGAGTTCGCCATTGTTTTACCAAGTTCTTGGTCATCCGATCTTATTGTTATTTCTGTATTTGATATTGGATATTGTAATTCTTGGTTATTGTATTGCTGTTGTATAATACAAAACCATATTTCTGAGTTATTTCATGAGAATGTATTTGCTGGCTATTTGAATATATCTGCTAGTTTTTGTTATTGGATCAACGGTTATTTGCATGTTCTATTGGTTTTCAAATCTGCATGAGTTTTATTGGTAAAAATCAATAAATGGCCGGTTAGGGTCATTTCAGTGGTATCAGAGCTAAAAATCCTGCCAGCCTATGAGGTTTGTATCCAAAAACAAATCATTTAGATATCTTCAGTATACAGATAGCTCGATTCCAGTTCAGATTTGTAGAAGAAGATTTCTTTCAGTTTCCAGTCTATTGAACAACAGGCAAATGATCAATAGATTCTGACCACATTCAGCATCATGAATGTAATTCTAACATTAAGGTTTATTAATGAATGCAACTGTTCTAGAGCCTTGTAGTGGGGAGAAATGATATTGAAGCCTTGTGTAAAAGCTGCAGTTTGCTGCAGGCCCTTATATTGGCCGAGACTATTGAATGATGACAATCATGTGGTTGTAATGAGATTTATTTAAATCTGTGTCTGGGGGCAAATGGTTTATTAAGTCTAAGGAGTGCTCACAATAACTAGTCTAGAACAGTGCGGAACTGTGCCAGCAATCACGCACTCACTCCAGCCACTTAACCAGTTCCGGTCGGCTCACGTAGGGTCTTGGTTTGAGAGGTCTTGGTAGTTTCACATCTTGATAAGGGTGAAGTTCGATCCCAGGTCGCGCACCTGGCTTCAAACACAGTTGATATATATATATATCCTGTGTGCAACATATAGAGGCCCGGGTTACAAGACATCCTTGCAGTTACGCGGATAGTGGTCCGCATCACAGCCCAGGTGTGACAAAATACAGCTCAGCCTCAGTCCACGCATCAGCATTAGCCGATCCGTCTGGTTTACACGGGCCTTAGCATTCCTAGGTGCACATTGTATTACTTGGCAAATGTCATTAATTAACGCAAATGCAATAAGACTAGGATAGCCTTGTGTATTAGATTGAGAGTGAACACTGCGATTTAAGTTTCAAGCAGTTAAGTTTTCGTACGAGTAGCATGATGATGTATTGTTGATTTTGTTAAAGATCTATATTGGCTGTAATTTCTATTCTCCTTGAGTCGGGGTAAACAGAGGAAAGAAATTGATTGTTTTTATTCAAATTATAGACGGTTGCTTGAAAAATGACTTCTGGTTATAATGAGGAGTAAGTTATAGAACAGTGGTACTATTTCTTTGGGGTCAGCAAGCTTATGAAGGGCACTATCTTGAAGTAAAAATCTGTCAAGTATAATAAAAAATTGCATCAGTCATCACAACAGATCATTAATCGGGTCTGCTAGGAGAAGAGCATCTGCAGATGATTAATAAGCACTGTATATTTGGTGCTGGCGCAAGGCTGGGTAGATACCAGTCGTTTCGGATAAAGGAAAACATTTTAAATTTATTAATCTTGTAGGCTAAGGGTCTCGAGATGGGTTACGCATTGACCACTGCTACCCAAGCTATTTCCGCATGCCTAGATATTACTCTTAATGCAGAATTTGATACCAGAGGTTACTGGCCGAAGATGTGATGAGCCTGACTGGCAACCTTTGTAATAATTTTCTAATTTGATAAGATTACAAGTAACTTATGCCAATAATAACCTCATAAATCAAACACAATGAAGTTTCCACCAAATTTAGAGAATCCAACCAAGTCAAATTGATATTCCTTGAAAATTTATTAATTCTTACTCCTCAACACAAACTGAATGCTGAAACAAATAACTAAAATTGAAATTCAAAAGCACCTAGTAATACTGGAACGTTTTTGAGTCATAGATTCACCTCCTGCAAACCATATCACAATCCCAACACATTTGACGCCAAAACAAACTGTCACGTGGCTTATTAAAACGTGACTGGCCTGGCATTGTACGATACCAACATGATGAGATGTACGGCCCCGGTAATCATGTCAGCAGGTTCTAATGGTGTTGTAGCTCCCTTAACACCCACACACACAGTGATAGCACCTGTAGATGATACGTGAGGTATTGAAGCAACCTCACCCAAATGTTTTGCTTCCCAAGAAAAGATACGGCCAGAACAAACAAACACGTGCTGGAGCCTGGATTAATTTCGAACACCAAATATAAAATATAACCTCAGCAATTAAATGATAGCCGATTTCCCAATGCGAATTCAGACCTCAGAAATTTACAAATTCGAATTTCTTTGAGAGAAATCGATTTGCCTGTAGAATAATAAACTTCACCCTCATCTAGTATACTTCAGCACTAGAATAACTTCATACATATCTAGTATACTTCAACACTGGATTCAATTCAGAATGAGAACGAGCTCTCTCCTGGAAGAAGACCAAACTCGACAAATCTCAGAAGAACTCTCTCCAAAAATGAAGACCAAGCTCCAGAAACCCTAGCTTTTCCAAGCCAAGCAGAATTATCACATAAACAATTTATCAAATCAACAATGGGTAAATGAAAGTGCTTTTTCGAGTTGTACTTATAGCTTTTTCGAAAAAGCACAATTTCACTTTATAACAATAAAGTTATAAAGTACTTACGTTATTAAATTAAAATACTTTAATTTAATAACGATAACTTTAAAAACAAAGCCACTAAATTCTGCTAACTGAAACAGACTCATTTCCGACACCAGAGCCCAAACGCCAACTGCCCTGCAAGAAATAACCCATTGCAAAAAATAGCTAGCTGCTAAAAATAGACTTACTATAAATAGTAAGTCTCTCAAACTAGAGATTCCCTGAAGCTCGATCCTGAAACCTTTGACACTCCGTCCAGACACCTTGCTAATCTTGGCCATACCCAAAATACCACTTACTAAAAATAGTAAGTCGACCAAATTGACCCGAACGAAGAGTAGACCTGGTAAACTAAATCTCCGGAATGGAATCCCAGTATTGGCTCCTCAATTTAATCCCCTCTGATCACCTGATTAGCTTGTGAGGGTCGCCAAACCAAGCTAATCCCAAAATCCTGAAAAATGGGGACATTACAGAGCATCGGTAGGAATTCTTACTTCCGTGTTAAGCTGTCGATCCGTGTTGGTGTCATAGTGCTTGGAGAACACGGTTCGTATACAAGGGAAAACAACCAGACCCAGTAGCAGCTCAAGAAGCATCCATAGTGGATGGCAAGCATACATTAGTATATGGTGTTGTTTTCAGGAGAAAATCTTAGTGAACTCAGCTCGGCATTGCAATAATAAATCTGAACGAAGGTAGTTAAACACTCACTCTTATTTGCATTTCGGTTATTCGGAAACGAGTATTATTTGAATGACAGTGAATGAGTTTGGCTATAGACTGTTCTCTACCTGGAATTTTATCTTTCATGATCAAATATATATGTGTAAATGTGCAAGTAACAGTTCGATAGAAGACAGTCAAATACACAGTCAAAATGCAATTATTTGGTAACAAAATTTCTTTGAGAAATTGAATCGGGTATACATTCAGTTCGTTATTCTTGGTTGATACTGTCATTGCCTGGAGTCCTTTGATATTTATGTTGATTGGCTACTTGGGGAATACATATCTCTAACTAAAATCTGACGGTGATAATTCTGAAATGAAAATCGTTTTGAAAACTGAACACGAACTAAATATATATTGAACAAGGTAAACAAACAAGCAACACCTGTTGATTATTTCGGAACCCCTTAAATCAGAGTAAATCAGTAAATTTTCAGTTGAGACTAGGTCAGGTCATTACAGTTAATTTCCAGAATCACACAAGAGGTGTCGAAAGTATCAAAATTCTTATTGCAGAGACAGTATTTCATAGTTTCAAAAGTGATTCAGTCTTTGGCACGAACTTGGAGGCAACTTAATCATGGAGTCTTTGGAAAGCCCAATATTCTCTAAGAAGTTCAATGACACGTTTTATGGTGTCCAGCTCAGAGATATCCGGAAAGAAATGGAAATCGTGAATGAATTATGTTGCCTTGGATGGCAATTGGAGGAGCAGAAAATTGCGAGTAGTATGCTTACCAAACTAAATGAACTAAATTCATATCTATCCATGATAGATCAAGATGATTGCAGGCTTTTTAATTGGGCCATGCATCCCACAATGGTTGCCTTAGTGCAACACAGATTTATGAGTCATCCACTTCGAGATGTTAGACTTGCAGTCCCCTCATGTCTCAGTGAGATCACTCGAATTACAACCCCCATCATTCCTTATTACACCGAACACATTTGGAGACAGGTGTTACAACTGATTCCAGACAGCTTAGATGGTTTGAGATATGACGGAGATTCCACTTTTGATAAACAGGTAAAAATCTTGGCGTTAGTGGCAAGCAGTAGAGTCTTCAGCGCATGTTGAATCCAGGTTATGATAAAATGATTCAACAATTATTTCCGTATCTCTTGAATAATTACACGGAGCGTCATCTAGATGGGGTAAAGACATGCATAAGGACTATCTTATCCTTGATTTTAGATGAGGACTATGACTTATGCAAACAATTACAATTTGAATTGTTGGCAATATGGAGAGGAGGAATAAGGTACGCATCCACGGTATATGAACTTTCAGTTGAATTAATCAAGCTTCAGGCTGAAAAATTCATGAGCTCATTATCTGGAAATGAACGAGTCTCATTAGGCTTACAGGTTGCAGGATCTTCGGTGATAGGCCAGGACCTAGTGAGTACAGGGCAGATTTGTTTCTTATGCCAGGAGGGCTGGTCATAGGGGCATGTTTGCAAGATTGATCAAGGGAAAGATAAATGACAGCCTAGTGATAGAAAAATTACAGTTGAGACTTCCCCACTTTTGGGACATGGTGGTGAGTGTTCAAAATTCTACTTTGGTGACTTGGTGGCGGAGTTTGATAACTCCATGGTTATAGGTCATGGTAACCAGTTGGAGACCTTCAACGATTCCGGTAATGAGGAATCATGTGACTTCTTTAGCAACACTTCACTTTTGCATCACACTAATATGGATGACCCATTTGGCAGTACATCTGGGGATAACACTGATGAGAACTGTGTCTTAAAGAGTCAGCTGAAAGTTAGTGATGATGCCATTATTGCAGCACTAGTTCACCATGATAGCACTCACCAGATCATTGATGATCTGTACAGGACAACTCAGAGAGATCAAGGGGAAGACGGCAGGAGGATTGGATCCTTTACTACAGATTTATAGGGAGTCAGGACAGCATTCGAGGATTGGAAATCAGAGTACTTGAGATTACTTACAGACCGTGACCACCTGTTACAAGTTGTCGGAAATTATGCTGAGCAGTTGAGGAATAAGGAGGTTGAGATCGATAAGCTCAATAGGGAGCTTAGTGCTACTCAGGGCACTTTGGAGCATACTCGTATCGCTCTACAGGAGGCGAGAAATCAGATTGAGTTCAGTGAGCAGGATGACAGGGATAGGTTTGAATTCTATGAGGAGGTGATTCAGGAGCTTGACAGCATACAACAGACCTATAACTTGGACAACTGTCCAAGAAGATCTTTGGGTCATCGAGAGTTTCTTGATGAGTTAGATCACTTTCAGAAGATGGATAACTCCTTGTTTGAGATGGGTGCCGAGTGGACATTTGACAATCCCCTCTTTGAGATAGATGAGGGAGATACTTCCTATTCCCAAGATGGGGATGAGGTTAGTTACAGGGTCTGGGACCCAGGTGTAGTTATCAGAGGTAAGCCTTGGTCACCAGGTTGGAGGAGCAGGATGCGCTTGGTTGCTGAGCAGTGTGGTTTGTGCACCCACAGTCCAGGAAGGGCAGTTACGTCTTATGGCATGATGGGTGACATGCATTTCCGTGGACCACCACTCATTGACGGTGATGATTAGGGAGGACTTATTCAGTAAGGGGTTATCGAGCTTGGCATGCTGGTTATGCTGGTTAGTGTGAATTTTTCACATAATGGTATACATTGTATGACTTCGGGTATTGAGAGACAGTCGTGGAACCCTTATGCTGATTTGGGGTTTCCAGTAGAGCTGTTAAGTACATTGCATGTTGGCCGGAAGCCTTGTCTGGTCTTGACAGTTTCCCTCTTCAGCGCAGTTTATGGTTCAGGCTACAAATCAGAGGGGCAGGGTTATGGCAGATGGAGACTTCCGGTATGTCCCTCAGTGTAGGCATAGAGCGTCAAGATATTTCAGTCAGCTGGGGAAATGTATGGCTCTATTGCTTATGGGATCCAGGAGGGGCATACTCGAGGTTGGTTTTCATTTTTGGAGCCGATTGGTATGAGATTTGGTTTTCCTCGGCATGTGACTGTAGAGGTGCGCGAGATGTCAGTTGGAGTGAGGTTCTCAGTTGGGTTGAGACCTTTCTTACATATGAGAGCAGCATAGGGCAGATTGGTTCGACAGATCTTGCAGTGATTTGGGATCCTGACATTATATGGGCTGCCGTTTGGTTATTGTATGAGTGGCTTCACAGATCGGAGCATAAGGACTGGGTCAGTTTCACACGACAGGTTGGTGGAGCCGCTTCCCTGAGGTTGGTTTGGGATCCAAGTATTTGATCTTAGCATGCAGATACCGATTGCTTGAGGGCATGCAATCTTCGGGAAGGGATGATTTTAATGTCCCCTTTTTGGGGTACATTATATTGTGCCATGTCGTTAGCCTTTTTACCTTGATCTAGAGGGCTAACCATGGCGTGATAGTGCTCAAGGAGATAATTGGCCTAGGTGGTTTCAGTTCTAGGCCAATCGGAGGAGTTTTCACAGGTTTTTAGGGTACTTACTATTTATAGTAAGTCAATAGGGTTCAAAATTCTCGGCTTTTCAGTAGTGGACTTGGAGCGTCTCACCGAGAGCTTTTCGACGAGCTATCACACGTCAACATCCAAGCTCATTTGGGCCTCCGTTTTAATGCCGGAAGATTCCTCACTTTATTTATTATTTCACTTTATAACTCAACGGTCATGTTATTTAAAAGTGACTTAAAGTGAAATTATAAAGAGACGAAATGGGAATGTAAGAGTCACAGTGGGGAAACTGAAGAGTCACAACTGCAGTCATAAGAGGAGGTTGAGAGTCTCATTGTTCATGCTTCAGTTTATGGATTTTATCTCTCATTGAGAATTCGGGAAGCTTCAGCTTTCGAATTAGAATCCTGAGGTCGGAAACCTTCAGGCATTTCTTGGTGGATTGGACGGAAACCCAATTCATGCCGGTGAGGATTCACTATAGAGTTCGCCATTGTTTTACTAGGTTCTTGGTCATCCGATGTTACTATTATTTCTGTATTTCATATTGGATATTGTAATTCTTGGTTATTGTATTGCTGTTGTATAATACAAAACCATATTTCTGAGTTATTTCATGAGAATGTATTTTTTGGCTATTTGAATTTATCTATTGGTTATTGTTATTGGATCAACGATTATTTGCATGTTCTATTGGTTTTCAAATCTGCATGAGTTTTATTGGTAAAAATCAGTAAATGGCTGGTTAGTTTCATTTCATATTTTGGATTAGGATTTAGCCTTGGAGAGAAATTGGAATTCATAGCTTGAAAGGATTGGGGAACAGTCATTATGCTTTGGATTTAGCAATTTGGATTGGAGAGGAATTGGAATTCATAGCTTAAAAGGAATGCAAAACCGTCCTTATATTTTTGATTTAGCAATTTGGGCTTGGAGAGGAATTGGATATTCCTCCAAATCTTGGTTTGGTAGATTTTAGCCTTGGGGAAATTAGATTTTGGACTTGATCATGGATTGGAATGGAATGCGTTTCATGTTTATAGTACTACTATCAATAAGTTGTTGGATTTGTATTTTGACTCCATGATATGAGTAAGAACTAAGAAGGAAAAGTGCTTGTATTTTGCTTTTGTAAGAAATAAGTGATCAAGTCTTGAAAAGTGTTCTGAATAATATTGTTTTGAGTTGCAATTCCTAATCATTCTCTATTGCGTTATTAAGGAAGAGGGTCTATAGGGACTTGTTCTATTTTTCCAAAAACTTGCTCACTATAGCCTTGCTTAGAAATCATGTTATAACCAATTTCATAATGTGAGTTCAATTTTGACGGGGGAATGCTTTCTTCATGAGGTTTATTGAAAGTTGTTGTATAGGGATGGATAGTGGGAGGATTTATCTCTATAGGGAGATTCTTATCCACCTTGGTAGGTTGGGAAGTAGGCTTATGTTCATCTTTGCTCAATGTTATGTTAGTAGATAGATCATGAATGGAATGCATAGCATCATCTTCTCTCAAAATATGTTGATGGCTATGAAAAGATGTGGAAGGCAAAGCAAGATCTAGAGAGATGGGTGTACTAAGATTGACATGTTTCACTTGTTCCTCTCGCACCAAAGTATCTTTGTGAGGAGAGGATTGATTACTACTCTTGAATATTGCATCTCTATTGGGTATATCATTGATAGGAGTGTTGATGTTGTCCTCATTGATAGAAGATAGCCTTAGGGAGGTACGAGTGTGATTCATCATTGCTTCATCCTTTGGAGTTGTGTCTTGTAGGTGTAGCAAAGGTAGAGTGTAGCGAAGGTAATATCATCCTCTTCCTTCAAAATATCCTTATGAGTAAAGATGATCTTTAGAGAGGGACAAACATAATTCATTAAGGCTTCATCTATAGAGGGAATGTCATTGAAATGCATAGAAAGTGGGGTATCACTAGGAGAAATAGCCATGATATCATCCTCTTGCAGGAAATGATCCTCATATGGGAGGTACATTTTAGGAGAAGTATCAACATTGTTCTTTAAGGCCTCTTCCTTAGGAGAGATCCTCCAAAGAAGTGTTGATAGTGTCGTCTTGCACTAAAATGGCCTTATGGGTGGGATGAAATTTGTGAGGGGGTAATTTATAGCCATGGATGAAAGGGATAACTAAGTTTTCATCATATGCATGAAAGGGAACATCTTGAAGATCTTGTATAAAACTGGAAATTGAACTAGCAAAATAAGATAATAACTCTATTCATAAAATGTACTATTTTCAAACAATATATGTAAATATGTATGTAATGCAAGTGTATAAATAATATTTTTTAGAAATGATTGCAAATAGGACTCAACTAAGAGCATATAGATCAGATCTGAAAATGAAACGTATAAATAAGCATGGAAGGCATTGCGTTCACCAAAATGTAAGGTGAGGAAATAGGGTTCACTAGCTTGTATGGATAAAATAGGAAGCTTAGGCCTATTTCCTCTTCCATGGGAAGGAAGATGATCCACTAGGCTTGAGATGGCTCTAACACTAAGTGTATTCAATGATCCTTTGTTGGGGGTGGGGGAACTATGAATTTGCAATTATGATTGAGAAGTGCAAGATCTTGGGCCAAAGAGGAAGAAAATGTGGTTTTCTGCTTGTATTTGTTGACTAGGAACCATAGTTACAAGACTCAAAATTGCGTTGGACTCTGCAAGCTGATTTTTTACTCGGACTCAGACTCGGCATCCGAACTCAACATAAACTTGGCAAGGAATGCAAGTTGCAAAACCCAAGAAATTCAAAGACTTTTAAGGATTTAAAATTTTTGTCATGCATCATTTAATAAATTAACATCAAAGACACAATAATTGAGATAAATAGAAGCTACTTTGCACACATACACAAGTTTACATTGATCACATAAGTATAAATTCAAATTTCTGAAGGAAATAAGCTAAACTAAATAACACATTAGAAATATAAAGTGTCACCATCAAATGTCTACAATATTCATGGTATATGAAATCCAGTGAATCGAAAGTTCAAAACGTATATCAAAATAAAAGCTAGAGCCTAGAAGACTAAGGCTCAAAGTAGCCTATATCAGTGAACAATCAACTCCACAACCTTCCTACGTGTACGCCTAAGATAGGTCATGGAAGATTCTGCAACCATATTCTCTCCCTATTTCTGAGGCGCAACCTCAGTGGGATCTACATCCTCATCCTTATCATCCTCAAAGTTAGATCCCCGTCTCTCAGCCTCAAGGTCCTCTAATAGGTCTCCTCACGCTCTAGCCTCCTCCTCTGCCATTGCTACCGCCTTTGCCTCTCGATCCACCTGATCAACCCATTCCAAGTCTTTCATCACTGAAGACAAGATCATCAATCTCAATGTTCCACTCTGCCTATGGATCGTCCTCTTCTAAAATGCTAGGAGATGTGTCAGTGCCCAAGATATGTTTGTGATAGAGGCGAAGGTTGTAATGAACTAACACAAGATCATTCACCTTTTTCACTGACAACTTGTTGCGCTTTTTCAAGTGTATATGCTTGAACATGCTCTAGTCGCGCTCGCATCTTGAAGCACTACATGGATGGCTCAAGATATGAACTACAGTTCTTTGTAGGTTTGGCATCAAAGTACCAAACATCTCCCACCTTGCATTTGAAAAAAGAAAAATTGAAAATCAATTCTATAACTTTGATTTTATGAATGTAAAATGGTTATAGAATTAGAATCATAGATAGAAAAGTTTAAGATTTAAATTTTAAATGATGCCTTGAATAGATTTTTACCTGGCATTAGTTGTGTCGAATTTTTCTTGCATAAGTCTCCTCGTGAATCCCTATACATTTCTATCTCATGGACTACATTTTCTGCAACTGATGCATCAGGTGACATTCTCTTTACAACATCATAGAGCCCACTCCACAGCTCATCATCAACCTTGAAACCTGGGCTAAATTGGAATTCCAGATTAAGGTAGTGGAGAGTTGCATGTATAGGTTTGTGAAGCAGATTTTCCCATCGTCGATCAATGACATCCCATATGGGACCATATTTAGCCTGATTCCTTGCATAAAAAGATCTAATGGCCTTTTTCAGCCTGTCCATGCCCTCATAAATGTATCCCATTGCGGGCTTCTCTCCATAAGCAATTTGTAGGAGAATAGTAAGAGGCTCTATGAACTGCAATCATTGTGAAAATTGAAAGATTAAGCTTTAAGTTTTAAGTCTCACTTCTAAAAATGAATAATGAACATAAACAAGTGTGAACAAAAATGATGAAATGAAATGGAAATGAGGACAAAAAGGAAATTTACTTGCACAATCCCCTTGGCCGGTTGCCAAAGGTCACTCTCATCAAAAAACTTGATCAACCGTCCTCATATGAGGCTCTTCGCATATGATGATGCAGTCCTCTCCTCACTTACAAACATGCGTTTCAAACCAGCCTTGGACAGAAGCAAGGATTGCAACGTGATGAAATTTGTTGCAAATCAGGTGACCCCTAGATGATCCAACTCTTATTATTTGTGAAATCCCAAGTGTGATTATATAAGAATTTACAAATACTCCTTTTGTGCTCTACACATTTTTTTATCCAGGGAAGTTTGCCAAGATCCTCCAACATGAGGTCAGTGCAATGAGAAGCACAAAGGGTCCAAAACAAGGTGGGGTGCCTCTCCATAAGAAGTTTACCTAGTACAACATAATTTGTTGCATTATTCGTGATTGTCTGTACCACATTCTTCTCACCCACCTCCAACACTTCCTCGAATACCTCACAAAAATATTCATCATTTTTTGTTTTTCTTGAAGCATCAATTGATTTAAAAAATACTGTGGCACTTGAGGAAAAAAAAGAAATTGAGTACAATCAAAATTTAAAAACTTAATCACTAAACCAATATTGATCCTTGAATATAGTTTACAAAGCAGTGAGTACGAGTTCTACAATTACCTGATGATGAGACAAGAAAATTCAGCAGTGTTCTACTTCTTCTGTTGTTCCAGCCATCAGTCATGATGGTGCAATCCTTCCTCCTCCATACCTCATGCTGCTTGACAATTGTAATTTTGACATCAACCACTTTTCATGTCAAAATAGGACCTTTTAGCTCCTCATCATTAGGGGCTTTGAACCCCAGACCACAAACAGTAACAATATCTATGACAATTTGCCAATAAGGAGACCTAAAACAAATTAAATAAACATAATAAGTATACTACTAAGTTTTACTTTCAACTTTAAATAATCAATGTGGCATACTCTTGAGCCTTGAAAGCAAGAAAATCAAGACATAGAAATTAAAACAATAACGAGTACCTTGCTGCATTAAATGGAAGGCTGTTGTAGAACCAAAAATCTCCAAGTGCCATTTTCGCAATGTCATGTTTTTGCTTATTCCAACCCATGCTCTCAAGCGATGTTTGGGCACCTGGAGTCATGCGTGGAACAAAAAGGGAATCTAATGTGGATTTCTTCTTACGAATCCAAGGCCCAATGCTCGCACTTGTAGTACCATTACTAGATGGAGGTAATGTAGAATGAAGATTTAAAGAGGCCTCTCCATCAAAGTTTCTTATTTTTCCATATGCTTCTGTTTTAATAATTTTTTCTCTTCAAATTCCTCTAAATGAGCTTGGATTTCACGTATAACTTCCTAGGGTGCTCCTTTGCATGGTTTAGTATCATGCCCTAGTATATGTGCAAGGTGTTATTTCAATTGGTTAATACCTCCCTTACTATATTTAACACTGTAATGCCAACATATAACTTCTTTTTTTGATTCGGGGATGGCATGTTTCCAAGCCTTATCCCTTTGGACTCTAGTAGGGTCTGCATTTGGGTTACACTTAGGCTTAGATGAACTACTAATCCCTTTGGACTTTAACATGGTCTGCATTTGGGTTACACTTAGGCTTAGATGAACTACTAATCCCTCTGGACTCTAACAGGGTCTGCATTTGGGTTACACTTAGGCTTAGATGAACTACTCCCAGTCCTAGGCTTAGACATTATGCTGTTGGTGCAATACATGATAAATAAAAAAATAAGCATCTACAAAGTCTAGACATTCTAATTAAATTGAAATAAATAAAATGAAGAAAAACAAAAACTACGGCTTCTTAGTTTTGAAGTTTTTCATCAACATAAAATGAAACAAAACTAAAACAAATGTAAACAGAATGGAAATATGAATGTAAAAAATTCAGTATCATGCCCTAGTATATGTGCAAGGTGTTATTTCAATTGGTTAATACCCCCCTTACTATATTTAACACTGCAATGCCAACATATAACTTTTGCTTTTTTTGATATGGGGATGGCATTTTTCCAAGCCTAATCCCTTTGGACTCTAACAGGGTCTGCATTTGGGTTACACTTAGGCTTAGATGGACTACTCCCAGCCCTAGGCTTAGACATTATGCTGTTGCTGCAATATATGATAAATAAAAAAATAAGCATCTACAAAGTCTACACATTCTAATTAAATTGAAATAAATAAAATGAAGAAAAACAAAAACTAGGGCTTTTTACTTTTGAAGTTTTTCATCAACGTAAATTGAAACAAAACTAAAACAAATGTAAACAGAATGGAAATATGAATGTAAAAAATGTAGGAAACAACACAAAAAATGTAACCTCTTCAAATTTGCTCAAAAAGTGAAGAAATGCATTTCAAATTTGTAGAGGCCTCCTCCAAATGCTTCTTTTAGGTCCTCTCAATATGTAAATGCAAGCTACAAACTTGCACAAACAATCAACAATCAACAATCAATATTTGAGAGCCAATCGATCTGCTGGTCTATTTTCTAAAACCTCAATATTCTTCTCTCAAGCTGTTTTTCATTCCTTGTGTTTGCAAATGAATGAATGCTCCGTTTAGGTTTGATAGAAGGCAATAAACCCAAAAAAGTCAAAGCAAATCATTAAAAAATTATTTTTTTCACTTTATAATGCTGAATGCCCCGACCGAGTTTGGGTCCAAGGGCAGAAATACCCAGGAGAGCAGACTCGGCTTTAGACTCGTAGAGTCCTGCCAGGACTCGCAAAGTTTGAGTGTGGGTCCAAGGGCAGAAATACCTGAGAGAGCCAACTTGGCTTTGGACTTGTAGAGTCCTGCCAGGACTCGCAAAGTCCTGTAACTATGCTAGGAAGTGACAAACAAATTTGGGAAGCAGATCTAGCAAACATAGATTGCAACTGACATGTAGTTCGAATTTTAGGTTGAAGTAGGGGCACTAGAGTGACTTGCTTGGCCCCTTCTTGGAACCATTTTCGACAATTTGCAATCCGACGAGCTCTAGACTATAGCTCTCCTCCTAATTTGTCTATATCTCTTTCCACACGTCTACCGCTTTTACCTGCACACAAAAATGAGGGAAAAGGTTATGTAGAAATGGGTTTGCCTAAGTCGAACCCTGGTTGAGAAATTAAACTTGAAATTGAAATAAAATATATATGAAAAGGCTAGATCTGAGAATTTTAATGTCTTATATCTTGATGATGCAATGCTCTTTGAATGTAAAAACAAGTGTTGGTGCAATAAGATGACTCCACAAAAACCTCAAACGAAATCATCACATGCTTGCATGAAGGTTGTTGAACCTTGTGACAGTGAAGGATATGGTGGTATGAAATGCCTTGAATGCTTGAAAATTTTCTCTTCGAGATGCAAAATTGTAGTTGAGCTTGCTTGTGGATTGAATTGATTTCCAAATGAGCGAGGATGAGTTGCTTTTATACCTCTCCCAACCATTTCGGGTTGTTGAACTTGAAGGAAGTCAATGCAGTTTTAAAATCAAACACTACAACCATTACAAGGTTTCAAGTTGGGGCTGAACATCGGGGAATAGTGTGACCAAGTGGGCCCGTTCCCTCCAATGTGGTCCCAAATTAGGAGGAGAGGTCCTAATTAGAGAGAAGATGCTGAAAGTACATGCAGAATTGGGCTGGGGTGAACAAAATTGGATGTCGGAGGCCATACGTGCAAAAATAGGGCCTAGGCAAGTGAGAAATTGCAAAGTGGTGCAATTTACAAAGCTATAGTAATGCACTCTTTGCATGATTGGGAAATGTAATGTCCCCTTTTTGGGGCACATTATATTGAGCCGTGTCCTTAGCCTTTTTACCTTGGTCCAGAGGGCTAACCGTGGCGTGATAGTGCTCCAGGAGATAATTGGCCTAGGTGGTTTCAGTTCCAGGCCAATCGGAGCAGTTTCCTCAAGTTTCCGGGGTACTCTATTTATAGTAAGTCAACAGGGTTTAGAATTCTCGGCTTTTCAGTAGTGAACTTGGAGCGTCTCACCGAGAGCTTTCCGGCGAGCTATCACATGTTGGCATCCGAGCTCATTTGGGCCTTCGTTTTAATGACGGAAGATTCCTCACTTTATTTATTATTTCACTTTATAACTCAACGGTCAATTTATTTAAAAAGTGACTTAAAGTGAAATTATGAAGAGATGAATTGGGAATATGAAGAGTCACAGTGGGGAAACTGAAGAGTCACAGCTGCAGCCATAAGAGGAGGTTGAGAGTCTCATTTCAGGCATGCTTGAGTTTATGGATTTTTATCTCTCCTTGAGAATTCAAGAAGCTTAAGCTATCGAATCAGAAATTTGAGGACGGAAACCTTAATCATTTCTTGGTGGATTGGACAGAAACCCAATTCATCCCGATGCGGATTCACTTCAGAGTTCGCCATTGTTTTAGCAGGTTCTTATCATCCAGTCTTACTGTTCTTTGCTGTATTTCGGATTGGATTGGATATTGTAATGTTGGTTGTTGTATTGTTGATGTATATTACAAAAACATATTTCTGAGTTATTTCATGAGAATGTATTTGTTGGTTATATGAATATATCTGCTGGTTGTTATTGGTTCAATGGTTATTTGCATGTTCGGTTGGTTTTTGAATCTGCATGTGATTTATTGGTGAAAATTAGTAAATGGCCGGTTAGGGTCATTTTAGTGGTATTAGAGCTATGTATCTTGCTATCCTGCAGGGTTATCAGATTGAGGAACTTGAATATTTCAGTTCAGAAATAATTTATCTTCGGTGGTGAATCAAGGAATAAATTTTGTGAGGTTTTCCCTTCAGAATCTGAGTTGCAGAGCTTTTTGGTAGAAGGATTTTTATTTAAGTCTGCTTTTATAGTCGCTACATCATTTATAGAGATAAATCTTACAGTTATTTTAATAGTAGTGTTACCAGAGCTTGGTTTGCACAAAGCTAGAAGTATGGATTGGTTTGGGCAAGCACATCCCTGAGCTGTTTCACATTTTAAATAAACCGATTGCATACAAGGGACTAGACTGCAGTCATTGTTTTCATTCTTTAGCCACACATCGAGCACGCAGCAGCCCTGTGAAGTGCGGAAGCTAGTTCAAGACTTGACACAGCAGTGTGACCGCCCTTCGCATTCTATAAGAATAACGCTGAGGCCTGAACGTGAACGGTTTATGGCGACAGGTGGGAGTACAGGGAGGTTCCAAACCCATCGCACCTTGTCTATCTTGTCAACCACGTAAGAAGCATACTCGCCGGGACTCACAGTAAGAACGACAGTAGTCAGAGATTATTCGTGAGCTTCCAACCCCGTGACAGTGGACACAACATTCGGGTTTGAGTTGGTGCTACCACTCGGACTCTACCGAGTGGCCCAGACTTATTCGGCCATTGCACAGTCACTCCCATTGTTGGACTGAGCTCGTGCGGCAAGAGTTTGCAGCCCGCAAACCACGAGGAGGCTGCCAGAGATCCAGCATATCATTTTATCATATCACACCTGTAGCCAGTAGGTGCATACGGGTCTTATTTCTGCCTTAGCCTTCACATTGGTTTCTACGAATGTTAATGTAAAGTTTTGGTGATTCAATTAATTTTGTTATTTGGAATATGAACTTTTGTTGTTACATTTACTGAATATATAGCTTAGTTGGTCCATTTTGGAGTTGTCGTATTTTGGATATATGTTACATTTATACGAATATTACACAACGAACATACACCCCCAATCGGGACAAACCTCTACCTGCAAAAAGGGAGTAAAAACCATTAGTCAGTTTGATTTAGTAGAAGGAAAATTATTAGCTTCGGTTGACTGAGATCGTTACTGTGGTATTCTACTTGCTCCAAAGTTAGTCACAGGGTCTGGGAAATGTGATTGCTGTAGTGTCTAGTGTACGTAGTAAGGACAAGACTTTCAGTTGGTGTATTTAGTGTTGGGGAGGATTTGCGGAAGCTACGCAAGGTGACCAAGCATTAGTGGCAGTGTTAGGGCCCTACAATCTCCACTCAACCTGCCGTTCAGTCATGGTGTCGGTTGTGGTACTGATGTAACTATAACCTCACAATAATCTCTGTAAGGTGTTTACGTGAGTAAACGGATGGTCGAACACCCAGCGAAAGTAGTTAGGAGTGGTCACAGTGAAGTGTCTCATAACAGTTGGAAACACAATGAAGAATGCGGGTGAAGGAAGTCACTGACTCATTGAACTGTGAATGTTTATCGCCCATACATCACATACGGGTGGCCCTAGGCATTTACTAACTATCACACGTCCCAGTCTTGGCCTGCACGGGTAGAGGAAGGAGTGCTAATGCACACGAGATAGTGGTCAATGAAAGCCTTTGCATAAGCGTAAGTACTGGTTGGTCTTTCTAGTATCTCTTGCAGCATTTGTTTTCGAAAATATATATATTTATGAAAGTTGTTCTTCATATCCATGGCTGGGTATTAGTTTTGTTTGGAGTCATTGCTGTATGTCCAAAATTTATATGTGAATTATGCATGGATCCAATACTCTGCATATATTCATTAGCGACATCATCAACACGAGAGTTTATGAGAAAACAATGCAGTTCCTACCATTCTTTGAGAGGAATCACATAAGACAAACTTAAATCAGTCTTCATAAGCAAGCTATTCGACTATACAGATCTTTCTGCAGTATAGTAACTCTTGATTATCAGGGAGTTGCATCGAATCAGTCACTTCGCTTAAAGGACAAATGAATATGAAATATGGTCATCTTCCATTTGTTGCACCTTGTCTAGCATCATAATGGCATTGAGATTTTAACAAGAACAGTAATCTAAGTTGATCATTTTTCAGCCAGTATAAACTAGGGATTGCTCAGGAAGTTGGGGAAAATCAGAATTATTATTGTGAAGACAACAGGTTCATTGTTACAAAATTTGATTCAGTCCCTTGTGTAAAATTTGGAGAAAGTCATGTCATGGAGTCATTGGAAAGTCCAATTTTCTCTAATGAGTTCAACGACACGTTCTACGGTGTCCAACTCAGAGATATCTAGAATGAAATGGAAATCGAGAATGAATTATGTTGCCTTGGATGGCAATTGGAGGAGCAGAAAATTACAAGCAGCATGCTGGCCAAGCTCAATGAAATAAATTCATATCTATCCAAGATAGATCAAGCTGATTGTAGGCTTTTCAATTAGGCCATGCATCCCACAATGGTTGCCTTAGTGCAACACAGATTTTTGTGTCATCCACTTTGAGATGTTAGGCTTGCTGTCACCTCATGTCTTAGTGAGATCATTCAAATTACAACCCCCATCATTCCTTACACCGAGCACATTTGGAGACAGGTGTTACAGCTGATTTTAGACAGCTTAGATGGGCTGAGATATGACATAGACTCTACTTTTGATAAGCAGGTAAAAATCTTGGAGTTAGTGACAAGCACTAGAGTTTTTAGTCTCATGTTGAATCTTGGTAATGATTCAGCAAGTATTTCAGTGTCTCGTAGACAATTACAGGGAGCGTCATCCGAATTGGGTGAAGACATACATTTATGACTATCTTATCCTCGATCTTAGAAGATGACTATGACATATGCAAACAATTGCGATTTGAATTGTTGGCATTATGGAGAGGAGAAATAAGGTACGCATGCACGGTACATGAACTCTTAGCTAAATTAATCAAGCTTCAGGTTGAAAGATTCATGAGTTCATTGTTAGAAAATGAACAAGTTTCATTAGGCTTACAGGTTGCAGGATCTTCGGTGATAGGCCAAGACCTAGTGAGTATAGGGCAGATTTGTTTCTTATGCCAGGAGGACTGGTCACAAGGGCATGTTTGCAATATTGATCAAGGGAAAGATAAATTGCAGCCTAGTGATAGATACATTACAGTTGTGACTACCCCACTTTCGGGACATAGTGGTGAGTATTCAAAACTCTACTTGGTGACTTGATGGCGGAGTTTGATAACTCCATGATTATAGGTTGTGGTAACCAGTTGGAGACCTTCAGCGATTCCGGTAATGAGGAATCGTGTGACTTATTTAGCAACACTTCACTTTTACATCACACGGATATGGATGACCCATTGGGCAGTGCATCTCGGGGTAACACTGATGAGAAGTGTGTCTGAAAGAGTCAGCTGAAAGTTAGTGATGATGCCATTATTGCATTGCTAGTTCACCATCATAGCACTCACCAAATCATTGACGATCTGTACAAGACAGCTCGGAGAGATCAAGGGCAAGATGGCAGGAGGATTGGATCCTTTACTACAGATTTATAGGGAGTTAGGACAGCATTCAAGGACTAGAAATCAAAGTACTTGAGATTACTTACAAACCGTGACCACCTGTTACAGGTTGCCGGGAATTATGCTGAGTAGTTGGGGAATAAGGAGGTTGAGATCGATAAGCTCAATAGGGAGCTTAGTGCTACTCAGGGCACTTTGGAGCATACTCGTATCGCTCTACAGGAGGCTAGAAATCTGATTGTGGTCTCTAGCCAGTTCAGGGAGCAGAATGACAGGGATAGGTCTGAATTCTATGAGGAGGTGATTCAGGAGCTTGACAACATACAACAGACCTATGATTTGGACAGTTGTCCAAGAAGATCTTTGGGTCATCGAGAGTTTCTTGATGAGTTAGATCACTTTCAGAAGATGGATATCTCCTTGTTTGAGATGGGTGCCGAGTGGACATTTGACAATCCCCTCTTTGAGATAGATGAGGGATATACTTCCTATTCCCAGGATGGGGATGAGATTAGTTACAGGGTTTGGGACCCAGGTGCAGTTATTAGAGGTGAGCCCTGGTTACCTGGTTGGAGTAGCGGGATGAGATTAGTTGACGAGCAGTGTGGGTTGTGTACCCGCAGTCCAAGAGAGGTAGTTATGTCTTGTGGCATGATGAGTGATATGTCTTTTCTTACACTACCACTCGATGATGATGTTGATCAGGTAGGACTTATTCAGTATGGGGTTATCGAGTTTGGCATGCTGGTCATTCTTGTTGGTCTGAATTTTTCACACAATGGTATACATTGTATGACTTCGGGTATTGAGAGACAGTCGAGGGGTCCTTATGCCGATTTGGGGTTTCTAGTAGAGCTGTTCAGTGCATCGAAGGTGGAAGCCTTATCCAGCGGTTTTGATAGTTTGCCTCTTCAGCACAGTTTCTGGTTCAAACTACAGTTCAAAGGGGCATACTCGAGGTTGGTTGTCATTTTTGGAGCCGATCGGTATGAGATTAGGGGTTCCCTGGCATATGACCATAGAGGCGCGGGAGATCCTAGTTGGAGTGAGGTTCTCAGTTGGGTTGAGACCTTTCTTCCAGATGATAGGAACACAGGGCAGATTGGTTTGACAGATCCTGCAAAGGTTTGGGATCCCGACATTAAATGGGTTGCTGTTTGGTTATTGTATGAGTGGCTTCACAAATCAGAGCATAATGACTGGGTCAGTTTCACACGACAGGTGGGTGGAGCCGCTTCCCTGAGGTTGGTTTGGGATCCGGGTATTTTATTTGAGCATGTAGATACCGATTGTTTGAGGGTAAGCAATCTCCGGGAAGGGATGATTGTAATGTCCCCTTTTTGGGGCACATTATATTGATCCGTGTCGTTAGCCTTTTTACCTTGGTCTGGAGGGCTTACTGTGGCGTGACAGTTCTCCAGGAGATAATTGGTCTAGGTGGTTTTAGTTCCAGGCCAATCGGAGCAGTTTCCGCAGGTTTCCAAGGTACTTACTATTTATAGTAAGTCGATAGGGTTCAAAATTCTCGACTTTTCAGTAGTGGACTTGGAGCGTCTTACTGAGCGCTTTCCGGTGAGCTATCACATGTCGGCATCCGAGCTCATTTGGGCCTCCGTTTTAATGACAGAAGGTTCCTCACTATTATTTCACTTTATAGCTCAACAGTCAATTTATTTAAAAAGTGACATAAAGTGAAATTATAAAGAGACGAATTGGGAATATGAAGAGTCACAGTGGGGAAACTAAAGAGTCACAGTTGTAGCCATAAGAGGAGGTTGAGAGTCTCATTTCAGCATGCTTGAGTTTATGGATTTTTATCTCTCCTTGAGAATTTGAGAAGCTTCAACTATCGAATCAAAAATTTGAGGACGAAAACCTTGAACATTTCTTGGTGGATTGGATGGAAACCCGATTCATCCCGGTGGGGATTCACTATAGAGTTCGCCATTGTTTTAGCAGGTTCTTATCATCCAGTCTTACTGTTCTTTGCTGTATTTCGGATTGGATTGGATATTGTAATGTTGGTTGTTGTATTGCTGATGTATAATACAAAACCAGATTTCTGAGTTATTTCATGAGAATGTATTTGTCGGTTATATGAATATATCTATTGGTTATTGTTATTGGTTGAACGGTTATTTGCATGTTCGGTTGGTTTTCGAATCTGCATGTGATTTATTGGTGAAAATTAGTAAATGGCCAGTTAGTGTCATTTTAGGAAATGAAAGTCCCTTGTTGATTCCCTGTTTCACTTTAGCCATGATCAGATTCACATGTTTTCGTATTGTCTTGTAGAGAATAGAGTTTGTTTACTTAGTGTAGATTGTAATTTGACTACTATAGATTAATTTGGTGATCAACTTGCGTTTGTAATTAAAATGGCTATTAAATTGGCTGTTTCCCATTTTCAAATTGTCAATGCCATTATTTTTTGGTACGTCTTTAATTTTTCCTAACATTATTTCTTGTGTTGGTGTGCGCGTGCCATATTGTAACCTAGGGCTCCCTAGAAGACTACCATATCCCTATGAGCATCCTGGCAACTTAGGCCTCAAGCAATGTCTAGTCATTTTAACTAAAGAGCTTTGAATGGAGTTATTGATTATTATGTTATTCCCAGCCGGTTACTTAGGTGGGGGGGTGAATCAGTAAATACTATTTCGACTTCAATTTAAACCTTGTATGCAGATTGTTTCAAAGTAAACAATATGAAATTAAGCATTCCTGAACAGAAATAGAGATACTCAGATTAACACATCATATATACGTGGAAACCCTCGGTTAGAAGGAAAAAACCGCGGTGAGACAGAGCTTACAACTTCACTACTGCAGTAACAAAGATGCTCTGTTAGGAGCTTATAAAGCACTTGCAAGAATGCTACCCGATAAAGGGATTTGGTAGAAGATCGGTTAAGATCTTGACTCTGTTAGGAGCCACCTTGTTAAAGGACTTTCAACATCAGTCAAAATGCTACTTGGTTAAAGGATTTATACAAAGAACCTATTAGGGTTCACCCTGATATTGGGATTTGAATATGCTTTCTCAAAATAAAGGCAATGATCTTAATTGACACTCTTTGTCTAATTAGATCATACCTGTTGATCTTCCTGTTCTGCCTGGCTGTTGATCCTTTCTGCCTTTCACCTCTGTGACTGTAGCTTCTCTCAAAAAATATCTCTTAGCTACTCTGTATATTCAACAACTCTCCTTTTGTGTCCTATGACCTGTTATTTATAAGAAATCAATCTTATTATTAAAACTTAACTCATAGAACCTCCAGGCTGTAAACTCAACCATTAATCATTCAGCAAAAAACTTTTTGAGATGATCTTTGAGTTTACCTTGAAACATCTGTGTAGAAATAAAACTAATTCTTGTTAAAAAGCTAACTCCAGTTCTAAACGGTGGATGCTCCGCATATTCTGGTTTTAACTGAAACAGCCCCGCATACACCGGTGCGGATTGACGTGCTGTTGACCGGTATCAATATCATAGCCGGTTGTCCATATAATAAGACTCTTATACCCGGTTCATATCCTTTTCTACTTGGTCTACCGGTACCTATACTTTTTTTGGTCTACTGGTGCCTATATACGAGTATGAGTGGTCTTCCGGTTTATTGGTGGGATTGATGTTTGCTTTTCACATATCCAATGACAATCTTAAATATGCTAACAATCTTCCCCTTTGGCATTGGTGGCAAAACATCACTTTCCGCACTCCATCACTTTCTCATCATAGTGAATTCCACCTGTAGACTCCTTCCCTGTACTGTATACTTCAGCTATTCTGTTTGCTGATTTCCCCCGTTCTAGTGCGTTAGCTCTTCTGTCCTGTAGCAGAATCTGAATCTACTCTCTTTCTTTTCTGATCTTTGACCTTCTGACTCTTCTCTGATGTCTTCTTCTTCAACCAATGTTTTCTTCTTCCCCTTTTTGCCTCCATAAGACAAAGGGTTATGCCTTACTTGTTATTTTACATTTGTAGCTTGGTGAGGGTATCCTTGTAAATTTTCTTTGCTAAATGAAGAAAAGGATTCCATTGACGGGTGACATGTTCTAGATTTTTGAGTGCTGCTTTCAGCGATACTATGATATTCTCCATGTCCTCTACTGTTTTGTAGTCCAGTTCACTGATTAGATTGTCTGCCTCTATTGCTGTTTGTTGCATTAAATCAAATGTTGGGGCAAGAAACAGTTGAAAACCAATAAGATCTTGGATTCGCTTGGTCTTTTCTTCAAAAGTCTTTCTCAGAATGAGAGCTAGACTTGTCATTTCACTGCTGAAATCTGTTGCAGATTTATTCTTTATATCAAATGTGGAGGACAAAGCTTTTATGTCTTTAGAAGTCTTAGATGACTTTTCAGTGAGATCTTGTGTAAAGGTGTCAAAATTTGAAGTCCTTGTCATCAAACTTCCTGCAACTTGCAATTTTTGTTGTAGTACTGTTACATTGGTAGTAACTGTCATCTTTGTTTCTTTGACCTGTTTATGAAGAATCTCTATTCTTTTCTGTTCATAGTGATCAATGGAAATCGTTTCTGGATTGGTGACATCTTCTCTGATCGCTTGTGCCAATATCTCCAACTGATCAATTACAGGTTCATCTTCATCAATGTCAGCATCAGGTACAAAGTTGCACCAAATGTTCTTAACACTGGTGAGGACCATGTCCTGTTTCTGCTGAGTTAGCTGCTTTAGGTGCCTTGTTGACATTTTGTTGATGTCAACGATAGTCTCGGTAGCCTTGTTCCTTTTGGCTTCTGTGTCTATTGCAAAGGATAGCTGCCTCTTGGATGAGGATGAGCTTGGAACATCTACTTGTTCTTTTTGTTCTTGGTTCCTGTACCGGTGGTGCTTGCTCAATATGTACAGGTAATTTTTGTTCTTGTTCATTCTGTTGTTCTTGTTTTTCTTCATTTTCCGAATAAACTCTCTTCTAGTATTGCCAAATTTTTCGGTTGTACCTCCTCTTCTAGTAGGACTTTTGCTACTGGTCTTTCTTCATCTTTCTGTACTTCCCTTTCCGGTTGTACTTCTACTTCTGGTTGAGCATCTTCTACATATTGCAATTGCTCTTCTAGTGGGGCTTCTTGTTCCGGTGGTGGTTGTGAGTGCTGCTCCTCAGCTGTATGAAGCTCATCTATAGCAATTTCTTCCTCACCAGTTTTATTGTCAGCAGTCATGTTAACTGATGACTCTTTTTGGTACTTGTTCACTTGATTGGAACTGTTCGTTTGGAACTTCTTGTTCATCGGTTGTAGGTTTTTCACGAGCAGTGAATTGAATCGGTGGTTCCTGTTGTATCCTAGGTTCATCATGTGGACCTGTTTCCTTCAGAGCATTGAAATTAAATTGTTGCCAAAAATCTAGTTTCTTTATAGACTTCGTTTTCATAACCATTTATTATTTTGGCAACCCTATTTCTGGTATCCAGATTTATTGATGCTTCCTCTAACAAATGTTTGATAGTATCTTCACTAAGACCAGGTTTGACCAGTGACAATGTCTCCTTAGAGATTCTAGTGTTGGAGCTTAGACTGGTTCTCCATTTTGTCATTAATCTTGTGTTTAGTTCAGGGGGAAATTTAGACCTATAGTCTCTTGGAGTTCTGTTGTAATCCCAGAAAGTTTCCACAAGAGCCACTATTATTGCCTGTTTATCTTCCTCTCCTAGCACACTATACCATCTAGCCGCATTATCTACTTCTCCAAAATCCATTACTTCATCTACTATATCATTAACAGTCATGGTGCGAGCCTTACCTTTTTCTGGAGAAACAAGAATGGTTGGACGAGCTTGATTAGTGACTTTATCATCAGTGATGTCAACGATGACCGGTCTAGTAGGAATCTTCTCTCTTACCGGTGCTTCCGCTCCTAGTATTCCTTTTCCTTTTCAGGTATCAATGACCGGTGGCTCTGTTGTCCTTTGACATGCTTCTTTCGCCTGTTGTTGGGTTTGAAGGAGCTTAGTCCATGTTGCCACACCTTCATGAACTCTGTCAACTTTACCGACAAGCATCTGACCGATCCTCCTTTTTATCAAGAAATTTTGCTTGTGCAGTTCGAATTCTTAGTTCTTTTTCTCTGTCCATTGAAGCTTTCCATCATGCTTGAAGTATTTCTTGGAGATCGTCAGGGATGACCTTATGAAGTTTTGTGGGAGAAAGGTTGAATTTGTGAATACAGTGAACTACTGCTTCTTCTATCTTCTTGATTGGCCTATTGATATCTTCTGCCGACTGATCCCATTCCACTAGATTCTTTCATCCTTGCAACAAATTCATCAATTGTGGGTTTCCTTCCTCTTGGTGCATCCTCCTTTACCGGTTTACCAGTTTTGCTCTTTCTGACTAGAGGAATTGTATCTTCAATTTTTGTTTCCTCCTGTTCTTCCCCTTGAGTGTTGGGTACCAATTGTGCTCTCTTCCTTTGCGCTTTAGGTTTATCGGTCACCGGTTTTTTCTTTGGTGCGCGGGTCCTCTTCACATATACATTCTTGATTGGTGCCCTTTTCTTTAGATTCTCCTAAATCTCTTCAAAGGTACCAAACCGGTAAGCAGAGAGATCTAGGTCAGCTTCTTGTAAGGCATCTGCATATGCCTTGGCTACCTTAGAGGAGATCTCGTAACCCAGTTCAGGAGCATACCTGGTTCTTGGCTCCACTGTTTGAATGATGCAGTGATCGGCGGAGACCAGAAAACATACATAGTCTTTGTAGGAGTCAACAATAGTTAACAACACCCTCTCCTTGTCATGCATTTTTAGCTGGAACGCCTCAAAGTATTCACTCATGACTTTACCGAACTAGTTTCCCAGTTGGTTGGCCATATCACTCATCAGGATCATAACTGGCTGGTTGGTTCCCCAAGTCACCGTTCCTTTTCCCGGGACGAATTTAGAATAGTAAAAGTAAAGGCATACCAGTAGGGTCCCATACTTTAGGGATTTCTTCTTGACGATACCCAGCTTTTTCAAATTCTCAAATATCTGTCCTCAGAGCATTGTGCAAATATCGTACTGGGTGTTGTCGTGCATTATCCGGTGAGCGGCATCTATGGCTCCTCCCAGTACGCTGTTCAAGTTGTTGGATTGATAGACTTTGTAACCTATCACAGCGGATGCAAACCGAATTCCTTCGTCTTCAATGTCGTTGACGGTCATTAGCCGATTGTCGGATTTTGATTTTGTCAGTTTGGTGACTATGACATTGGAGATGGTTCTTAGTGTGAGAGTTTCTTGTGATGAGCCCAACTGGCTCTCTATTGCATCTAAGCTCTTTGCTCAATTTTAATTGCAATTTGTTTGTATTTTCAACACATGACTTTTGGTAATTTCAGCAAATTCAATACAACATTTCCAAAGAGTATACAATTTTTTTTAATTCAATTACTTGCATTAATGCGGAGATAATAATAGAACAATTAATTGTCTTTCCAAAATTCGCAAATAATTATTTGATTGCTTACCAAATTAGTGAACAATACATAAATTAATATGGCACCTTATTATCAAAACGTGGCTGCTGAAGATAATATCTAAACAGTGTCTGCTGAAGATTGTGAGACAGCTTGGGAAGAGTTGACGCCAGCTATCCCAAATGATCATAAATAACAGCCATTAAACTTCCACCAAATATAGCTGTTGATAGTGCCCAAACACCACACTTCCTCACACTCAAAGCCAAGTCCGTACAATAGCTAATAACACGTTCGTACGGCAGCAAATATCAGGTTTGTACGGCTATCAAAAAAGATCAGAATTTAAATAAATTTACTCACTTCCAACCAAGGTAAATACTAATTCAAACCAGCTCTGCATTCCAACAATGTATTGGATGTTTTCTCCAAAATCTGAAGACCAAACATTCAAAACCCTTGCACTCAAGCAATTTCAAAATTCTCCTTTAAGCTCAAATTGAACTTTTGAATGAAGCCCACACTGTAGCAAATCTCAATGTTTATTTCAACACCTCAAATGCTTGTAAAAACTTTGAAGAATTCACGATTGTCCAAGTCTGAAATTCTGAAACCCTTGTTCCAAATTTCTCTTAACACAAATCAATAATATCAAATGCACAATAGAATGAATGAAATGAAATCTCAATCCCCTTTTATAATATTCAATTTTCATTTGTCTTCATCTCCTTTAATTTACTTTAATTTCATTTCTCATGAAGCAACTTTATGTTATAATTTAAAGATGAAATATAATAAAGTCACTTTATTAATTTAAACTCCCCGATTACTCCAAAAATGACCTGTTCATTAATATAATGATATCCTGACACATAGGGTCTCTGTTTTATGTGCTCAAGATTTAAAACTTCTCAACCTGGTTCAAACGAGTTATAACACCAAGGTGTCCAATATGCAATCCCAATAAAACTAGCAACCTTAGCCAATTTAATTAAATAATAATCATAATTCACCCATCTTGCGAAAATGACTGAAGAAGCATCAGAAACGAAATTTGACAGCACCGGCGTGATCCTGATGAAGAAAGATGATGAATGAACCTGATGAGGTGACTTACTAAAAATAGACGCTCCCTTCAAGATTCTTGGAGCCCAAACCGGAAGCCAAAAATATAAACAAAGAGCATCATTCAACTTCTCTAACTCACTTGAGCTCATCGGAACCATCCCTTGACTTACTATTAATAGCAAGTCCCACCAAATGGAGCCATAACCCTCAACATGGTCCTCTAATCACCAGTATTAGCCTACAAGGACTTGGTAATAGGCTAAATCCAATAACTCAGATGCTCGCTTAGAATGGGGACATTACAGTCCTCCCTCCCTGAAATTGCTTGTCCCCAAGCAATCTCATAAAAGAAAACTTATAAGTCCACATGGATCCCAAGGATGGTCACGGGTAATGTCCCTGTCATCACCATACTCCTGTGAAGAAATCATCAGCATCAACAGTACAAACATCAGCATCTGAGAAACTGCATTCAACACCCAAACTGAAGATGCTGCAATAGGATCACCATGTGGGAGAAACTCAACCAAGAGTAACTCACACGGGAGTAACTCAACCAACAGACATGACTTGCCCCTAGTCTTCATGCCAACCAAACCATCATACCAGTCATCGAATGGATGCACTGAAGAAGTCTGCAACTGGTAGATATCCTGCAAGTGAGGATCAAATGTAAAATTGTAAGCACTCCTCACTGTGTACACCCCTGTAAACTGCTCAACTAGACCTGACTGGCCTCCTGGAAAGTTTGCCTGATAACTAGGGGTACTAATAGGATCCCCAACATCATCATCATTGTACAACTTCTGAAAGGGATCATTACTGAGCTCAAACAACGAATTGTCATAAGTCATAACGACATCGACATCAAATAAGGGATTGTTCACAAAGTGAACTGATCCCATCTGCTGATCTGAACTAAAAAACTGCGAATTGTGAGAGACATGATGTGAAATCTGCTGTACCTGAATGGACTCATGTCTCTGAGAATCCTCACTATCTGCAATAAGTCCCTGTAAACTATGATCCTTGGACCCATCATCATCCAATAATGACTCTGAGTCATCATCCAATATCTGATATGATATACCAGACTCGCTGCAGCATGAATCATCCTGATAGATAACATCAGTAGTGTCCACATTATCAATGCCAATATTACCAACCTATAAAACTTCGGATATCACATGCCGCTGCCAACGTGACTCACTGCTGTCATAGAAATCAGAATTAGAAGAACTCGCATTAAGCATGCAACCTTGAAAACTAACACTCTCATCATGTGAGCCAAAACCCATAATGATATCCACAACATCCTCTACACTTGCCTTGTCATCAACTACATCAATAGGCTCAAACATAGGACTGCTATCATAAAAATCAGAACCTATATCATTAGTAATTTCATTGCTACCAGTTGATGTAGGGCTGCAATCATTGGTGGCTATCATATCATCAGCATTCCCATGATCACGAGTTCCTGTCACATGGAAATAATGAGACTCAATGCAGCTGTCCTCAAGCAAGTCTGTCATAACCACATGCTCTTGGGAAGAGCCTCCAACATCATGCGTATAGGGACTAGTAACTTCCTCATTGAGCAAAGGCTCCACTACCTGATGGTTGCTGGCTGCGGAAGCTACACCTGTACAATCCTCCCGGTTCTCTTCCTGTTTTCTTTGTGAGGAAGACTTTTTAAAAATGGAAAGCATATACCTTGCCACATTGTCTATGGTTGACGGATTTGAAAGCAAAGCACTAATCCTTTCTTGATTTTGTTTAAGCTTTTCCATACTTTCCATCATGACATTTGTTTGCTTCTTGAGATTAACCATGCTATTCAACTGCTTTCCCTGTTTACTACCCTCTAGTGGGGGTGAAGTTCTACCCCTGCGGACATAATGCACACTAGGTACAAACCTGTCTGCCATATCTAAAGCCCTCATAACCTCCAGGCTGGCAAGATCAAAGCTCTGATACCACTGTGATGAGCCCAACTGGCTCTTTATTGCATCTAAGCTCTTTGCCCAATTTTAATTGCAATTTGTTTGTATTTGCAACACCTAAATGACTTTTGGTAATTTCAGCAAATTAAATACAACATTTCCAAATTGTATACAATTTCTTTTAATTCAATTACTTGCATTAATGCGGAGATAATAACAGAACAATTAATTGTCTTTCCAAAATTCGCAAATAATTATCTGATTGCTCGCCAAATTAGTGAACAATACATAAATTAATATGGCATCTTATTATCAAAACGTGGCTGCTGAAGATAATATCTAAATAGTGACTGCTGAACATTGTGAGACAGCCTGGGAAGAGTTGACGCCAGCTATCCCAAATGATCATAATTAACAGCTATTAAACTTCCACCAAATATAGCTGTTGATAGTGCCCAAACACTATACTTCCTCACACTCAAAGCCAAGTCTGTACAACAACTAATAACAGGTTCGTACGACAGCAAATATCAGGTCTGTACGACTATCACAAAGATCAGAATTTAAATAAATTTACTCACTTCCAGCCAAGGTCAATACTAATTCAAACCAGCTCTGCAACCCAGCAATGTATTGGATGTTTTCTCCAAAATCTGAAGACCAAACATTCAAAATCCTTGCACTTCTCAAGCAATTTCGAAATTCTCCTGTAAGCTCAAATTGAACTTCTGAATGAAGCCCACACTGTAGCAAATCTCAATGTTTATTTGAACACCTCAAATGCTTGTAAACACTTTGAAGAATTCACAATTCTCCAAGCCCAGCTAGCTCTCTAAAACAAACTAGTTTTCTCTTCAATTTTAATTGCAATTTTACGGAGATCCAAAGATTTAAAATTTATTCGCAATTTTCAATTTAGAAATCAGAATAACATTCCACTGAATTTTCAACATAAGCAATATGAACACTAGCAATTTACACCAACTTGATTGCTGTTTAATATTGAAAATTCAACCAAACTTCATTAACAATAACCATTACAATTGAACAACTCATGAAACGACACCTTTAGAAACGTGCATGCTGAGAATGAAATGCAGCAACCAGAAGAGATTGGCACCAAGCATTAAGTCCTTCCAGTGTGCAATGAAATGTTCATGAACTTATAAAATTTGTCTCCAAGCACTTCACAACACCAACAACCAGTTGCAGCCCTCAAACTTACTAACATCAACTAGAAAAGTACGGCCCTGCCATGTCGGTACGATAGCCTGCAACAAAACTGTACGACCTTCCAGAATTCCGTACGACAGTCTTGAAGAGGCTCAACTTCAATTTCCAGCAGCTCCCACAATTGCTAAACAATAACCCAACAATGCTATTGAATTTTGATGAAGAATTCTCTCCAATCTTTGAAGACCAAATTCCTTCAAAGCTAACTCAAACTCTGTATTGATTCTTCTCCTGTAAGCTCAAATTGAACTTCTGAATGAAGCCCACACTGTAGGAAATCTCAATGTTTATTTCAACACCTCAAATGCTTGTAAAAACTTTGAAAAATTCACAATTCTTCAAGTTTGAAATTCTGAAACCCTTGTTCCAAATTTCTCTTCACACAAATCAATACTATCAAATGCACAATAAAATGAATGAAATGAAATCTCAATCCGCTTTTATAATATTCAATTTTCATTTGTCTTCATCTCCTTTAATTTACTTTAAGTTCATTTCTCATAAAGCAACTTTATGTTATAATTTAAAGATGACATATAATAAAATCACTTTATTAATTTAAACTCCCCCATTGCTCAAAAAATGACGTTTTCATTAATATAATGATATCCTAACACATAGGGTCCCTGTTTTATGTGCTGAAGATTTAAAACCTCTGAACCCGGTTCCAACGAGCTATAACACCAAGGTGTCCAATATGCAATCCCAATAAAAATAGCAACTTTAGCGAATTTAATTAAATAATAATCATAATTCACCCATCTTGCGAAAATGACTGAAGAAGGAACCTGATGAGGTGGCTTACTAAAAATAGACGCTCCCTCCAAGATTCTTGGAGCGCAAACCGGAAGCCAAAAATATAAACAAAGAGCATGATTCAACTCCTCTAACTCACCTGAGCTCATCGGAACCATCCCTTGACTTACTATAAATAGCAAGTCCCACCAAATGGAGCCATAACCCTTAACAAGGTCATCTAATCACCAGTATTAGCCTACAAGGATGTGGTAATAGGCTAAATCCAATAACTCAGATGCTTGCTTAGAATGGGGACATTACATTTTCCCTTTGTCACTCTACCTGGTTACTCTATGAAAGTCCTCCGTAGTGATTTCAGTGTAAGCTCCTTTTGTGAGCGAAAATCTAGGTTCATAGACACGACTGAGAACCAGCCGAATTCAGTCAGGTTGGAAGACGGTCAGGTAACATACTTTGTTGATTAGCCCAGACGACACTAGTGTTGCATATTTGTCTGGAAGCTTTCTGTCCACGCATAGCGAGAGGTGCTCGCTTTGGATGAAGGTTTCACCCATTTCTTCTTGCTTCGCATGAATGAAAGCAGTTTCATCTTCTGTCATGAGAACTCCTTCAGGCATAGATGACAGTGCACCAAACATGTCATTTTCCTTGTTCTGGACTGCCATGATGTCGTAGACAGGTCGGTCGAATCGATTACCTTGAATCAACTTGGCGATAGATGATGATGATGCCATTGTCATCAACCGGTTAACACAGTAAATAGCTTGATCAGTCTTATAGAGAAATCTTATCGATGATCAAAGCACAAGAATATTACTCAAGCATAAGAAGCTGTTAATCACAAATCACAAAGTAAAAGAAAATGAGTAATTTTTCTTTCTTTATATAGAGTTAGGACATTACGGTAATTACCAAACGATAACTATTTGTTAACGGCTATAGCATTAATTACCTTACGTACCCTTTCTTTCCTTCTTTGCCAACTGGTATTTAGGCTTTTTCGGTTGAGCAAACCCCGGTTGATCAACACTTACTTGTTCGGTCTTTCTTGTAGACTGGGTGAGTTTAATACTCACCAGTTCTACCGGGAACAGTAGATGGACTACCGATTCTCTCTAAGCCCTGTAGGCTCAGTTTACTGAAGAGATATCACCATCGGCCGATGATGATCTTCCCTCTGTCTTCTCCTCAGCGGAGCTCTTTGATTCCTTGAACCAAATCTTCTTTACTTTCTTCTCGATCTCTTTTCCTCCATTGTTCTTCTCATTGGAAGACGAGATTTTCACCACTGGTTTGACCGATCCTTTTGTTTTGTTCATTGACCGGTTCTTGCAGTCTTTAGCTAGGTGTCCAACTTTGTTGTAGGTGTAATAGACTATCCCGGTTGGCTTCCATGGATCTACCCGTTTTTTGTTGGGTGAATTACACCAGGAGTCATGATGACTATGAATGCCACAGCACAGTTGGTTGTGCTCCGGTCCTTGTTTCTTTTGGGGAAAATCGGCCTTGGTGGGTATTTGAATGCCATTGTTTTGGATCTGCATTTATCAACTTTGTGTCCAAACTTGTTGCATGCGTAGCAGTAGCCCTTATAGCTTCCCCTGCTTCCATTGGACACACTTGTGGGGCGAGACCAGCATTCGGTGGTCTTGTGGCCATGCTTGCAACAGTTTTTTTAGTAACTGTTTGTTGGCTTTACCAGTGCATTTTTGCAGTTACTTGTTTTATGACCCGGTTTCCCACAGTGATTGCAAGAAGTGTTGAAGGTCTTTTTACCTTTTTGTTCTATCGGTTTCTTGTTTTCCTTCTTGCATTTGCTGGGTCTAGATGACTCACCGATTTCCTTGGTTTCTTGACTGGTGAACCCAAGTCCTGTGGGATCTTTATGCTTTCTTTGAGCTTTTAGCTGCTCATCAAGCTTTGTTGAGCTTTCATTGTATCTTCTGAGGATTTCCTTCCTTTCTTCAAGTACTTTCCTTTGTTCCTTCAATTGATATAGCTCAATTGCCAGCCTCTTGCATGCATCATCTTTATCATCCCAGATCTTTTGCACGTTGGCGTTTTCTTGAGTGACTATTTGCTTGTCTTCTTGAAGTTGCAGAATGACAAGATCACTTTTCCTTATAGCTTCTTCTACCTGATTTCTTGGTTTCTGAGACACTGTTAGTGATTTAATTGCTGTGTTTATTTCATCTTCAACTTTCCTCTTTTTCTCAATCAGTTCAGTCATTATTAGGGCATTATCTTCCTGCTTCCTTTTTAGGTTGGAGATTTGATTGGTTAGGATCTGGTTTCTCTCCATAAGCTTAGAGACTGCCTCCTCAGCTTCATCTGATCCACTTTGCCCAGAGAGTTCATCAATTGTTTCATTGCTCTCACTCAATTGCAGAGCCAACTCCTTTCTTTTAGCAAGGGATCTTCTCAGTCTATTCTCAAGAGAAGCAATGATGTCGTTGGCTTCCTCAAGCTGCTTCTGATACCTGTAACCCTCCATGATATTTTTCTCAAGCAGTTAAGCTTTATATCTTAGAGAACTGTGCTCTGATACCAATTGTTATTTCTAACCGGTTACTGAGAGGGGGGGGGGGGGGGTGAATCAGTAAATACTATTTCTACTTCAATTTAAACCTTGTATGCAGATTCTTTCAGAATAAACAATATGAAATTAAGCATTCCTGAACAGGAATAGAGATACTCAGATGAACACATCATATATACGTGGAAACCCTCGGTTAGAAGAAAGAAACCACGGTGAGACAAAGCTCACAACTTCACTACTGTAGTAATAAAGACGCCTTGTTAGGAGCTTACAAAGCACTTGCAAGAATGCTACCCGGTAAAGGGATTTGGTAGAAGACCAGTTAAGATCTTGACTCTGTCAGGAGCCGCCTTGTTAAAGGACTTTCAACATCAATCAAGATGCTACCTGGTTAAAGGATTTATACAAAGAACCTATTAGGGTTCACCCTAATAAAGGGATTTGAATATGTTTTCTTAGTATAAAAGCAATGATCTTAATTGACACTCTTTGTCTGATTAGATCATACCTGTTGATCTTCCTGTTCTGCTTGGCTGTTGATCCTTTCTGCCTTTCACCTCTGTGACTGTAGCTTCTCTCAAATGATATCTCTCTCCTGCTCTATATATTCAACAACTCTCCTTTTGTGTCCTATGACCTTTTATTTATAAGAAATCAATCTTATTATTAAAACCTAACTCATAGAACCACCAAGTTGTAAACTCAACCATAAATTGTGCAGCAAAAAGCTTTGCGAGATTGAGTTTACCTTGAAACATTTGTGTAGAAATAAAATTAACTCCTATTAAAAAGCTAACTTTAGTTCTAAACAGTGGATGCTCCGCATATTCCGGTTTTAACTTAAACAACTTTGCATACACCGGTGCGGATTGACGTGCTGTTGACTTGTATCAATATCATACTTAGTTGTCCATATAATAAGACTCTTATACCCGGTTCATATCCTTTTCTATTTGGTCTACCGGTACCTATAGTTTGCTTGGTCTACCGGTGCCTATTCTGTGTTTGGTCTACCGGTGCCTATTTACGAGTATGAGTGGTCTACCGGTTTACTGGTGGGATTGATGTTTGCTTTTCACTTATCCAATGACAATCTTAAATATGCTAACATATTATATAAAATATAATGCCTTCACAATGTGGGGTCATTTTAGTTGAAATAGTATTTAGATTGCTTGGTGACAATGGAATTGCACTGCTTTAAGTTTCGAATGGATATATCATATGCAGGAATTGGTTGCTGGTTTTGATCAAGAAGCAGCAGCTGTTATTATGGCTCGGTTGGCTGGATTCAAAATGGAGGCTGAGGTGATTTAATATTTTATTTTTAATCAGTGAAAGTTTTTAAAGAGTATTTAGTGAAACTTACTGTTGATGGCTACTGGTAGCCTGTAGAGATTCTTTAATTATCATAAATTTGAGTTAATACTCCATGTGTCAAAATAAGTTAATTTATTTTTATGTCAGAGTGCTATTTATCTGGAATTGTTATGTAATAGACTATTTCACCCTGCCAAGATTAAATTATTATTGATAGTGCTTAGAGTTTCCTGTTTTCTGGCATAAACCAATGTATATGTTGTAGTGAGAAGTAGTTTTAACATTTTCAGCTTTATATATCATGAGTTATGTTATACCAATACATCTTTAACGTGGAACTTCTGGAGCACTATTTGTGTCTATAGTGAAGGAAGGAAAGTGTTTCTTATCATAAACTGCCAGTGAGTGATTGTATTCCTAACTTGTTTGAAGTCTATAGTTTTCAATGGCTGAGGTGAATTTAACTGTATAAAGAAAGAACGCGTAAGCATTAAATAGTTTAAACTTTAGGATGATATGCAAGATGACCACTGCTTGGGAAATATCTTTGATGGTAGTTGTGAACTAATTGTCAAAGTTGACCAACCCATTTGTGATACATTAAAATGGAAAGCGTTTTCTTTGATTTAGATTAGCTTTATTTGGAGATTCTCTGATTCTATTGAGTTGTATGACAATCTCTTCCAAGACATATTTGTTTCAGCTACATTTTGCTGCACATACAAGTAGAAATGCCATGAAAAAGGATTAGGGTGTCGGTCTTATAGGGAGTATTCTGTACTGAAGATGTAGGCTAAAAAGAGATCTCCCATTTTGAAGACTGATAGGGATCATTATGTTTGTGGAGAGAGGTAGAAAATTATTTTTCCTGATCTTGTAGAGGATGATGAATGAAGTATCCCAAGGCATACAATGACAGGAAATACACAAAATCCAACAAATCTTTGAACAACAGACGAGCAATTTGAGTTCTTATTTTAGACTGAGAACTGATTACAATTGTCTTATTCAAATTGGAATTGCAGAATGCGTTCACCTTGTCTACAAACAATATTCCACATTGGGAAGCACAGAAGGAATATCAATTTATCTTGGATTGAAGGGAGCTCATACAGCACTAGCACAACCTCTGTCTGAGAATTGATGCACTGAGAAGCTCTAGTCACTGTTTCTGAGAAGTAGTCATGGTACCATCATTGAGTATGTTGTCACGGCTATTCTCCTGCGAACTAACTCCAAGGACTCTCTTGCCCAGATCTTGATTATACACTAGCAATTGTTAAATGCCACAGAATGAGATGGCCAAGACACTTTGATGCTCTGCAACAACTGTGATATCACACTGTGTTCTGTGTGTTATATCTGCAGCAGGGCCATGGATAATAAACGCCAATCTTCAAGCCGGTCAAAAAATTTGATGTTTATATTGATACTGAATGCCGTGGTGATTCCCTCTTGAAGCCGCAATATACTGAATTATGTTCACAGAGTTCTGATAATATTTACAAAATGTCAGTGATTCAATCAAATCTGACTATTTCCAACTCAGAATTATTAATCCTCACGAATCTCATAGAGCAAATTGGTCTCCTACAGGAGACTCCACAAATTTGAGGAGGCTAGGGTGATACCAGACCACCAAAAGTCCTGTCAGCCAGATTGGTGAAACTCCAGGTTGATAAGAGACAAAAACCTTCCATGATCCCATAGCTTACATTGTGGTATTCTTATATACTTGTTTGGATAGGGATTTCCCTCCAATATTTGAAATTAAGTCGGCTCTTAACTAGGAGGAAATAAATAAAGTGACCCCATTGTGGAATAACATTAGTCATGAGACAAAGGAAAAACGCTCCGATGCCTTTTGCTGCACGTTCGGCTGGAGGTGTGCTCCCGCTTGCAGTGTGTAGGGCTTTTGCTCCCTGTGGCGGCTCTTCTTCTGCTGAGGGTCCCTCTGTAGCAGGCGTTTGTGCCCCTTGTGATGGACCCCTTTGTGCTCCTCCAACTGCTGCGCTGAGGTTTTCCGTTCCAGACGGACTTTATTCTGGTGATGTGAGGGTAGGGTAAGCCCTTGGGCCCCCTGCCTTTGTGCTTCCTGCTTTTCTTGCTGCTAAGGCCGCCTCTAGAGGCTCGGTTCTATCTCTGACTGTGGGTTCCGGTGTGGGTGAGCAGGGGCTTCCTGTTTCTCGCCCAGGAAAATTCAAAAAGCATGCAAAGGGGAGTGTTGGCATGGTGCCTGTTGAGACCACTAGGGGGCTTGATCCTGTGGGTGTTTCTTCTGGTCTGCTTCCTCTTTCTTCTGCTAATATTAGTGCTGGCTCAGTGCCTGTTGTGGCCACTAGGGGGCTTGCCCCTGAGGGTGTTTCCTCTGGTTCGTGTCCATATTCTTCTGCTAATATCCCAAATACTTCCATTGCTATTGGTGATCGTGTTGGAGTGGGTTCTTATGCCAAAGCTGCCTCTAAGGCATTGAACGGGTTTGGGGGCTCTTCTCGTGGTGTGCCTGCTTCTATTTCGATTTTTGCCAGCGGCCCTCTCTCTATTAAGCTCTTTGCTGCTGCCGAAGGGGAGCTAGAAACTTGTTCAGAGACCCTTAGGACTCAAGCTTTGATTTGTCGCTTTCGAGGGTTCTGGCCGACTCTACCCCAACTTCATGATTGGATTTCCCAAAAATGGGAACCGATAATCTCAGATAATGTCCTTATCTTTCCATTAGTAAAAGGTTTCTTTGTTGCTAAATTTGATATATATAAGGATAGAACTAAGATCTTGTGTGAAAACTTCTTCCGCTGGGAGGAGGATAAATTCTTGCTTATGGTAAAACCCTGACATCCATATTTTAATCCTTCCACTGAAGTTTTCGATAATATTCCTATTTGGGTTAGACTCCCAAATCTCCCTCTCCATCTCTGGCAAGGTGCTGTTCTGGAGGAGGTGGGTGAGGCTTTGGGGGAGTTTTTGCTTATTGATGATGATTCTTCTAATATGTTCCACTCTACCTTTGCCCGTATTCTGGTAGATATTGACATTTCGCAGGGCCTTCCTTTCGAAATTAAAATTGAATCTTCTAAAAGCTGTTGGACGCAACAACTGGACTTTGAGGGTGTCCCCTTTAGATGTAGAAAATGTTTTAAAATAGGTCATCATGCTTCTCTTTGTAGTGGTGATTTCATTAAGAAGAAAATATCTCATACCCTGTGGAAGGATGCCTCTACCAAGCATTATATAGTTCTTAAAAACTCTTCTAAAAATTTGAGGGTTCCTGCTGCCGTCTCGGGCTCTTAGAAGCCTACTATTGATAATGTTACGAATCCTGTTTTGCCTCCTGTGGCTCCTATAAGGACTAATGTTGAGGCTGATCTTAATTGCTCTACCGTGCAAATATCCCCTCTCTCTTTGCTGGTGGACCCCAGTCTTTTTGCTGGTGATTCTGCGGCTGGTTCTCCTAACAGCCCTGTTGGTGTGATTTCTGATGTGGAACCTGTTGTGTCTGCTTCTCTTGCTGGGAGTTGTTCTGTTATTGTTTCAGAATCGTTGCTGGGGGCTTCTGTCCCTCTTGCTGGGTGCTTTGCTAGCCTTGCTTTTGTGGTTGCTTTTCCTGCCAGCTCTGCTGGTATGATAATTGCTAAGGTTTTTGGTGCCCCTGTACCTCTTGTTGGGGGTTTTCTGATCCGATGTTGGGTGTTGTTTCTTTGGATTTGGTGTGCTGGCAGAAGAAGGCAGCAAAAGTTGAAGATGGATGGATTACTGTTAAAGGGAGACATTCTAAGAAATCCTCCTCATCGTTTGATATGACCCTTCGTTCTCATAAGAAGGGGTGTCGTGGATAGTCTTGCTGCTATCCTTTGTGGACTGCGGTTTCTATTGCTTATTTTGAGGCAGTGGTCTGGTAGTGGCATTTGTGTGTCCTACCTTTAATTGGTAGGACTGAATCGTTTTGTGAGCTTGTAATGATCTATCTTAAGTTTTTTACTGTTAAAGGGTTTTGGGGTCCCTTCAAAACCTGCTGTTACCATTAATCAAAAACATTAGTGATGAGACCCATAATTAATTAATTTAATGCAATTTCCCTTATTAAATAAAGGGGACATTATAGATGAGATCAATAAGAATAGTTTGGTGGGTTTTTACTAGGTTTATGTAGATACAATCAATTTTCTGATTTTATGCAACATTTTGTCATTCATAATAACTGTATTAATTTTGAGCTACTTGCATTAACAATTTTAGCTTGAAAATATTTGTTTCTTATAGTCCTGATACTAGATAGTGTTCTCACATGGATCAAGCCTTCGGGATAATTGCTGAAGCAATATTCCAAAAGTCATTTAGAGGCTTAGGAAATGAAGGATTTCTGAACTCCTTATTCAGAAAATTATGTGATTCATATGTGACAATCCTTTCTTCATGTATTGAATTGTCAACCTAGATCCTACAGGTGACTCAAGATTAGACAGGGAAGCTTTTTGAAATCTATTCAAATTTGTCAAATTTTTGTTTGAAAAGACATTGTTAATGATATCTAAATGAAAAAGAATCTCAATTAGCCAACTTCTTATATGCTGGGAAGCTATTCAGCCAATTTTACTTTTTAAGAATGAAATACGTGGGGAAATTAGAAGATTTTAAATTCATTACAAACGAAGAGCTGATAAAGCTTATCTAGTTTTGGACAGGTCAAGAAAAGGACAAGTTAAACCTTGTCTAGTTTTTGACAAGTCAAGGACAATAGCAGTCTATCTTGAAGTAGAAAGAACTCAAAAATTTTATCTTGTGTGAAACCAACAGCACATGAGAAAGAATAACAGTGATACAGTTTATCCAAATGAGATGTCTTTACAAAAGTCATCAGAAACATCAAAATAACAAAATTAATTTTTTTTTTATTGACTCAACATAGTTGTACAACATCGTCTTTAAGAAAATTTTCAAACTTCTTGGTAATAGAAAAACATATTATGTTGGTAGGTATATTATATTATACTGTATAATATATCTCCTCACAGTGTGACCTTTGGCTTTGACAACATAACGAAGGGGTTTCTCTTTTGTGAAATTTAAATTTCACCTTGGCTTGTATGTGGTGTTATACCACTCCTAGAATTAAATTTGGTAGTCTATTTGAAGACATAATATTTTTAGAGTATATAATATTCAACAATGCAAGTTGTTGCTTGCTGTAACTAGATAGGGTTTTTTGCATCAACGTTTTGTTTTATATTCCACAATCAGTCATCAGGAAGAGAAGGAAAGAATGAATCAACATTCAACATTTGTAAATTTTTATGCATGCAACATGTCTTTTGGGGATTGGAATATGGGTCTCTATTATGAAGGTTATGATGATTTTGACAGTCCCAACCAGTGCTGAGAGGGGAGGGGTGAATCAACACCTATAAAAAATTTAAAACAAATCTGATGTCGTATACTATAACTGTAAGAAAAACAGATTCTAGCATAAAAATAACATCAAGCAATCAACCAATAAGCAACACCAGATTTATCACATGGAAACCCAAATCGGGTGGAAACCACGGTGTGAGGAAACCTCACAAATTCTGCACTCTTCTGAAGTGTGCCTTGTTAGGAGCCTTTCCTGTTAAAGGATTACAATGCACTGTGAGATGCGACTTGGTTAAGGGATTTGATACAATAAGGCATGTTAGAGCCTGCCTGGTTAGAGGACTTAGAACACCTGAATAGATGTCACCCGGTTAAGGGATTTAGTACAAGGGACCTGTTAATGTCCACCCAAAATACTGAGATTTAGCTATTGTAATTGTTAGAGAACAATAGAGTACTTGACCTTTTAGAAATAATTTTTCTTAGCCTAATAAGATCTCTGTTATAGTCAACTGAGAAACATCACCAATCGCTGCAGGTATGTTCTCCTTTCCTATTATGCTTCTCTGCACTCTCTTCTCTCTTCTCCTTCTTCTTCACCTTAGCTTCTTCAGCGTACAGGTTCACTCTTTACTTTGGCAGAATGAGGGCAAACTATATTCTTGGTAGGTAGAGGAATATATAGACTTCTTGCCCTATTTGCTTTTTACATGTATGATCTGTTTAAAGGTCACCTTCGGATTCATCACCTAGTGGAGTATTAGTTCACTGAAGAAACATCCGATGCATGCTCTGCGTTATTTGCTTTATGAAAGAAAATGACAGATGCGTGTCAAAAGCTTTCCTTCACAAGAGATGTCTCTATGATTTAATGCCACAAATTCCGGCATTAAGACCTTCAATCGCGTCTCGTACCGATTGTCTTGATAACTCAAAGTCTACCAGATCTAGTGCAGTAAATCCCGGTCAAAGAGTTAGATAACTGATTGTTGACTATGACTTCCCCGGTTCATCTTATCATGACGAAGTCTTCTCTTGATCGGTAAAGATCCTTAAGTTATGCACAGGTAAGAGCCTTGACCTGTCACCTTTCTTTCCTCTGTCTATACCGGTTGCATCCTTTCCTTGGTCTTTGTTATCGGTTACCAGTTGCTTTTCCCTTGGTGACCGGTTGCTCTGATGAGCAGAAATAGTCTCGTCTTCTTTGTTTTTGCATAGTGTCACTGGTTGCCAAATGAGTCTCTCCACTCACTTATTGATGTCAGCTGTATCTGTATCTGTCTTGCTTCATAGATCCAACACTGGTGTCCTTAGTCACAAATGTCAACACCTCTTTTGCCAATCAATGACAATACCTCTATTGCCATGTACCGGTAGCAATCTTACTGGTTAGCATCCCTTAATGCCAACATATTTTATAGTTTGAGCTTCTTCTTTTTGATAGATATTGTTGTGTTGTAATGCATATTTATTTTCATGAAGAAAAAACACATGAAAATCAGTATAAAAATCCTTGTCCTTCTATGATCACAAATACTGCTGAGCACATGAAGAAGTAGGAAAGTAATGAATAGATAGACCTGTTGATGTTTTGGCCTTTACGACAGAGATCAATGCATTTGACAAAGAGGCAATAATAATAATAAATATATTTGATATATTATTGATATATTTAATTATGATAAAATCGATTGGATAATAATAAAAGGTCATATTTATTATTAAGGATTGATTTTAATAATTAAATATGGAGCAAATAATATAAAAGAATATATTATTATTGGCCCAAGTCGGCCAACTTGGGAAGCCAAGAGTTTATCCAATGATGCTCATATATATTGGAGTTTTTGATGAAGGACAAACATATAAAAGACATAACATGTGAATGTCCTCTTCATCAATGCTTGGAGCGAATTAATAAGTGAATTCAATAAGCGAATTCAGTCAGCATCTTAAGGAGCGATGTCAATCATGGTAACGCGAAAATGTCAAGGAGACTCAGCAAATTTAATATGCTAGAATCGGTTATCCTTGCACTCCTTATCATCGCCAAATTAGCAGCCAATACAAGTGCAATTCAAGGGCAGCGAACTGAAGCATATATATATCAGTGAAGTCTGATATATATAAGTAGGCATCGATACTTGATGTAGGGCTGATATTGATGCAGCCCTTAAATGCATTGAATGCATACTTGGGCTAGCGAATTTGAAGCAAACTCAGACCTTGGGAGATCCGATCACGAGCAGCGACATGCATACTAAGGCAGTATATCTGACCATACAAAGAATGAAGTATACGTGCACCTTGTGTGGATTTAATAGAGTGATCTTAAGTAAAGATCGTTGACCAGTACAATGATAGATCAAGCATAGATCGATGACTCCTTGTTGCAGACATGAAAGAAGCCCTAGGTGGGCAACTGGACTCGTGTACTTCTCAGATTTAAAACATAGAACTTGGGGAGATTGAAGACAATTTCAGATCTTCAAATCCGGGTGATATCTCTCCTTTATGATCATTTTTTATTACTTCTGTTAGTCCTAACCGGTTACTGAAAGGGGGGTGGGGGGTGAATTAGTAAATACAATTTCTATTTCAATTAAACCTTGTATATATATTCTTGCAGTATAAACATAATATAATCAACCACTCATAAACATAAATAGAAATACACAGGTCAACACAACAAGTATACGTGGAAACCATCAGTTAGAAGGAGAAAACCACGATGGGACAGAACCCACAACTTTACTATTGTAGTAATAAAGGTGCCCTATTAAGAGCTTACAAAGCACTTGTAAGAGTGCTACTTGGTAAAGGGATTTGGTAGAAGACCTGTTAGGATCTTGACTCTGTTAGGAGTCGCCTTGTAAAAGGACTTTCAACACCAATTAAGATGTTACCCAGTTAAGGGATTTATAGAACGAACCTGTTAGGGTTCACCCTTATAGAGGGATTTGAATATGCTTTACAATAAAAGCAATGATTTGTAATGACACTTTTTGTCTAATTAGATCATACCTGATACCCTTTCCACTCTGCTTGGCCGTTGAACCTTTCTTCTTTTTACTTCTTGTGACTGTAGCTTTTCTCAGAAGATATCTCTCTCCTGCTTTGTATATTCAACAAGACATCTTGAGTATGCTATCTCTTGTATTTATAAGACATTACTCTTATTAAAATACTTTCTCATAGTTTCGCGAGGCTATAAACTCACCCATAAATCATGCATGCAAAAAGCTTGTGAAATGATCTTTGAGTTTACCTTGAAACATCCGCGTAGAAATAAAGCTAACTCCAGTTAAAAAATTAACTTCAGTTCCAACTGTGAATGCTGCGTATAATCTGGTTTTATCTGAAACAGCGCCGCATAATCTGGTTCGGATTATCATGTAGTCGACCGGTATCAATGTTATATCCGGTTGTTCATACATCTGCTGTATGTCGCATAAGACTGGTTGTAGACACTTTTTTTGGTCTGCTGGGTCATACACATCAGTACCGGTGATAGATTTGTCTACCAGTGCTCCGGTGGGATTGATGTTTGGCCCTAATTTAACCAATGACAACTTAAATATGTCAATAATCTTCTCCTTTGGCATTGGTGGCAAAACATCACTTTACATTTCTTGTCATGTAGACTTCCCTTGTGCTTGTGCTTGTGCTGTTTGTTAATTTATTCTTCTCTGTAGCTGAATCTACTTACCAGCTGATCTTCCCTTCCAAATCTTCTTCCGGTTACCATCTTCTTCCCATTTTTGCCTCCATAGGACAAAGGATAGTTATTCTGGTTTATATCTGTAACTTGGTGAAGATATCCTTGTAAATTTTCTTCGCTGTTTGAAGAAAGGGATTCCATAGACTGGTGACATGCTCCAAGTTTTTTTGTGCTGCTTGTAGCGATATAGCTATGTTCTCCATGTCTTCTATGGTTTTGTAGTCCGGTTCTTTGAGCAAATTGTCTGCCTTGGTTGCAGTCTTCTGCTTAGATCAATTGTGGGGGCAATAAATAATTGGAATCCAATAAGATCTTGAATTCACTTTGTTCTTTCTTCAGATGCCTTTCTCAGAATGAGAGCCAGGCTAATCATTTCCCTGCTAAATTCTGTTGCAGATGTGTTCTTTACATCGAATTTTGATGAAAGACCCCTGATTTCCTCTGAAGTTTTAGATGTCTTTTCTGTGATATCCTGAACAAAATTTTCAAAATTTGAAGTCCTAATAATTAGACATCCTGCATCTTGTATCTGTTGATGGAGTGCTGTTGTATTTGCAAATACAGTTGTCTTCAACTCTTCAACCTGTTTGTGCAGAATTTCTACCCTTTTCTTTTTGTAGTGATCAATGGCTATTGTCTCTGGATCGGTGACATCTTCTCCAATTGCTTGTGCCAATATCTCCAATTGATCAATAACAGGTTCATCTTCATCAAGGTCTGCATCCGGCACAAATTTGTACAGGGTGTTCCTTACACCAGTGAGGACCATGTCCTGTTTCTTTTTTGTGAGCTCTTTCAATTGTCTAGTTGACATCTTGCTTATGTCAACCACAGTGTCGCTAACTTTGCTTTTCTTAGCTTCAGGTTCGATTGCAAAGGTTAGCTTTCGCTTTGATGAAGATGAGTTGGGAACATCTACCTGTTCCTTTTGCTTTGGTTCCTGTACCGGTTGTTCTTCTGCAGGCCTTTCCTTGTTCAGTATGTATAGGTAACTCTTGTTCCTGTTTGTTTTGCTGTTCTTGATTTTCTTCCTCTCCCGATTGTTCTTCCTCTTCCTGTAGGACCTCTTCGTCAATATGGACCTCTTCTTCTGGTCGTGCTCCATCTTTTGGTGAGCTTCTTCTTCTAGATGAACTTCCTCTTGTTGTTGTACTTGTTCTTTCGGTGGAGCTTCCTCAATGTGTTGCTCCGCAACTACGTGTTGTTTATCCACAATGATCTCTTCCTCATTTGTCCCTCTATCAGTAGTCATCTTGACCGATGACTCTCCTAGTACTTTTTCTTCTGATAGAACTTGTTCTCTCAGATTCAGATGTTCACTGCTTGTGAACGTTTCTATTGGAACTTGTTGCTCACCGGTTTGTTCATGAACAGTGAATTGAACCAGTGGTTCCTCTACTGTCTCAGGTTCTTCCTGTGGACCTGTTGCCTTCAGAGCACTAAAGTCATACTGTTGCCAGAACGGAAGTGTCTCTTGATAGACTTCCTTTTCATATCCATTGAGTATCTTGGCAACTCTATTCTTTGTTATTACCAACCGGTTATTGAGGGGGGGGGGGTTTAATCAGTAAGAACTATTTCTTTACCTTTTAATACTTGTTTAACAATATTCTTCAGAAAGTAAACAATCATATGCAAGCATAAAAGTAAGTACACAGATCAACACCAGAAATGTACGTGGAAACCCTCGGTTAGAAGGAAAAAACCATGGTGAGACAGAGCTCACAACTTCACTACTGCAGAATGAAGGCGCCTTGTTAGGAGCTTACAAAGCATTGGTTAAGGTGCTACCCGGTTAAAGGATTTTACAAAAGATCTGTTAAGATCTGAACCCTGTTAAGAGCTGCCTGGTTACATGACTTTGAACATCAACAAAGATGTTACCCTATTAGGGGGTTTTTACAACGAACTGATTAGGTCCACCCTGATAAAGGGATTTCAATTTGCTTTCACTACTGATAAAAGCAATGATCTATTATGACACTGAATGTCTGATTAGATCATACCTCTTTCCTGGTTTGCCTGGCTGTTGATCTCTATTACCTCTTCGACTGTAGCGCTTCTCTCAGAAGATATTTGTCCTCTGCTCTATGCAATCACCAATAATCAACAACACTTTTTCTAGCGTCTTATGACCTATATTTATACAAAAGTTCATTGCATTGAAACCCTTAACTCATAGAACCATCTGACTGTAAACTCAACCATAAATCATGCAACTAGCAGTTAAGCTTTGCATTCTAATCTAGAGTTTACCTTGAAAAACATCCGTAGAAATAAAGCTAACTCCTGTTAAAAGGCTGACTTCACTTCAGAGCGGTGGATGTCCCGTTTAATTTGGTTTTAACTCAAACTACTTCGCAAAATCTAGTGCGGATCTTTATGCAGTTTAGACTGGTGTAACCTTATAAACGGTTCACCTTTGTATGCATTCTAAGACTGGTATTGTGTACTTAGATCGGTCTACCGGTGTATTCCCTTTTCTTTATCTATCAGTGTATACACACTGTTTCTTGTCTACCGGTGTCTTCTAATTAACGTGAGTGACCGGTGACCTTTTACCGGTGCATGGTGTTTGTGAATTTACACTAATGACAATCTTAAATTGCTAACAATCTTCCCCTTTGTCATTGGTGGCAAAACTATACACAAAACCATACTCACTTACTTGTGACAATTCTTGTCTGTAGAACACTTCCCCCGTCTATGTGCTCCGGTGGCTGTTCTGCTGCGTTACTCTCTTTCCTCTGTTGCTCTTCTTCTTATCCACTCGGTTTCCTGCTCTTTTTCCTTCCTACACACACTCTTCTTTTCTCTATTTCTTGTTCTTTCCTCTGTTCTCCGTTCTGCTCTTCTGCTTTCCTCTGTTCCCGTTCACTCTTTGTTTTGCTCTTCTTCCGCTTTTTGCCTCCATAGGACAAGGGGCTATGCTTCTCTTCACATTTGAAGCTTGGTGAAGATATCCTTAAAAATTGTTTTGCAGACTGAAGGAATGGTGCCCATTGACCGGTTACATATTCTATGTTCTTTTGGGCTGCTTTCAGAGAAACAATGATGTTCTCCATATCTTCCACAATTTTGTAAGCTGGTTCATTGATCAAAGCTTCTGAAGAATTTGATGTTCAGTTCATGATGTCAAATGTTGGTGCCAGAAACATCTGAAATCCAATAATATCTTGGATTCTCCTTTTCTTTTTTTCAGCAATAATACTAGGACTTGAAGACTTTGAGCTTCAGCTTTGATTGTTTTATTTCAATTTTAGGATTATTAGTGAGAGATTTTGAGCCTCACTATTGGTTCTTGTTATTCTTCAAATAGGATAAATCGAAAGAGACTTTGCGCCCTTGTTCTTAATCTAGCAAATATAATTATAACTGCTGCCTTAGGAGTTGTTCTTACTTCAACTACCGAGTCACCAGTATTATCGTTGCAGTAGGAGATCTTTGTAGAGTTAGAAAGTTGTTACTTGTGAATCTTTCCTGGAAAAAGAGGAACAAATTGGAAGAAATTTTTTTGTTTAATTACAGTTGAAGTTCTACTAAAGCCACTTGTGGTAAGAAGGGAGCCTCCTCTATTGCTGAAAGGAGAGATTTATCTCACTATAACGTTGCCTAAAGTTACAATTTTTTAAGGTGTAGTCTTAGCTGCTTACAAAATTTTTAGCCAACATACCCCTTGCTCATCAACATTGTTTGATAAATTATTAATCTTGATGAAGTTCTTAGGTTTCTGAAACTTTTGATAGGACTAGGATGTGGCATCACTCTTATCAGCTAGAGCCATTAGAGTAGTGTTGTCAAACTGACTCACTTAAAGTTGATAATTATGAAGCATTGCACATAATTGAGTAAAAGAAGAAAATTCAAAAAGTAGAATCTTATTTCTAATGTCTTTTTGTAAATTAGCAATGAAAATTTGTTGCACATCAATATTAGGCACAAGATAAGAAATTTGAGCATGCAAATGCTTAAAGCTACCAATGAAATCGGTCACTTTTTCTTTAACCCCTTTTTTACAATGCATCAAATTAGTCAAATAAATCTTAAGACCAATATTGTTTTGAAACTGTTGGATTAAAACAGTAGCGAATTTTTAAAAAGTGTCAATGGAATAAGGAGGCAAAGAACAATACTATTGCAAGGATTTATCTCCAAGGGTTCTAGTAAACAGTTTAGTCATGAACCTATGATCATGAGAGAAATCACTACACAATGTTTGAAAGGTTTTGACACGGGTCAAGGGATCACCTTTACAATTGTAGGTCTCTAGATGAGGAATTTCCATGTATTAAGGGATGATGATACAGACGATGTCTAAGGACAAAGGACTAGCAATGTCACAAGTAGGAATGTTGAACTTGGATTGAGTCATGGAAGCAATTTTTTGTTGCAAGGATGACACAGTTTGCGCCAAGCTATTGATAGTAGAATCGGTAGAAAGAGTGGTAGGAGATATGTGTGAAAAATTTGGACCATTATTGGAAATAAAAGGAACGGTAGATATGAAAAAGGAACACTATTGCAAGTGGGCAAGGAAGAAGGTAATAAAACACATGGAACACTTGAAGGAATTGTAGGAATGATAGGGTTAGGAAAGATAACATTTGTAGGAGTGATCTTTTAAATGGAATTAGTTATGATAGGTGGAGCATAAGTGAAAACACTAGGAATTGAGGTAGGAATAGGCATGGAAGTCTCAATACTAGTGGTAGGTGGAATGAAACCTAGCCCTTGGGCACAACCTCTAATAGGCTTGACATTATTATTAATGAGATGAGAGATACTACGCAAGATATTAACACCATGTTCATCATTATGAATTATCTTCCTCAAACCCTCTACTACAGCGATGACCTCAAGATTGGAATTTTTTTGTCCTAACCTTTGCTCAAATTTTTCAAAGTTGTGGGAAAGCTTTTGAACTTGCATAGGAGGGACTCTCAAGGTCTCATCTTCATCATGAGAAGAGTGGGAAGAGTTGTTCTCAATAATAGGAGAAATGTCATGAGTAAGCATGTTGGTCTCATCAAGATTCCTAGGAAACATAGAAGACTCGAGCTCAAAGGAAACCATAAGTCTACGGATTCTCCTAATCATAATGCTATAAGTAGTACTCAATGTAATAACACTCATGCACAAGAAAATGAAAGATAGATCCAATGTAAATATGAACTTTGAAAGAGATATGCAAATCAACTAAGTACAATTGCAAATTTGATGAATCAGACAACCCAAAATGAATCAACCTTGAAAATGAAATGAAATTGCATAAAGGGAGTATGTAAAAAGGTACCCCGTCATGGACGGATGTAAGAATCACTCATACCCATGAAGATGCTTGAATGTACTAAAATCAAAGAGTTGACCTTGGAATGTAGAATATGAATCAATGATGCCCTGACAAATGCATGGATCTATGAACGCCACTCCTAGATTTTTAATGTAGATATGCTTGATAATTGCTTGCAATGAAGGATAAATAATGCAGTTGGAATGAAAGATCTTCTTGCTTGATTGGGAATTCCTCTACTTGGCCATCATAGGAGAGAAACTTGCTTCAATTGGAGAAGTTTTCCTTGGCTTGCAGAATTGGAGACTTGGAGAAACTAGATCTTGGATGCTTGCTTTCAAATCTTGAATCCAATTGCTCTTGATTGCTTGAACTTGATAGCTTGATTGCAAAATTGTAGATCATGAGTGTATAATAATGGCTATGGATGTCAAAATCAGGAGAGATAGAGTGTTTATATACTCAATCCATCATTTCAGGATTAAAAAATAAACTACACTGACCACGAAATCAGATTTACGACCAAAATGCTGACATAGGGCTTTGGGCCAAAAAGTGTGGAAAAAGGGCGTTTAAACGCCCTCTTCCTAGGTGTCGAGATAGATGAAAAGATATGGGCAGAGAAAAATCAGGTTGCTAGGATCAAGCATAATAGACATTTAAATCTCGAAATCACCAAAGTGGGGTCTAATAGGTCCTATTAAAGCATCCAATTATGGGAGCTAACTTTTTAGGATGGTACAAATTTATCATAGGCTGCTAGTGTTTGTGATTTTCTTCATGCATCAGGCTTGCAAATGAAGAGTTAACAAGGAACAAAGTGCAGGTCACTAGAAATTGTCACCAGACATTTCCATCTTTTTGATAGGCATTTTTTACCATTCCCGTACCTACAATTTCTGATTCTTTTTTTTTTTGCATTATGCAGCAGGGCTAAGGCTTTGTGCAATATTTTTCGCGCTTCACTCTCTTGTTACACAAATGGTGTGACTTCCACATAAATGACAGTGGATTTCTTGTAATGGTTTCCGGCCTTTTTGATGTGACAAGAACAAGTAGGCCACAACATAGGCAGGGCATTTTTGTCTTGTTGCAACTTCCTCTTACGTTCAAACCTTTGTCGAATGTGTAAGAACCCCGACCGGTTTTAACTTTACCACTGTTTTACTCCTTGCAACTGTGCTCTTAAATCTACAATTTTTGTGTCATGTGCATTTCGTTAAACAGTTGCCATGAAACGTCTATCTTGCTGGCTTTTATTTTCAGATTGTTTTTGCTTGCTTAGAATGGACTCAAATGAAGTTTAAATGCTTGCAAAAAATTACCAAGAAATCTAGGCAAAGAACTAAGTTACAATGCAATCCTTTTTGAGATTTTTAAATGCATACATATGATTTCTACATGTAAAATGTGCATCTACAGCCAATAGACATTTTCACAAACACTTGACATGAGTACTAATATGCTGATTATTAGCAATTTAGATATGAACATTACAAAAAACATTTGGTGTGCTTCTTATTCCTTCATATCTAATTCAACAATTTACAATGACAAATACGATGCATATGAATTTAATTGAAAACTGATAAAGGAAATCTGTAGCTGCTCTCAGGAATTAATAGTCAACCCAAAATGAATCGCTGCCTTCTGGAAAAACTTATAAACCCATGCCAAAGCTGGCAAATACCAAATGGAGGCACTTAACACTTAAAACGTGCCCTATTCTTGAATGCTGACCCACAACTATAAAAAACACAGGCCCAAAATGTTTGTCGCTATCTGTAGGTGAGTGGCAGTCCCCAAAACTCCAAACGCAGACCTCAATGAAGGCTGCGATCTGCACATAAATTACCCCTTTGTACTCTGCTAATTATCTGTATGATAAAACGCTGATCATTCCCTTCGATTTGAACACCATGTGAAGCTCAATTATGGTCTCTGAATAAGACCATCACAAACACAATTTTCTGGATAGTTTCACCAGTTCAAAGTGCATGAAAATTTGAAACCATTCTCAATTCTTCAGACGCTTCAAATCTGGAAACCCTTGGCTGTCAAACAACAACACAATTTTCCAAAATCAAATGCACAAGAATCCTTTTTGATTTCTCTCCAAGGCTCTTTTATAATATTTCCCCATGAACTTTCATTAGCAAGGCTATTTAATGATTTTGATTTTTTCTTTTACTATAATGAGTTGACTTTATAAGATATCATTAATAAAACACACTTTAAATCAATGAGTATTAATTACTCATTATCCTCAACATGGCCCCAACTTTATTATAAACTCAATTTATAACTTTATAATATAACTTAAATAATTAAGCATCATTGAAGGCCATTAAAATATTAATATCTCATTAAGTACTCATTATTTTGATGAGTCCTCTGAACCAGGGAGTCAATCACTACATCCTTTGTCTGTATGACTGCCTTACTAAAAATTAGAAGGTCCAATTTCTATCAACTTCAGAATTACTATAAATAGTAAGTATATGAAACTAGCCCAAACGAAGTCCAATCTGAGCTAAACAAAGACCAAACTGGAACATACTGAATTCTGGAGAAGACAAGAACCTCCATTAACCAAACCTTTGCCTTAGAAGACCCTCTATCCACAATAATTAGCCTACGAGGGTCACAATAATAGGCTAATTGCTCAAACTTTGATGCTCATGAAAATGGGGACATTACAGAATGCCTCTTTTTTTGCCTCTGCAACTTTCCTCTGCTCCAATCCACAAGAAAACTTTTGTCTCTCATAATCATGTTTTTATTTACAAGCATTGGAAGGGAAAAATGCTTTGGTACCATATTAAAATTGGAAGCAATGGGATTAATTTATTGATGAGTACAAGTGGAATATATATAGGAGAAAATAGTCAGTCAGAGGAACAAATTGACCAACCACCCAGCAACATAGCAACCTACTTATGTTAATAATATATATATACAACAATGATTTAATATATTTATTTTAGCATTATCTTGGTCTACCTAATGTGGCCATCTGCAATAGCATGACAGAATATTTTGCTTGACCTGTCTTTCTATCAATATTATAGAGATGTTTGGAGATAATACTTCGGGAAGTGGATATTCTTTGGTTCAATACTCTTGTCTGTCCCAATACTTCATTTAGAGTTTTACAACGTTCAAGTGATTTATAGTTTTCCATAATCATTACTCAAATATATTTTGCTACAAGTAATTCCAGAACTCTTGAAATATTTTGTTTGATAATGTACAGGATAAATTTGATGCAAATAGATGGCTGGACATGTCTTTGATTCACTTGTCCTCCAGGTTTGGATTTTATGAAAAGAATAAGCCTTCGTCCTTTAGCTTGTCTCCAACATTTTCAAATTTTCCAGAGTTCTTTTTTCATTTACGCCGCTCTCCATTTGTCCAGGTATATATATGCACTCTGTCAATGATTTTTTTTAATTGCCTTTGTGTATTTGTGAAATTTCTGTAGGTCATTTGGGAATGATCTTGAAAGCCTAAGATTTCTGATATTGTTCCACTATGTTCATGAAGAGGAGTAATTACAATAATGTGTCATTGTAAGACAAATGATTTACAATTGTTGGCAATGTTGAACAGGTTTTTAACAATAGTCCAGATGAAACTGCATATTTTTGGATGATACTTAATAGAGAAAATGTGAACAATTCGATTGTTATGATTCAACCATCATTGATATCCTACTCTTTAAATGCACCTCCAGAGTCAGCTCTTCTCGATGTTTCTTCCATTTTCACTGATCAGATCCTTCTATTAGATGCTTATTTTACTGTGGTTATTTTTCATGGAATGACTATTGCACAATGGCGGAAGGCTGGATTTCAAAATCAACTAGAACACCAGGTAACTGATTTCTGATTAGCATTAAAATCTGTTCTTCAAGATATCAACTTTGTACTCAGTACTAAAATAAAAATGGTACTTTCAGATTTTGTTTGTTAAGCTTAATGTCTACAATACTAGGTTTATTAGGTTTTCATCAGTCTAGATCGAGATTGGGTCAGCTCTGATCCTATCCATATGGCCTGGGTATGTTTGAGATGTACCTGGGCCAGATCACTAGGCTGAGGGTTGGGTCCCACGAAAAATCAAGAACACATGGGAATTAAACATAAAACAAAAAAAATTAGACCAAATCCCAACCAACCACAAAAGTTCATGATTTTAAAGAACTTGGAGTTTGGTATAAAGCACTAAAATTATGAAAAATGGCATGTTCTGTGGAGGACCCCTCAATCACCCTAGGGGCTGCCATTTGGAGGCTACCCCCAGGCTAGTTTCTAAAAGCAAAGAAGAAAAGATGTTTTACTGTGGTGGATGAAAATTTGGAATTTGGTTGAAACCACTAAAATCAAGAAAAGTAGCGTTTTCTGTGAAAGACCCCTCAATCACTCCAGGGGGTTGCCTTTCCTAGACCACCCCCAGACCCATGCACTAGTTTTTAAATAATTTAGTGGTCGGTTGAGAGCACTAAAATTATGAAAAATGGCATGTTCTGTGAAAGACCCTTCAGTCACCCCAGGGGCTGCCATTTGGAGACCACTCCCATACACATGCTTTAGTTTTAAAAAGCAAAGAACAAAAAATGTTGTACACCCTGCAGGCTGAAAGAACAGTCTTTTCTGCCTGGGATTCTTTTGGATATAATTTGATAAATTCAATTCCATTTAACTTCTGGTTTGCTGAGTCAATGCTAATATAATGCTAGTATGATTTTTGATTTGTTTTTAAAATTTATGATTTGATAAGTTATATTTTATTAGTAATTGTCAACTGTGTTCTCAATTCTGTTTTCAATTGTTTGCAATTATTTGTTCTTAATACTGCATTCAGTCTTGTGGGAATTATGTATTCAAAATACTGCAGCAAAGACAAAGTAAAAGGTTTAGGTCAAGATTAGGTCCAGTACTACTTATAGTTTCAATATTTTGTCTTAGATCATATGGAGTGTTAAAGAAAACTCAATTCATAGTTCAAAAAACAGTAAAGAAAGTAGTTAGTTCTTTGGTTTAGCCTGGTTCCAGAATTTGAAATTTCCATACAATTAGTGGAACTGGATTAAGTCTAGCGCTATTTTTAGTTTTAATTTAATTTTATTTCATTCTGGTTCAGTTCTACTTCCAGAGTGTATCATTTCTATTCAAATGCCTTCATATGAATAGGAATAACAATTTCCCAGAATTCCTGTTGAACATCAAACTAATTAGTTTCACAATGTCAGCAAAGTTGGCTATAAAATTTCTATCAAAGTGAGTTGAAGAAATCGGAGAGCTTCCTTCGAGCAGGGGAAAAGGCTGAAGAATCATGTCTACCTTGTCACTTGATCTATTGCCAAGCTCTCTTTAGACACTAAGTGCCCTTGAGCAGCTTACCCTATGCAATGGAAAACATTGATTTCCTCAGGTTCAGAGATATACCAACTTTTATATAGATCAGAGTTTCTGTCGTCTTGGTCAGATGGCAGTTTCTGTCTGTTAAATATTTGAGATAATCTTAGCAATGCTATTGTAGCTGAGATTGTTGCTGCATTTATTATCCGTCAGTTGAGATTGCTATTTACTAAAAGTATGCTTTTTTAGTTTAGTCTAAAAACGCAAACAAAATTTATCATATATATAGTTCACTGGGAATGCATTGTTTGATAAACTTTTATACAGAAGATTGAAATATCTGAAACTAACTGATTAAATTTTCAACATGTTTTTAATTTGTTTATAGCTATTATAAATTTTCTTTACTAAATTGTATTTTTATTGTTTCTGCAAAAGTGTCCCAATTCTGATTAAAACCGTAAGAGGATGTAATGTCCCTTCCTTAGGCAGTCTAGTCTACAACAGGGGTTGGCTTACTATCAGGGTTCCCGTAGGTCAGCAGAGCGGATAGGGGACCCAACCGGGGCTAGTGGAGCCTTGCAGGGGGCTTTATTGACCTTTCCAAATATGCAGATTCAGTCTCCTATTTTTTAGGAGGATCTCTATTTTTTAGTGGGAGACTGGGAGATAGTCCAAGAGGCATTTTGAGTCACTCCGGATGGTTTGAGACAGTTTTCTAAATTTGTGGAATGGGTCCTATATTTTAGGAGGGGATTGGCAGTGGCCCTACTATATTTAGACATCATCCTTAGACTGGTGGCAACACTCAGTTTTCAATTCGGAGTTCAGTTGATAATTTTAGGAATAAAATAATATATTGAAGTTATGACTTTAATGTTCTAAATAAATTAATAAAATAAACATCTAATAAAGTTACTTTACATTATTTTAATAAAGTAATTAATAAGTGGACCACCATGGGACATGATGCCTAGGAAGGTTTAAATAGAGTTGTTTTAAAAACAACTTATTATTAATAAGTCATAAGGGGTTCGTGAGGGGAAATAAGTTTGTAAAATAAACTTAATTAAATGAAGTGGAAACCCTAAAAAGGTTGATGAGGGTTTGGAGTCAATAAAGTAACATGAGGAGGCTTTATTTGATCATTTAATCATTCATTTTCACAGCAGCAAATTGGGTTTGAACTTTGAAAAAAAGTTTGAGTAGGACTTTTGGGAACAAAAACTCATTGGAGATTGGAAGGTTGGACGAAAACCCAACTTTTCTTGGAGGGTGAATTCATTCATATTTCATCATTGAGAAGATTGATAAAGGAATCAGTGAACCAGACATATAGAAGAGTAGATTTAAGAGATTAGATTGTAGATCTGGGTTGTTTGGGTATATATATTCATCATTTGGCAGCAGACAAAGCCCGCCAATCCTCTTGTGGATTGATTGCAGCAAGTAACCAGCTGGGTGTAGGGTTTTGGAAGACATCTCCTATAATGTTCCCAACCACAACGTGACTGGAAACCCTCTTTCGGATAGCCTTTTTGTCTTTGGTATGATTCAGCGGAGATGCGCAACAGCCTGGATAAAACCGTACGGTCGACACAACAAGGTGTACGGAAACAAGTTGATACGATGTGTCCCAGCAGACTGGACAGAGGATGCAATAGATCGTTCGAAAGTAGGTCGTACGGCAAATGGGATCATACACCATAGGTGGTACGGTAAACAATCTGTACGGTAAGAGAGAAGACCGTACGGTGGGTATAAATGTCGTATAGTGTTGTATAGAACGACAAGGAGGCCGTATGGTGGTTAAGAGGCCGTACGGTGACAGACGGTACGGTGTTAGGCAACTCGACAAGAAAGCCGCACGGGCGAAATTTTGATACAAGAGATATTTATCAGAACATGCAACATACAAAACAAAATAATATTTGCAAGGAAGCCTATTTTAATGTTATGAATAGTACTCCAGATTTTCTTGAATCTAATATGGCAAAATAAATAGAATAGGGTGAGCGTTGAATCCCACCGAAACTGCAAATACCAAATAGGGAGGATCTTTCACCTCGGAAATGGCAGCTAGCAGAATCCCAATTGAAATTCACAAATACAAATACAATATCAAATCTCAACATATAAATTTCATCCTACACGTTGGATATAAATACCCGACGGAAAATTCTCGAGGGTACACAAATAGAGCTGACGGCAACAACTACACCTACGCCAAACAAATAAAATATGGGCCCAAGATAAACTAAATCGATCGGGACCGAAATACAATTTTCATTATTCATTTAATGACGGGGACATTACAGTCCTCCCATCCCAGTAATTGCTTGTCCTCAAGCAATTTTAGGCTATGGTGTTCTAGAATCTCTTCGTCTTCCCATGTGGCTTTTTCTAGTGGTAGATCCTTCCAACGCACAAGAAATTCTTTCACCATGTGTGTCCTCAATCTTTTCTCCTGAATGTCTACGATTTCCATTGGTTCCAATACTAACGTCCCTTCGTTGTTGATGGTTGGAAGGTCTGTGGAGATTGTGACTTGTTGACCCATGGCTTTCGTCAGGCAAGAAACGTGGAAGACGTTGTGGATTTGGCTACCCTCAGGCAAATCCAATCCGTATGCAACCTCGCCCACTCTCCTGGTGACATGGTAGGGTTCGTAGAAGCGTGGCCTCAGCTTCTCCTTTTTGGATGCCTTCAGAGAGGACTGTCTGTACAGTTGAAGTCGAAGGTGTTGGCATTAACTGGTAACAGGAATAAGGAATTTAACCGGTACATGGCAAACTGGTTTTGTCATTGATTGGCAAAGAAGTGTTGTCAGTTATGTCTAAGAAGGTCCATAGTGTTGTTCAGTCAAGAACCAAGGATAGGTACAACTAACAATAATAAGGGCAGGAAGACTGGGAACACATAGTAATAAAGCTCTAACTGATCATTAGAGCAACCGGTCACCAAGAAAGATGCAACCGGTAATCGGTAACAAAAACCAAGGAAAGGGTGCAACCGGTACAGCCAGTGGAAGGGATGGTGATAGGTTAAAGTTCTTACCTGTACACAACCTAAGGTTGTAAACCGATCAGTGAAGATTTCATCACGACTGATGAACTGGGGAAAGTCACAGTCAGCAAATAGTTGTCTGACTCTTTGACCGGGATTTGTTGCACAAAATCTGGAAGACTTTGTGTTATCAAGACGATCGGTAGAATTTGAGGGTTTTAATGCCGGAGTTTGTGGCATTAAAACATGTAGAAAACTCTAGCGAAGGAAAGCTTGTGACACGCATCTATCTTTTCCTTCATAAAGAAGAAAAAGCTTGTGGCATGCATTGGATATTTCCTCAGTGAACTGAGACTCCACTAGGTGATGGATTCGAAGGTGATCTGTAAACAAGTCGCGCATGTAAAAAGAAGAAAGGGCAAGAAGTCTATATATTCGTTTGTCTGTGAAGAATATAGTTTGGCTTCATTCTGCCAAAGAAAAGAGTGAACTTGTAAGCTGAAAGAAGCTACGAAAAGGTTAAGAGAAGAAGAAGAGTGTGCATGGAAGCACAACAGTCAAGGGGAACATACCTGCAGTGACCGATGATGATTCTCAATTGAATAAGAACAATGATCTTACCAGATTCAATAAAGCCATCATTAAAAGATGAAAATTTCTATTGCTCTCTAACAATTGCAATAGCAAAATTCTAGTATTTTGGGTGGACATTAACAGGTCCCTTGTATTAAATACCTTAACCGGGTGACATCTGTTTAGGTGTTGTAAGTCCTCTAACCAGGCAAGTTCTAACATGACTTATTTTCTAAAATCCCTTAACCGGGCCGCATCTAACAGTGTGTTTGCAATCCTTTAATAGGGAAGGCTTCTTACAGGGTGCACTTCAGAAGAGTGCAAAATTTGTGAGGTTTTCTCACACCGTGGTTTTCTCCCAATTTGGGTTTCCATGTGATAAATCTAGTGTTGTTTGCTGTTGGTTTGTTTGTTTGCTATTTTTGTGATAGAATCTATTCTGCTTACAGTCTTGGCTAGAATATATCAGATTTAGTACTAAAATTTTTGTGGCTGTTGATTCACCCCTCCCCTCTCAGCATCGGTTGGGACCTTCAATTGGTATCAGAGCCTAGTTCCTTTTGTAAGCTGCTTAACCGCAACAAGAAAAAGTTGAAATGATGAGGAAGGAAGGACCAAAGTTTTCCAAGGAAAACTTCACCTTATGGTGCAGTAGAATGAAGTTGTACATGAAGACAACCGGAGATCAATATTGGAATCATGTAATCCATGACTACATTGAACCCATCGGTATCTTGACGCCTGATCAACAAAAGATCAGCTTAGAACACACAACTGCAATGGATATGATAGCAAGTACGCTACCTAATTATGTCTATGCAGAGATTGAAAATCTGACAATTGTGTACAAGATGTGGGCTAAGCTACAAATAGTATATGGTGGTGACCCACATGTTCAGGGAGTAGAGGTAGAAAGCCTCAGAGGCAAATATGATGATATGAGGATGAATGAAAGAGAGAATATTGAGCACTACAGCAATAGAATCAAATAAGTGATGAACTCCATCAAAAGCGCTGGAGAAACATTGAGTGAGGAAGATGTGATAGGCAAAATATTGAGAACGGTGAGGCCACAATATGCTATAAAAATCTCAGCCATACAGGAGCTCAGATCAGTGACCATGTCTCAGGTCACTCTTGACTCCCTAATTGGTAAGTTGACTGGATTTGAATTGAGTAATTTTGATAACAGCTTACCCATGCAAGAAGCTGCTTTTAAATCCTCTGTTAATAGGTCTTCCACCAAGAAAGGGAGAGAAATTGGTAATAGTTCTACCGGTAAGGCTGAAAGTTTTGTTGAAAATCTACTCTCTGAAGAGATGGAGCAAGATGAGTTTGAAGCACTTATCGCAATGAGATTTCCAAGAGGAAAAGGGAAGTACAAAGGTAAACTTCCTGTAATGTCCCTGCTTCCATCTTGAGTATTTGATGCTTAAAACCTAAAACAATTGTTAGTAGATGAAGATATAATATCAAGATATATGAATATTAAAATAATTATGAGTGATTAACAAGATAAATAAATACTAAATCATCTAAATACTAATCCCATACTACACCCACCTAATCCTTAGAAAGAGACTCTTCTCAGATTTTCCTAATTCTCTGATGAGAATAAATCTCAATTAGGTAACCATCACATTGAGAGTGCCCTTCTAAGGCCTCTAGGATCTCTATTAATGAGAGAACTCATTAACAATAAATACTTGGTAGAGATCCCCCTTCTAACCAAGCCTCTTGTCTCTAACATATGCATATGATTAACCACTACAATATATATTGCCTCTAAGAGATTCTCTATAAATCTCTCTCTAGATTCTAATTTGAAATCTTGACATTCATAAAGAATGCCCTCTAGTCTCTCTGAGTCCTCTTTTAGAGAAACTCAACATTCTTAATGAATGTCCTCTACCAAGGTTAACTTGGTCTCTATAATAATCATAAGTCCCAAAATGGTAATATCTCTAAAATAATTACCACTATGCAATAATAGTCATGACTGTTAATTTATAAGAATTTATTTAATTTCTTCTACATACCTCTTCTCTGCAAATATCCTTTATATACAAAGCTCTTCTTCTCTTTTGGAAAAGTGCTATATATTTACAATCTTTATTACCTCTTATTATTTAATGCGTATCCTCACCGTTGTCTTCATCAATGACTATTGTTTTTTTTCATTATTTATATCTCTACCAATTGATGTTTCCTCGCCTATTTTCCCCTTTTCGAAGAGTCACAACACTTCCTAATTACAACCTTTTCGAAGAGTCACAACCATTCATAATTACAATCCTTTTGAAGAGTCACATCCTTTCATTATTACAACCTTTTGAAAAAGTCCCTTCCTTATTTTATTCTCATTCCCTTCCTCTTCTCTTTTGTCCCTCTTTAACTCCTCTCTCCTTCCCTCTTTCAAATGAACTCTTCTCCCTTTTATATCTTATTTTGAAAGTCACATCTCTTTATTACACATCTCTTGACTTTTCATTAGATTTAGTTAATTTATATTAATTTATATTATACTATTTATTTTATATTTATTATCATTTATTATTAAATCCTATTTAGAAAGGCAACATACTTTCTACAATATTCTCCCTTGTAGTAAATTTTATTTATTTATTCACTCATTGTAATTTTATTATTATTTCTTATTTTTATATTTTAATATTAATATTAGTATATGATTTTATTATCATTATTTATTTAATAATATTTTATTATCTAATTATTATTAAAATTCTATCTTAAAATGGGGACATGACACTTCCACTAAAATGCCTTTCTTGCAATAAGATAGGACAGATTGCTACAAGATGTCCCGATAATGAAAATAAAGAAAAGACCAACTGATTCAAGATTAAAGCAAAGGAGTGCTACATTGCTGAAGGAGTCACGGACAATGAATCTGAAGATTCTAATGATGAAGAAATTGCCTTTGTTGCAATAAAAGAAGAAAGCAAAGTGATAAGTGAGATGACACTTATCTCAAGATCTCATCAACATGATGACTGAATCATTGACAGTGGATGCACTCACCACATGACTAGTGATAAGATCAAGTTCATCAGCCTAAAGCTCAATGATGGTGGATCGGTAACCTTTGGTAACAATGCTCCCTGTGCTATCAAAGGTAAAGGCTCAATTGCACTTGGCAATGAAGCTGTATGCAAGGATGTGTACTGGGTGGAAGGACCCAAGTACAATCTAATGAGTGTAGCTCAATTAAATAACAAGCGATACCTGTTGGAGTTCGAGCAAGGTTCTTGTGTTGTCAGGAACCAATCAGGAGCTCATATTGCTACCGGTAGACAGAGCAAAGGGAAGCTGTTCTATCTAGACTCAATGGAGCGAGCTTGCCTCATAGCATCAATAAAAGGAAAAACAAATAAAATCTGTCTTGTAACCAAAGAGGACAACAGTTGGTTGTGGCATAAGAGGCTCTGCCACATAAACTTTGACAACATTGTCAAGGTAAGCAAAAAGAAGTCAGTCAGAGGGGTTCCTAAGATTACAAAGCCTGACAGAGGTATTTGTAAGGATTGTCAGTTAGGAAAACTGACAGGAACAAGTTTCTGTACTAAATCCTTTTCTGCTGAAAACGTTCTGGATCTTGTACACACAGACCTATATGGACCTATGAGGACAAAGAGCTACTATGGAGACAAGTATTTCATGCTCTTTGTAGATGATTTTTCAAGAATGATGTGGACACTCTTTCTTAGAGAAAAATCTGAGGCCTTCCACATGTTGAAGATCTATAGAGCTCGAGTGGAGATTGAAACCAGTAAAAGCTTGAAGTGTCTAAGGTCACACAGAGGAGGTGAATATACGTCTAAAGAGTTCACTCACTAATGTGAGGAATGGGGGATAAAGAGGCAGTTATCAACACCGAGAACCCCATGTTGTCGGCCACCATAGTCCAGCCAGCAGTACTTTTCTGGCCGTTGTGTCTGGCCCCATATGGCCTCCTACCGGTCCTTCGTGAGCCTCCTTTAGGATACCCGGGATCTCTTCCTCCATGACACACCGTCGGAGTACTTGATCCGTCCCCATTTTATAGAGAAGTCCATTGATAAGTTGAAAGGTTCAGCTTTTTAGAACCAGTTTGCGTCATTCCCCTAGTGGCATGTCCTGAGGGAACTGGGACGTAGATAGGTACTCACCGATACGAGTGTACCAAGATGGTAAAACCGCAATCCGGAACAAGTGCGTGTCCAGAAAATCATCATTCACCCCCTCTGCTCGTTCTCCCAACTTGATCCGTGACAATTGGTCGGCAATCACGTGGCTCTTCCCCGGCCGTACTATAATATTGAATGTGAACTCTTGCAGTAATAACAGCCACCGACTCACCCGTCCTTGAATAATGGGTTTATTCACCAAGTACATCAGAGCTTGGTGGTCTACATAGAAAGTGAAGGGTGTCACCAACAAATAATGCCTGAACTTCTGAACGGCGTAAACCATGCCGAGTGCTTCCCGTTCTGTTGTACTGTAATTCCTCTCAGCTTTTGAGAGTAGCCTACTGGCGAAGTAGACCGGGTGATCCAACCCATGATCCCCAACTTGTGCCAATGTTGCACTTATTGCATAGTTGGAGGCGTCGACGTGCACATGAAATTCTTTGTCCCAGTTCGGGTAGGCCAATATTGGTGCTGCCAATAGTCGTGATTTCAATTCCTCAAAGGATTCCGACTGCGCTGTTCCCCATACGTACAGTTCCCCTTTTCTTGTGAGGTTATCCAGGGGGTAAGATATCTGGGAGAAATTTTTTATAAACCTCCGGTAATATCCGATGTGTCCTAGAAAAGATTTTACCCCTGAGACATCCTGTGGGGGTTCCATCTCCACAATCACCCGAACTTTATCCGGGTCTGTCTGTTTTAAGTCCCGCTTTACACACTGTGTCCGAATAGTCTACCCTACGGTACCATGAATTTGCATTTCTTCGGGTTCAGTGCGAGTCATGCCCTCCGGCACCTGTCCATACATTCTCCGAGTGCCTTTAGATGCATCTCCTCCCCACTGTAGATGGACGAGTCATCCGGGAACGCCTTGAAGTTACCCACAGACATCTTATTGAAAATGTGGAGAATTATTCATTGGAACGTTGCTGGAGCATTGCAGAGACCGAAGGGCATTCGGTTGTAAGCATATACTCCGTCCACCACGAATGTCGTCTTCAGCGTATCTTCCTCCGCTATTGATATCTGATTATAGCCGGAAAATCCATCCATAAATGAATAGATTTTATGGCCGGCCACCTCTTCAAGAATAGAGTCCGTGAACGGTATGGGAAACGGATCCTTAATGGTGACTGCATTGAGACGCCAGAAGTCGACACAAATCCGGATCTGGTTGCCATCTTTTTTAAGAGATATCATGATGGGGGATACCCATTCGCTATTCTGCACCTTAAAGATAATCTTGGCCTCCAGCATTCGTTCAATCTCCTCTTGTACTTTCGCAACGTAGTTTTTATTCATTCTGTATGGCCGTTGTCGTACTGGTACTGCGCCTGGTACCAACGGGATACGGTGAACACATAACTCCGGTGGGACTCCCTTCAAATCCTTATAAGTCCACGTGAATACATCTTTGTACTCGATGAAGATCTTGAACGCGGCCATTTTCAGCACTGGGTTCTAGTCGTCTCCTACCAAAATGATTTTCTTATCCGTCTCCGTACCCAGATTCAAAGGTTTCACCGTTGGTTCTTCGTACTTCATGGCCTCCTTGTTTTTAAACTGATGTGCGGGTACGGTATCCATTGTAGCTTCTCCTTATACTCCCCGTACTCTGGAGGATATTGATCTGGCTCTTCTTCTTTGACGCTTAATACGTTACAAGAGGGTGAGAACATCTCATAATCCTCCTGCTGCCAATGGAACAATCCATTTAGTGAATCTGTGTCATCCTCCGAACAGCATCCTCCGAGTTTTAGAATGCCTTCGGCATCCGGATCCATCCCCTCTTTGCCTTCGTCTCGTGGGTCATTCTCCCCTTCAGATTCAGATCCCGAGGAGGCAAGTTCCTCGCTCACCAACTGAGTCCGGAGATCAATAGTAAATTTCTTGCCTCCGCTCTCCATCGAGAGTGTATTCCGTTTCCAGTTGTGGTTTGCCTTCGCTGCCACCAGCCATCCTCTTCCGAGTATGGCGTCGTACCCTTTCTGTTTCAATGGGATGACCACAAAGTCGAGCACAAAAGGTTGTGCACCCACGGTGACCTGCTGTGCCATCAACATGCCGAGGGGTTTATTCCCGTGCTGATCGGCACCTAACAGATTAAACGTAGGTAGCCACAGAGTGGGCTTTCCTAGCTTTTTCCATGTGTCCTTCGGGAGGACGTTTACCCCAGAACCGCCATCTACTATAGTATTCGTGAGGATGGTGCCCAGAATGGCCATCTCCACCACGGCTGGATGTCTGCCGTTGTTAAGGGTAAGCACAACTGGATGTGTTGCCGAGCTTCCTGGTATGGAAGCGTCTGTGTGTGTCGGTTTGGCTTTATCAACCTTTGTACCCAACAACACTGTCCCCAATTGAGGCATGGTGTGTAGGAGGTCCTCCAGTTTCACAGGTACCTCCAGTTGAAGCATCTGCTGTACAATGTTCCTCTCTGCGTCTATGCAGTAGGGTCCAGATGACTCGTGTGTCTCTCCCCGTTGGGCTTTCATGGCCCTTCCTATTTCCTCCCTTGCTTCCGCCATTCTCTGCTTCTCCATACGGGGATGGGGGTATCGGGCTTCCTTTGCTTGCCCTCGGGTAAGAGCAAGGATGGCTTCTTTAACCCGTGTGTTGCCTTTGATATCAATCAGATTGGCCCCTACGCCAGACTTCGGACAGTCGGCATCTTCGTGGTCACTGGGGCCGCACCACCGACATAACTTTTGAGGGGCATCATTATTATTACACTCTCGTGCGTAATGACCCCATTGGTTGCAAGCCCTACATTGAATCATCGGGCGTCCCTTCGCATCGTATTGGACCCTGCTTCGGGTGGAATTATTATTATTCCCCCGTCCGCCTCGTTGGTTTCCTCGGTAGCCTCCGAAAGATGGATTATTGTTTGAATCCGATGTGGAAGGCTGCTCCTGTGCAAAGAGCACTTGCTGGTTACGTGCCTTCAGATTGTATGGGCATTCCTTCGTAGAATGTCCCATGATCTGGCAGATGTCACAGAATGCCTTTTTGGGACAGGCACCCTTCGTGTGGCCGCTCTCCTTACAATCCGTGCACCACAGCTCATCATCCTTGCTTGTGGTCCCCTTCATTGTCTTAAACTCTTTTAACATCCGTTCCATATCCTTCTGAAGGGCCGTGACTTTCTTCTTCGGCTTCTCATCACTGCTACTCTCCTCTTCCGACGTATCGTCTTCAGAGGATGACGAAGATCTATTCTTCTTCTTTTTGGCCGTCTTATTTTCGCTTTCCAGGTCCATGGCCCGGTTGTATGCATTATCGTAGGATGTCAGAGGCACAATTTTCATCTTTCGTCGTAGCTTAGGGTTCAGGCCTTCGACAAACCACCTCTTCTTTAGGCCATCAGCCGGTTGGCTTTCCATCTTTGCAACTAATTCCTTAAGTCGGCGGTCATACGCCTGTACGGTCTCCTTCTTACCTTGCTTTGTTCCGTAGATTTCGGAGACTCATTATCATCTCGGAGAAGCCGGAATTCCTTCTCGAATGCTTTCTTCAGTTCATCCCACGTAGTTACCTTGGTTTTATCCAAGTCTGAATACCAGTCAATAGCCACTCCTCTCAGTGTGGCGGGGAACTGCTTCATCCATTCATCCTGGTCAGTCACCCCGTTGGCTGACCAGATGGTTTCGCATGTACAGCAATGCCCTGCTGGGTCGTCCTTTCCATCATCATGGAACTTTGTTAACTTTTCTTTATGAGTCGCCATAGGTGGTTGGGTTGTGTGTTGTCCAGCACCACTGCCTGTGGTACCCGCACCCACCCCTACTGTGCTGCTTTATACGGTATTTACTGGTGGCACTTGTTGTGCCTATGTCACCGGTGGAACTGTGTTATGTGGAGTTGTGGGCTCGAACGGAGGGTTCTCGTGTGTCTCCGCTTCGTCAACGTCACCTTCAATTCTATGTCTCCCTTCGTGATCACGGTCTTCCGCACGAGGTGTACGGACCCAGTCTTCAAAGCTGTTTCGTTCTTCCTGGAGGAAGGTCTTCAACGCTCGCGTTTCCTCGATTAATTCTTCACTACTCCGCACCCTTTGATGTTCCGGCGAAATGAACTGTTCCAATTCGGCTTCTGCACCTTTCGTGCCACTTCCGAGGTCCCCTTCGGGCAACCCTTCGGCAAGCTGGTCCTTGGCAAGTTGCCTGAGCCTACACCGACGTTGACGTTGCTACGCGGATATCAAAGCCTTCTGTGCGGCTTCCCCTTCGTCATCTATCACTTTCTTATTTCGATCTTTATTTAAATTATTGGGCATCAAGACAGACTATACACATTGCTCAATCAAAAAGAACACTTATTTTTTATTAATTCGTGTTGCTTTACAACATTCTCAATTGAACTACAATTGAATTTTTGTGTTCCGTTCCCCTTCGTTTCAAACTTCAACAACTTTATTGTTTGTCATTTCCTTCCTCCCGACGGCGACGAAGATGCTCTCGGGCGTGGAATGCACGGAGGATCTCCTGGTGGCGGTCCTCACGGTCAATTTCCTCTTGCCGAATACGTCGTGCGAGTGTTGCTTGTGCCAGCAACCGTGGAAGTTGGTTCAACAACCAATTCGCTGCAGGGTTCGCCCCAATCGCGTCCCACACTATGGCTGCAGGGACATCTCCGTTCGTTGCCTCCCTTCGGACATTAGTTTCAAGAGCTACTTGAAACAAAATTCGGAAGTCACGTGCCAGATTATCCTCTCCGTCGTACAACTCGGTACGGGCTTCTTCAGCTTCTGGGTTTATCGCACTAACGGGTAAGCCCATTATGCCTACTCGCCATCCGGGTATGTCTAGGCAGCGGCGCCATATGTTTACCCTTGTGGGGTAACAGACAGATACGTAAACACAAGCAGATATTCAAGTACGCAACATAGAAGACAGTAGGCTATTTCATTCATAATCATAAGAACTTCTACATATCAATCGTGTCCACAACATAGGAACAAGTATATACATATAATCCCCGAAGGGTCACGACCAATCGTCACGTCGTAACGGTCTCGGTTACTAACTACCGAGATTAACATAACATAACTTTACTACAACCGTATAACATTTATGCCGACAACACCCCACAACAAAAATGGAGTCGCTGAAAGGAGAAATAGGACTTTGATTGACTGCGCAAGAACTCTTATGATTCAGAAGGATCTTCCCCATCACTTCTGGAGAGAAGCAATCAGCACAACGGTATATACACTGAACCGAGTTCAAGTAAAGAAAAGAACCGGTAAGACTCCCTACAAGTTGTGGTTTGGTCACACAACCAGTGTAGGCTATTTCAGAATTTTTGCAGCAACTGTTACATCAAATGAGATGTTTACTCTGGTAAGTTTGAGCCAAAAAGTGATGTAGGCATATTTTTGGGTTATTCCACCAAAAGCAAAGCCTACGGGTGTCTGAATAAGAGGACATAAAAAATAGTTGAAAGCATCAATGTAAAGATAGATGAATACTTAGAACCAAAGGAGAAGATCAACAATGATAAATGAGACAGTCACCTAGTACATGATGCTGACAATCATTTGGACTTTAATGAAATAATTGCTGCTAATGGAAAAGAAGAGCAGGTAAACAGACCCTTGGAGCAGGGTAATGTACCTGAGAACATGAGACCAACTCAAGATGATGAACATGAAATTGTTTATGATTGTGCTAGAGATATTGCTCAACAAGAAGATATAGACCAGGAACATCGACCGGTTCTGTTTTGGTATGTCACATCACTCCACTGACAACATTATTGGTGACAAACATGCAAATATTCTGACCAAGAGAAAGGCAAAGGAAAGTATCTGCTTACTTTCAAATATGGAGCTCAAAACCACCAAAGAGGCTCTGGAGGATGAAAACTGGGTCAAGGCAATGGAAGAAGAGATTGAGAAAATTGAGAAGAATGAAACATGGATTCTTGTTCCTAGACCACAGGACAAGAGTGTCATTGGGACCAAGTGGGTCTACAAAAACAAATTGAATGAGGAAGGAAAGGTGATAAGGAACAAAGCAAGATTAGTTTGTAAAGGATATGCACAGGAGGCAGGACTAGACTATGGTAAAACTTTTGCACCTATGGCTAGACTAGGAGTGAGAATCCTACTTGCTTATGCTTCTCATAAAAGGTTCAAAGTATACCAGATGGATGTAAAGTTTGCATTCCTGAATGGTATATTGGAGGAAGTTTACATAGAACAACTGGAAAGCTTCTCATCCACAGAGAAGAGTGGTATGGTCTGTAAACTCAAAATGGCACTTTATGGGCTAAAACAAGCCCCAAGGGCCTGGTATGAAAGGTTACACTTATACTTCCTGACCATAGGATTCTCAAGAACAAGAGATAATAGTAATATGTATCTCAAGACTAGCAAAGAAGAAAACTTGATTGCTGAGATATTTGTGGACGACATCATCTTTGGAGGAGATGACAAAATGAGCAAAGACTTTGCCGAGGAGATGAAAGAATTTGAAATGTCCATGATTGGAGCTATAAAGTTCTTCATTGGATTACAAGTCCATCAGCTCAAAGAACGTATTTTTATTTCTCAGTCCAAGTATGTCAACGAAATTTTTAAATCCTTTGGGCTAGAAAAATCCAGACCTATTGGCATGCCAATGATAACTAACCTCAAGTTATCAAAGGGAGATTATGCAAAAGAAGTAAATGAGACACTGTATCGGTCTATGCTTGGCAAGTTACAGTATGCAGTGCATAGTAGACCAGACATTGCACATGCAGTAGGTATTGTAGCAAGATTCTCCGCCAATCCAAAAGAAACACATTTAATAGCAACAAAGAGAATTTTTAGATACTTGAAGGGCGCTGAGGAGTATGTCCTATGGTTTCCTCAAAAGGGAGGTTTCGAAATAAAGGTATTTATTGATGTAGATTGGGCTGGTAATATTGATGATAGAAAGAGCACAAGTGGAGGTGCATTTTTTCTTGGAGAAATGATTGTGTCATGGACAAGTAAGAAACAAAATTGCATTTCACAGTCCACAACAGAAGCTAAGTATGTTGTTGCTGGAATCAATTGCACATAGGTGATCTGGATCAAACAGATATTGGAAGGAATCCAAGAACAGATATTGGAACCGATTGCAATTTACTGTGACAGTACAAGTGCAATAAATATATCTAAAACTCCTGTCATGCACTCCAAAACAAGGCACATTGCTATAAAGTATCACTATCCGAGAGAGCAGGTGCAAAATAATAAAGATTGGAATATGCTCCCACAAAAGAATAGGTTGCTGACATATTCACAAAGCCTTTACCAAAGAATACCGTTGAGTCTCTCAGAGGTAAATTAGGGGTAGTGCCCCTTCCTGTTCTTCAGTAATAAGACAAAGATGTTCATCAATCCATTGTGCTTCAACAAAGGATTCAGCCTCATCTCAACAGGATTGGTGACAAAGGACGGCTGCTCAAAGGGGGAGCAAGCTTCATAAAGGTGGAGAGTATGATTGGTGGAAAGCTGATAATGCTTGTTTTTCCATCAATGCCAAAGGGGGAGATTGTTTGCATTAACCGGTAACAAGAATAAGAAATGTAACCAATACATGGCAAATTGGTTTTGTCATTGATTGGAAAAGAAGTGTTGTCAGTTATGACTAGGAAGGTCCATAGTGTTGTTCAGTCAGGAACCAAGGATAGGTCAGGTACAACTGACAATAATAAGCGCAGGAAGATCAGTGACACAGTAATAAAGCTCTAATTGATCATCAGAGCAACCGTTCACCAAGAAAGATGCAACGGGTTACTGGTAACAGAAATCGAGGAAAGGGTGCAAGCGGTACAGCCAGTGGAAGGGATGGTGACAGGTTAAAGTTCTTACCTCTACACAACCCAAGGTTGTAAACCGATCAGTGAAGATTTCATCACGACTGATGAACTAAGGAAAGTCACAGTCGACAAACAGTTGTCTGACTCTTTGACTGGGATTTGTTGCACAAAATCCAAAAGACTTTGTGTTATCAAGACAATCGGTGCAAGGCGCAATTGAGGGTTTTAATGTCGGAGTTTGTGGCATTAAAACATGTAGAAAACTCTAGTGAAGGAAAGCTTGTGACACACATCTGTCTTTTCCTTCATAAAGCAGAAAAAGCTTGTGGCATGCATCAGATGTTTCCTCATTGAACTGAGACTCCACTAGGTGATGGATCCGAAGGTGATTTGTAAACAAGTCGTGCATGTAAAAAGCAGAAAGGGCAAGAAGTTTATATATTCCTTTGCTTGTGAAGAATATAGTTTGCCTTCATTCTACCAAAGAAAAGAGTGAACCTGTAAGCTGAAAGAAGCTACGAAAAGGTAAAGAGAAGAAGAATAGTGTGCAAGGAAGCACAACAGCCAAGGAGAACATACCTGCAATGACTGGCGATGATTCTCAATTGAAGAAGAACAACGATCTTATCAAGCTCAGCAAAGCCATCATTAAAAGATCAAAATTTCTATTACTCTCTAACAATTGCAATAGCAAAATCCTAGTATTTTGGGTGGACATTAACAGGTCCCTTGTATTAAATCCCTTAACTAGGTGAGATCTGTTTAGGTATTCTAAGTTGTCTAATCAGGCAGGTTCTAATAGGCGTTATTTTTTAAAATCCCTTAATCGGGTTGCATCTAATTGTGCATTTGTAATCCTTTAACAAGGAAGGCTCCTTACAGGGCACACTTCAGAAGAGTGCAAAATTTGTGAGGTTTCCTCACACTGTGGTTTTTTGCCGATTTGGGTTTGCACGTGATAAATCTGGTGTTGTTTGTTGTTGGTTTGTTTGTTTTCTATTTCTGTGATAGAATCTATTCTGCTTATAGTCTTGGCTAGAATATATCAGATTTAGTACTAAAATCTTAGTGGGTGCTGATTCACCCCTCTCCTCTCAGCACCGGTTTGGACCTTCAGAAGGTATACCAAATCCCCGAGTTCAAAATTCCTCTCGATTTGATGCTTGTCAGCATACATTTTCTGTTGATTCTGAGCCCGTTGGAGATTTTCCTTGACGGATCTTAAAATATCTATTCCTTCATGCAGCCAATCTTTGGCCTTCGACCCGTGACTGTCACCCAGAGCCAAGTCCATGGATGAAGGAGGTTCATATCCGTACAAGGATTTGAAAGGTTCCATCCCAATGGACATGTGGTAAGTGGTATTGTAATAGTACTCCCCCAGATGTAGCCATTTGACCCATGCTCTCTGTTGTGTGGAAACATAGTTTTTAAGGTAACCTTCTAACCATTTGTTCACAATCTCCATTTGTCCGTCGGGCTGGGTGATAAATGGTGCTTGGCGACAACTCTGTTCCTGCTAGTCGAAATAATTTTTTCTAGAAAGTACTGAGGAAGCGGCTATCTCAGTCGCTAACTATGTTTCGAGGGAGTCCATGTAAGCGGAACACCTCCCGAAAGAATAATTATGCCACCTGTGAGGTTGAAAACTCCACTGGAACGGCAAAGAAATGCACATACTTGGTTAATTTGTCAACCACCACAAAGATGCAGTCCTTCCCTTGTGCCTTAGGTAGCCCAGAGATGAAATCCATTGAGATGTCCCGCGTTTTCTCCGGAATCGGTAATGGTTGAAGTAAACCCGTTGGTAGAGTGTGTTCGGATTCATTTTGTTGACAGGTAGCGCATTCTCGAACGTACTGTAATATATCATTGTTTAGGCCCTTCCATGAAAACCTTTCCCTGATCTTCCTGTAGGTATTCAAGTATCCTTGATGCCCGGCTAGAGGCGGGTCGTGCATCTCTTTCAAGATTTTCTCCTTCAATTTGGATTCAGGTACCAGATAAATTCTGCCTTTGTAGAAAATAATATCATCAACCACCTTATACCTGTCGTCTTGTACTTCTTCCTCAAGTAGTTGGCATGCAAAAGTGTTCTTGGAATATTCCACCAACAAGTGTGCCCTCCAATCCGTTGAGATCTGAAATAAGGAACATATGGCCGGTCTTCTTGATAATGCATTAGCCACTACATTATTTTTTGCTTTTGCATACTCAATGTCAAAGTAGAAAGCTTGCACTTTACTTACCCATTTTTGTTGTCCTTCGTTCAATTCCCTCTGTTCCAGAAAATGTTTGAGGCTGTTGTGATCTGTACAGATGACGAACTTGGCTCCGACAAGGTACTGCCGGAATTTTGTCAAGGCATTGATGATGGTGAGCATTTCTTGTTGTATATGGAATACAACTTTTCAGCCCCTGAGAGCTTCCGACTTTTGAAAGCAATTGGGTGGTGGTCCTGCAGTAGCACGACCTCGATACCCTCTCCAGAGGCGTCACACTTCAAGATGAAAGGCCGAGTGAAATCTGGTAGTGCAAAAACCGGACAAGAACTCATAGCCTTCTTGCACTTTTCAAACATTTGATGTGCTTGTTCACTCCACTAGAAAGACCCCTTCTTTGTTAGATCGGTGAGTGGCGCGCTGAGTTGTGAGAAACCCTTCACGAACCGTCTATGGTAACTACAGAACCCAAAGAACCCATGTAGTTCTGAAAGCGTTTTCGGAGGTGGCCAATCCAAGATCGCTTGAATTTTCTCTTGTTGTACCCGAACTCCTCAGCTACTGACAATGTGCCCTAGATATAATATCTCTGTCATCCCAAATTCACATTTGGATCTTTTGGCGAACAATAGTTGTGACTTCATAATCCCGAGCACCTCTTTCAAATGCCTTAAGTTCTCCTCCCATGTCTTGTTGTAGATTAATATATCATCGAAGAATACCAATAGGAAATTGCGCAGCTGTTTGTTAAAAATGTGATTCATGCAAGATTGGAATGTAGCTGGCGTGTTGGTCAATTCGAACGGCATGACCAAAAATTTGTAATGTCCATAATGATAGCAAAATGCAGTTTTCTCCACATCTTGTTCCCTCATGCAGATTTGATGATACCTCGAACAAAGATCTATTTTGGAGAAATAGACTGCGCTGTGTAACTGATCCAACAACTCATCGATCCTGTGGATCGGATACCTGTTCTTCATGGTCTTTTTGTTTTGCACACAGTAGTCTACAGACGTACACAACATTTCGTCATTTTTAACCAGCTCTACCGATGATGCAAAAGGACTAGAGCTGGGCTTGATCCAACTTTTGTCAAGAAGTTCTTGTATTGTTTTTTCAATCTCATCTTTAAGCCTCTTAGGGTGGCGGTATGGCACTGTGATAACCGGTTTGGCGCCAGTCTGAATCTCAATGGTATGTTCAAACCCATGGTGTGGTGGTATGCCTGGTGGTGTGTCGGCGAAGAGTTGGTGATGTCTATCCAAAACCGTTTGAAGCTCTTCATCTTGGTAGTCAGCTCTTTGTTCCTATACAGTTTTTGGCAAGGCGAAACAGTGTGCAGCCCAGACCACGTCGTCATGTCCGTAGATTGCTTCCATTCGTCGGGCTGAAATTTACTTCGGTCCTCCATTCGACATTCCTCTCAGCAAAATGTTTTTACCATTCACCTCGAAGGAGAACTCCATTCGTTTGAAATTCTGTTTGTATTCGTTCAATGTTTACATCCACTGAATGCCTGGAATGACTTCCATGTCGTCCAGATCAACCATGAAGAAATCATCCATCACTATGTGGTTTCCCATGGTGATGCTCAGTTGTGGAACTAGATGGGTGCATTTTAACAGGTTTCCTCCCACCACCTTAATGTGAAACCCTTGGTGTGCCTTCGTACACAAACTCCGCCTACTCACCAATGATGAGTTAATGAGGTTGAGTGTGGCTCCGCTGTAAAGCATGACCACGACCCGTTGCCCTTGGAGGGTACCTCGGACCCGGAATACAATACACCTTGGAGTTCTTGCCAGAGAAGCAATGGCACCTCCTCTCTTCAAGAGTGTGGCGATTCTTTTTGTGCGATTGATGTTTACCTCCCCAGAAGCTTGTTGTTCATCCCCTTAAGCTTTCGGTGACTATTCCTCCTCGTCGTCGGACAATACCTCAATGTAATGGATTTTTCCTTTTCCAAGGCATCGATGTCCCGGTACCCATGGCTCCTTATAGTGTTGAAACAAAGCTTCTTCCTTCTGAGTTCCTGCCCAGTTGCCTCATCCAACAGGAGCTTCTTAGGTGGGGGTTTGTTGTCTTTCTCCCTTTGAGCGAGAGGTGGTTTGGACTGTGAGTGATATTTGGTGGAAAAAGAAGATGTCACCATGTTGCATGTCTTCTTAATTGCCTCCGTGAGGGTGATGGGGTTGAATCCTTTCACGCAGCCCTTCAAAGGTTCTGCTAATCCATCCATAAATAGTACCACCAATCGTCTTTCTGAAATATCTGTTACCAAGACAGACATTCTCTGAAATTCTATTGTGTAGCCATCGACTGTGCCAAATTGCTTCAACTGAGCCAACTCTTTGAAATTCAGTTCTGGATCTCTTCCGTCAAAACGATCTATTAGTCTCTCAGTGAATTCAGCTTAGGAATTTATTTGATTGTGGCCGAGAGTAATCATGCCATGATGCCACCATTCGTGGGTTAGTCCTTCCAAATGCATTGCAACAAATTTGATGGCCTCATCATTTGGCATAGGGTTGAGTTGGAAATACGTGTTTGTCTTTTGCACCCATGCTCGAGTTGTGATGGATCCAAACCCATCAAAGGATGACAAATTAACCTTGCCAATCTTTCGTCTGAGATCGTGATTATGATAGCCACACTTGTTTCTGCTAGAGTATCTCATTCTCAGCTCAGCATAATCTTTGTAGGATATATCTCCTTCCATATTGGCGTTTCTCGAATCTTCCCGAAGTTGATCCTGCATTTCTTGGAAAGTTGGTTGCTCTTTGTGCTGCTCTTCCTCCCGTGGCGGGAAAGTTGACATTGATGGTTGAGAGCGTACGGTTGGGGGGTTCGCGCTTCCTGAGATAGAATTGTCACTTTGTTCAATAGATATCTTGCCTTCAACCAATTTTCACAGTGTCTCTTCCATGAGGCGCTGAATGTCATATATCTGTGCTTGGTTCCTAGTGAGTTCTCTCAAAAGAGTCATGACTTTGGCAGCAGGATCTTGGGGGTCTGCCATTCTACCAACTGAGTGATATCTTCTCCTTTTCCTAGTATAAACTTGCATTCGCTATCCATAAGCTGGCAGAATCACCAGCTTTGATACCACTGTAATGTTCCTAACCGCAACGTGACTGGAAACTCTCCTCTGGATAGCCTTTCTATCTTTGGTATGGATTGAGCGGAGCTGCGCAACAGCCTGGATGAAACTGTACGGTGGACACAACAAGGTATATGACAACGAGAAGTTGGTACGGTGTGTCCTAGTAGACTGTCCAAAGGATGTAACAGACCGTACGGCGAATGGGATCATACACCACAGGTGGTACAGTAAACAGTCCGTACAGTAAGATAGAAGACTGTATTGTAGGTACAAATGTCGTATGGTGTCGTACGATGTATGGTAGTAGGACAAGGAGGCCGTACGGTGGTTAAAAGGTTGTACGGTGAGAGACTGTACGGTGTCTGGCAACTCAGCAAGAAAGCCACACAGGCGAAATGGTGTTTCTCCTCCCTGGTACACAATGATGTAAATTTCAATATGACAGATATTTATCAGAACATGCAAGGTACAAAATGGAATAATATTTTCAAGGAAGTCTAGATTGATGTTACGATTAGTACTCCAGATTTTCCCGAATCTAATACGGTAGAATAAACAGAATAGGGTGAGGGTTGAATCCCACCAAAACTGCAAATACCAAATAGGGAGGATCTTTCACCTTCGAAATGGTAGGTAGCAGAATCCCAATTAGAATTTCCAAATACAAATACAATATCAAATCTCAACATATTAATTTCATCCTACACACTGGATATAAATACTTGTCAGAAAACTCTCGAGGGTACACAAATAGAGCCGACAGCAACAACTACACCTATGCCAAACAAATAAACAATGGGCTCGAGATAACTAAATCGATCGGGACCCAAATGCAATTTTTATTATTCATTTAATGATGGGGACATTACATCTCTTAGCATTTTTTGGGGAGTTCGAGACCTGTTGTTACAGATCAGACTTAATGGACAGCCCCTGTGCATGAATTCATATCTTTTGTGTTGGTTGGACATCTCAAGTATTTTCAGATATGTACCAGACCTATATGGGTATGTTCTTGGAATTTTTAAGTCAATAAAAAATTCATGAAATTGTTGCTTTGCTGTACCTTTCAATTTGCACTTGTATTTTCAGTTTTCACTTTGTTTGTAATTGATTTCATAATGCAAATATCAAGAAAAAACCAATAAAAAATCAGAAAACTCCCAAAAAGACAAAAAAATCAGAATATTACAAAACCTCAAAATAATTAGAAAATTCCAAGAAACACAAAAAATTCGGAAGTTGCAGTTTTTAGATCAGAGGGATCTTTTAGTGGTATCAAGGCAATGATCTTGCTAGCTTCAGAGTATTTAGATTATTTCTATGTATCTTGGAAGGATTGGGCCATACAGATATTATACTCATAAAAGAGTACAAGAGCAATTGAATTTTGATACGAGTATTCCAATAGGTACAATATTGGGTGATGTTCATGATGGTAGCTTGAGTTCTTGCTTATGGGATAGATTGGATCAGCAAGATGATCCAGATTGTGAGTTATTTAGAACCACTAATTGCACAAGCCTTAGAGTGGATAAGTGGAACCCTTGACAAATTGGAATTGGATCGCCCTAGGGATAGGCGTGACAGGCATGATAGGTCAGTATCAGTTGCAGGGAGCGGTGAGAGTAGTAGAGCTCCATCTTCGTTGGACAATGCATTTGATTCTCCTCCATGTGGTAGGATATGTACATGAAAAATTGATAGGCCTATGTAGCCCCATTTTCCGCCTAGAGAGGAGCCACCACCAATTGACTCAGTGAGGGCGTGGTGTTTCAGGATGTTATTATGGTAGCTAGTGATTTGTGGATGTTGGCTAAATATTTTGTCACTGAAACCACAACTTACAAAATTGTGACTTTGGGCAACATTCATGAGATTTCTCTCTCCTCTCAGCAATAGGGATGCTCCCTTCTTACCGTAGGTGGCTTCAATAAAAACTTAACTGAAATTACAAAAAAGAGGCGAATCTCTTAATCAATTCCTCTTTTTTCAGGAATGATTCTACAAACAACTTTCAAACTTAACACAAAGGTCTTATAGCTATGATAATACCGATGGCTTAGGGGTTGACATAAGAACATTACCCGAGACAACATTCTACTTATATATTTTGTGAAACAAAAAAAAAATCCAAAGTCTCCTGCGCTTGTCTCAAATGGGGATTCACTAATTGGAATAACTAGTAAGGCACAAAGTCTCTTACTGGAAACTCTCAAACTTAATAAAAATACCTACAACTGAAGCCCAAAGTCTTCAGTTCTAAGTAATTGTAGCCACTATAAACTATAACGATTTGTCCTCCTACAACACAAAGTCTTCAAAAGTTCAAATTGACTCTGAATGCAATATGCAACTCAAAGTCTGCACAATTGAATTCAAATCCCTCTTGAGCAAAACTTCAAAACTCACAATCAATATTTAGAAAATGTCATCACATAACACCTTGAATCAACGCAAAGTTTGAAGGCAAGCTGCCCCTTTTATTGAAAGCTATTCAATCTACATCTAAGCTCAAAGTCTTAGAGTGCAAATACAAACTGGCAGAATTTTCTTGCATTCCGAATGAAGCTCCCTCCTTTATATAGGAAAAGAGTGGAGAGAAAGGTGGAGGAAGAAGGGGAAAACCCTTAACCGCCTTGACTTATTCCCTAATTGACTAACTAACTAACTTTGACTTATTCAATGCTACAAGTCCTAAAGCACTTGCAACCTGATTACATGTTACAGCTTTGCATGTGATACTATCACATGCAATTACATCTTGTTTTTTCATTACATGTAATCTGTCAATTACAAACACATGACAAAAAGATTCTAAGTGTTTGACAAGACACAACACTTATTATGTCATCCTTCGTTGGTCATCATGCTGCTATAGGATGCCTGATGGTTGATATGCTCTGGTTTGGTTAAAGCATCTTTATTTGGAACAGGAACCTGCATCCTTGGTTGTCTTGTATCATAATGGTTGTTTCTTGAAAAACACATTTGTTTCTTTCCATCTCTGTCTTGAAAGCATTCTTTCTGACTATAGTCTTTCGAACCTTTCTTGGGAGAAAGATCCAATCTTCTTATCTAGGTTGTGTTCTAATTTTGATTCACTTGATTCCCTCAAAGTTGAATTTCTCTTAAGGGTGGCCTTTGAGCTCTCCTATGGGCTTCCCTTTCCCTTTGTATCCTTTCTCTTTCCTCACGTTCCAATCTTTCTCTAAGCCCCCTTTCAATTCTTTGTCTTTCTCTTTCAAATTCAATACCAACTTCCTCCTCTTCCTCCAAGATGGCCCGAGCAACTGTATAGTGTGCGTCGTCTTCTCTTTGATTTCAAATGAAAGCCCCTAAGTCTGAAATGATATCTTCCTACCTATATCCAAACTTGGTTTCACAACTGGATAGTTAGCATAGGAAGGTAACACCATCTTAGATCATTCTTTCAGTTTTGCCTCTCACGTTTCAACCTTTCTTGATTCTCCCTTTCAATCCTTTGGGATTTTTCTTCTTCCTTTTCTAGTGTTGGCTAGAAATTCTCTTGACATGGCAATATGATATGCTTGAGTAGCTGTGACATGAAAATTCCAAAACATGAGTACATCTTCATGTGATGGATCCATTTTAGGCATAAGTGAGGTTTTTTGTGTAAGGTAAGCGGCTGGAATACTTGTGGACAGCGGAAGAACAAATGGGTTTGGCTTAGATTGGCTCTTGTGTGGTGAGAAAAACCAAAAACGGATTTTCAGAGGATATTACATATGAGGACAGCAAAATTTATAATACAAGAATGAGGGAAAAATGGATTATAAACATGTGGTATGGCATATACTTATAGAGGAGGTTTATGTATTACATGTTAAGCTATTTGAAACCACCAATGGGAGTTTTAAGCCCCTAGGCAGCCATGTAAGAGGTATGGAAAGGCACATGAAATGCATGGAAGTGGGGTTTTATCTTAAATTTACATGTTGGGATGAAAAAACTTGCTTCCTTGGAGAATTTCTTCTTAGGTGGGGTTTTGAATCCTGATTTCATATGCAAGCAAGATGAAGTACTTGCATGTACAACTTAGAGAAATTGAGACGGTAGAGAGAAGAATCATCATCAAAAACTAAAAGCATGCAAATCTGAAAATGAAATGAACGACTTGCATTTTTAAAAAATATATACAACACAGGGAAAACAAAGCCCCAAAATTGCACAAGAAAAATTTATCTCTTTTGGGAAAACAAGAGAAAAGTTCTTCCCAAAATCTTTGAAGAAATCTGAAAATAAATCCAAATGATTTTCGGATTTAGAGAAAGATCCCCAAAAAGATGTTATATAGACAAAGATTTTGACTCAATCTTGTTGAGAAATGAATGCATTTTGGAGTCAAGATTCATTGCTAGACAAATGTGCACAATAGAGGAATAAAATGCATAAAAATAGCAACCATTTTGAAGCATTCAAACCTGAAAATCATTTGAAGAGAAGGCAATGTGTATAGACAACAAAAAATGACATCTAGGGCATCAAAATGAAAGTTTGATGGATGCAAACAAGCTGGACCAAAACGTTTTTGCCTTAGAACCCTTCCTTGATAGCCAACATTGGATTTGGAGAAGCAAAACGTTCAAGAATGAGCCATTTTGGGAGGAGTTTGCATATAAAAAACTACATGCAAATGCACTGAAAATCGCCGCCCAGGTATACTTGTGCCAAACGCAAGTCTGCAAAGCATAAAAACGGGTTTTTTTTAAGGCAAAAGTACATGTAAATGAACCCCCAACATCAAATGCAAGTTATAATAAACGAGTTTTTTAAGAAACAAAAACACATGTTTTTCCTGTCAAAATTGCCACCCAGCCTTTTACTTATCAGAACAGAAGTTAAAAGGCTCAATAACGGGTTTTTTTTAAGTCAATAACACATGCATTTGGGCTGGAAATCGCCAGTTTACCTTTTAGTTAAAAAAAATAGGTTTTTTGAAGACAAATGCACATGTATTTGGGTAGAAAAAAGGCCACCTTGTCTCTTAATCACTTAAGTCGGTCTTTTTAGAACCAAATGCGTATGTATTTGGGCTTGAAAAAGCCACCATGTCTTCAAATTTTTTTGTTTATAATAACGGGCTTCTTATATGCAAACACATCTTAAAACTCCACTTACACAAGTTGAGTTATATGTTTTTGCATATATTTTTAACTTAACATATGTATTTGCATTTAAAAAGCCCAACTTTATGCATTTGGGACTTAGAATATATTGATAGTCGAGTTTTAAAAGTGATTTGCATTATGATGACATGCAATGTTAAATAAAAACCCCACTTCATTGCATTAAAGTGTCTTAATGTAATTTATATTTATATGTAACTATAGTTTTAATGATATAATATGCAAAAGGACTGGAAAAACCTACCTTTGCATTTAAAACATTAAAAACTATATCCAAAACTTCTTAGAATGATGTGAAATTTGAAAACGGGTTTCTAAACCCACTTTACATATAAATGGTATTTTTATTTCGTGCAATTATCAATAAAAAACCCACTTTTATAGGATTTTTAATGAAGACATGCAGTCAGGCTGAAAAACCCCACCTGCAACATGATTAAAACCTTAATAACTTGAGCTAGACAACTCCGATTGAGGCCTAAGATAACTTGAAACAAGCTGAATTTCAAAAGATACAATCCTAGGGGAAAAACAATATTAAAAACAAAACAAAAACATAAGAAAAACAAAGAAAAAGACTTGAAGGTAACCAAAAATCAAGTGCTTGCAGTCAGAAGAAAAACTTGTCCTAACAAGCAATAAGGTGATTAACTTGACAGAAACCCTCAAAAAGGATGCATGAAACACACAAAATAAAGGACAATTCAAGGATGACGAATTGCCATTACAATGGATTATCCAATACAATGAAAACCTAGAGGATACACCTATGAATCCATGAGAAAATTACGTAGGGTTGCCCCAATTTTGTGATGTCAAAATTGAGGACAACAGTGGGAACGCCTTTCAAAGCATATTAGAGATGCTTTTCCTCTACATCAGTATTGTACACAACATAGAGACAATATGAGGAGTCGTAGTGATATGCGGCCTAGACAACAGCATAATGGTGACCTCAAGTGAGCTACTAGTAAGCTCACTTATCTTTCCTTGACGGTAAATGGAAGATTAGTGCGGGAGCCTAGGTGCATAAGCTTGACATCTACCTTTCACTTAAGTTGATGCTTGGGGACAAAGCTATTTAGTTTGCAGTATTAAATTTGGAGGGTGTGGCTTGGTGGCATCATGGTTTGGTTACCCAAAACCATGGACTCGTTCATTCTATAGGGAGTTCACTGAGCGGACAATTGCTAGACTTGACCATAAGGATATTGAGTTGTACTACAGGGATTTAGCACTGTTGCAATAGATTGGACACATTGAAACTTATGTTAATGAGTTTCAATGCATTGTTGTTATGGTTCCAGAGATGCTTGATAGATGTGTGGTGGTGTTGTTCATTGATGATTTACATGACAGGTTCCAGGGTTTCGTTAGCGCTCTTAAGCCTAGGATTTTGCAGGAGGTTGTTCAGACTACCTTATGCCTTGATACATCAACACTACCTACTTCTTATTAGTAGGATAAGAAATTTTCCTAGAGCTCCAAACCATTTCAGAGGTCTTCTACACAACGCAAAAGTGCGCCACCTACCCCCAAGATGGATTAGGATACATGTAATGAGTTGAGGGAACCTTGGGGAGCCTGGACACCGATTCCCTGGGAAAGGCAAGATGCATCTCATATAGGTTGTTTCCAATGTGAATGATGAGCAAAAATAGGATACAAGTTCTGAAGGCAGCAGTGTTGAGAGTGAGCAGGAGGCTCCGCAAGTGGAGCTTGGAGATGCAGATGCATTGGATATGTACAATGGTACTATTGGCACCCTTTTCGGAGATCCTAGATGTCATCCCTTTCGGCTGAAAGTAGTGATTAAGGGACAACAGGTGACTTGCCTTGTGGATAGTGGTGCTACAGTGCTACACACAATTTCATAGATGAGGCATTAGTTGCTAGGTGTGGGTTATCGATAGAGGACTTCTTTGGTTTCAATGTGACAGTTGCAAATGGTTTCACTATGCGGTGCACCAATAGAGTCCTGCAACTTAGCAGTTAGAGTTCATGGAGGATGGAAAGAAGGTTGTGAACCACTACTCATGAAACATTGGTCAATGAGTTTGCCTCAGAAAAACTACACAATTGAATCCTGATAGCAATTTGACTTCTTGTGGAAAATATCTCCTACTTATCAATTGATGAGCTTAAGGGGCTTTCTAATGAATGGTTCATAAGGCACAACACTTGGTGAAGGTTTTGCAAATGGGGTTGCAAGAAGAGTGGGTTTAAGTTTTAACCATGGAGAAATTCCATAGTTAAGCGTGCTCGAGCTGGAGTCGTACTAGGATGGGTGACCTCCCGGGAAGTCATAGTGCTTCACCTCTGTGAGCATCACCAAGATCCAATGATTGCTAAGTGTTCTATTCATTCTCATGAGAGATGGGTTCGTGTGAACCACCACTCATGAAACATGGGTCAATGAGTTTGACTCAAAAAACCTACACAGTTCAATCCTGATAGCAATATCACAATTTGACTTACTGTGGAAAATATCTCCTACTTATCAATTGATGAGCTTAAGGAGCTTTCTAATGAATGGTTCATAAGGCACAACACTTGAAGGTTTTGCAAATGGGGTTGTAAGCAAAGTGGGTTTAACCATGGAGGAAACTCCGTAATTAAGCGCGCTCAAGATGGAGTAGTACTGGGATGGGTGATCTCTCGGGAAGTCTCGGTGCTTCACCTCTGTGAGCATCACCTAGATCCAATGAGTGCTAAGCGTTCCATTCATTCTCATGAGAAATGAGTTTGTGTGAACCACTACTCATAAAACATGGGTCAATGAGTTTGACTCAAAAAACTACACAATTGAATCCTGATAGCAATATCACAACAAGAAGGTTGTGTTGAAGGCTCTTTCTAATGGTGGGCCTATGGTGGTTTTAGCATGTAGGATGGAGTTCATATTCTGACACAGAGATGTTGCTTGGTCAACACAGTGTTTCATTTTGTCCAAGTCACTTTCTTCATAGGATGAGTGGTCTTTCCACATTGATGTCTAGACAATGTTGGACAAGCATGAAGTTGTATTTGGTGATATTCCTTCTAGTAGACCTCTTGACCATGGATTTGAGCATGTGATAGAGTTAAAGGAGGGCGCTAAGCCCATGATTACTATTCCCTATTGTCATCCCTATAAATTTGAGGATGAGATAGAGAAGACTATCTGTGAGCTACTGGATATGGGGCACATTAGGCCTAGTTCTAGCCCCTTTGCTTCTTTTGTGGTATTGGTGAAGAAAAATGTTGTCGTTGATGCACTTTCTAGGAGGCCTACAGTTTTTACACTTTGCTCTATGAGTGAGATTTTATCAAATTGAAAGTCTTAACTTTTAGCTAAGTAATCCAAGAATTAGTTTGCATGTGAGATTATGGATAGTCAGATTTAGGATGATAGATACATAGTGCTTGATGATGTTATCTATTATAAGAACAAGATTTATTTGGTACTTGGGATCAAAATTGAAGGAGAAGATCTTGTGAACCATCTATAACACAACACTTGCAAGACATTTAGGGTATTTCAAGACATATAGGCAGGTTAGAGAGAGATTCTCATGGAAGGAACTCAAGGATGATGTCTTGCACCATGTATGTGAGTGTGCGACTTGTCAACAAAACAAGTCAGAGCATATTTGTCTAGCAGGTCTTCTGCAACCATTTCCTATTCTAGAGAAAAGTGGGAGAATATATCGATGAACTTCATTATTGGTCTTCGAAGAGTTCATGGGAGGGATTGCATCTATATGTTTGTGGATAGATTGAGAAAGTTCGCATACTTCTCTATTGCAGCCGACTTTACAACATCTCAGGTGGAAGAGCTATTCTTCCATGAGGTGTGGAGACTCCATGGACTCCCTAAGAGCATTGCCGGTGACTAGGAAAGAAGGTTTATGAGCATCTTTGGTAGGAGCTATTTCGATTAGTAGGTACAAAGTTGACCCCTAGCACTAGTTACCACACTCAAATGGATGGTTAGATAGAGATAGTTAATAAATGGGTTGAGGGTTATTTGCATAACTATGTTTTGGGTCAGTAGAAGGCATGAGTGTGTTGGTTGTATCTGGGAGAGTATTGCTATAATACTACGTACCACATGTGTATTGGTATGAGTCCCTTCCGAGCGTTGTATGGATATGACGCTTTATCATTTGTGGACTTGGCGTTGGTGATAGTAGAATGCCAAGAGCTGAAGATTGGCTATAGGATAGTCAAGATACCCTTAAGGCACTTAAGGATAACATTCAACATGCATAGGGACAGCAAAAGATGTATGCAAATCGACATCGGGTTGAGAGGACATTTGAGATTAGAGACATGATTTTCTTAAAGCCTCGATTTTGAGGATTGGAGAGGTAGCGTATGAGCTTGAGTTACCTTCTAAGAGTAAGATACATATCTTTCATGTGTCTTTTTTGAAGAAGGCTTTGGGACAACATGTTTCTTCACTTGATTTGCCTCCATTGGATGATGAGGGCCGATTGGTTTTGATACATGCAAAGATTCTAGATATGAGGGAGAGGAGATTGCGGAGCAGAGTGATCAGAGAGTATTTGGTATGATGAAGAGACTTTCCTTTGGAGGATGCTATGTGGGAAGGAGCGCTGATACTTCAACATCCATCTTTGTAGTTGTTTGTGGGCAAGCAATCCCAAGAAAGGAGGACTGTAATGTTCTGTCCTTAGGCAATCCAGTTTATAGCAGGGATTGGCCTACTATCAGGGTCCCGTAGGTCATTAGAGCGGATAAGGGATCCATTTGGGATTAGTGGAGCGTTGCAGGGGGCTTTATGAACATTTCCAAATATGCAGATGCAGTCTCCTATTTTATTAGGAGGATCCCTCTTTTTTAAGGGGGAGACTGGGAGATGGTTTGGGAGACACTCTGAGTTATTCCAGATGGTTTGAGATAGTTTTCTAAATTTTTGGAAGGGGTCCTATTTTTTAGGAGGGGACTGGCAATGGCTCTGCTATATTTAGACATCATCCTTGGACTGGTGGCAACACTCAGTTTTTAGTTCAAAGTCTAGGTTATGATTTTAGGAATAAAATGGAATACAAAAGTTATGACTCTAATGTTTTAAATTAATTAATAAAATAAATATCTAATAAAGTTACTTTATATTATTTTAATAAAGTAACCAATAAGTGGACCATCACGGGACACGATGCCTAGGAAGACTTAAATTTAGTTGTTCTCAAAATAACTTATTATTATTTATAAGGGAGTCATAAGGGGTTCGAACTTGTTGAGAGGAAATAAGTCCATAAAAATACACTTAGTTAAATAAATTGGAAACCCTAAAAGGGCCAATTAGGGTCTGGAGTCAATAAAGTAACATGAGGAGGGTTCATTTGATCATTCAAGCATTCATTTTTACAGCAGCAGATTGGGTTTAAGCTCTGAGAAAGAGTTTGAGCAGCAGATCAAGAATCCTGGGAACAAAAACTCCCTAGAGATCAGAAGGTTGCACAGAAACCCAACTTTTTTTGGAGAGTGAATTCATTCATATTTCATCATTGAGCAGATTGATAAAAGAATCAGTGGATCAGACATACAGAAGAGTAGATTTAATGGATTAGATTGCAGTTCTGGGTCGTTTGTGCGAAGAACCAAACTTGGCTCTTCCTGAATGTTTATCAATCTTTGTGAAAATAAACACTGCAACTATTTTCAAAATATTTGCGAGGCAAAAAAATAATGGCACTTATACCAAAAACAATCATCTCAATCAGACAATTAATATTTTGAATGAACATTCTCTATTTGAATACTTATTTCAAACAATTTGTATAACATTTATTAAAATCTATGGCACTTGTATGACAAAAAATTCATCCTAATGTTGTCTCGATATCCAATTATGGCCACCACCCTTGAATTAATACACCACGAACTGCTCCCAAAGGCATGTGTCTGGCCCAGGAAGAGTACCGTCTCAGGAAGGACTGCCTACGGCCCTGTTGTAGCCAGGCGTTCAGTAAACAAAGGCCTAACAGCCCTGTGGTAGTACTTTCGTGACCAGAACTAAGTCACAGCCCCTCCTTTATCTCACGTGATTGCAGATTAGCAGTGCGGACTGCTCAACAATTAATGCAGACCCCAGGAAAGGGTCTCACGGCAGCTGCTGGGTGAACACGAGCCCTCCAAACTACTGCAGCAATCCTGCATCTCCCACGCGCCAATTCCCTGGAGGACCTTTGACAATTATTAAGGTAAGCATACAATGTTTCTGGATTCGATTGTGTGAGTTTTTTTCATCAACGTTTCGGATCACACTCCGTGATCCATCATCAGGAATAGTAGAGTGTGAGAATGGAAAGTAAAACGTTTCGGATCACTTTTTACTTTCCATTCTCACACTCTCTACTATTCCTGATGATGGATCACGGAGTGTGATCCGAAACGTTGATGACAAAAACTCACACAATCGAATCCAGAAACATTGTATGCTTATCTTAATGGATTGTGGAAATCTGTTTGTGTTAATTATTAAGGTATTCAGCTGTCAACAATTATCGCCTTCTTTTATGTATGCAGACGCAGGAAAGAGAAACAGTCTCCAATGAAATCAATAATCATTCCCTTTCATCACTCTATCGATAATCAGAAATTAATAACCAGCCTCTCAATAATTATTCCAGAATTACAATTTGTTCAATACTCAGGCACACATTCAACAACAAACTTCAATCTCCAGATTTCAGACTTCCACAATTCCGATATACAACAACATCGAATTGCAAACTCAGTAATAATCAGCTGTGAAATTCACGATTAACAGGCAATGGCTCAAATCACGAGAAAGAGGAATCAGTCCTCAAAACCCTAGCCAGGTTTGTCTTCTTCCCAAATTCCTAGAGAAAATAATGATTGCATAAGATGAGAAAAGTGCTTTTTCGAGTAGAATATATAGGCTTTTTGGAAAAAACACTTTTTAATATTTTAACTTAATTGGCTTTAAGAATAATCTCACTTTATAACATAAAGTTATAAAGTCATAAGTTATTAAATTAAATCAAAATAATTTAATTTAATAACACATTTAAAATATAAGCCACTGAACTGTCTGATTGCAATCAACGAACTTCTGACAAAGCACCAAGTCCAACTGCCCAACCAGGAATAGGCACTGCCCTCCCAGAAATAGCCACTGCTAAAAATAGACTTACTAAAAATGGTAAGTCTCCCAAACTGGAGATTCTTTGAAACTCGATCTTGAGATATTTGACGCTTCGTGCAGAGACCCTGCTAATACTGGCCATACCCAAAATACCACTTACTAAAAATAGTAAGTTGACCAAAATGATCCGAATGAAGACCAGACCTGATAAGTCGAACCTCCAGAATGGAATCCCAACGTTGGCTCCACCATCTGACCCTCTCTGATCACCTGATTAGCCTGTGATGGTCACCAAACCAAGCTAATCCCATAAGTCTAAAAACGGGGACATTACAGTCCTCCCTTCCCAAGATTGCTTGTCCTCAAGCAATCAGGAAAAACAAGCAACATGATAAACCACCCGGATCCCAAGGATGGTCACAAGTAATGTCCCGATCCTCACCAAACTCTTGTGAAGAGAGAACCAACATCAACAGAACAAGCACCACTGAAAACAACATCTGTAAACCAACTGTAGATGTCGATGTTGAAAACAACCCAACGGAACTCAACCCATCTAAAATAACAAGTCTGTCAAAACTCGAGTCCCTGTCTATCCAACACTCACACCCAACTGTACTGAGAAAACAACAGTGACCCAATGTGCCTGAATCACTGTTATCAATTCTGCACTTTGATAAACAGTCTTGAGTGTGTGGATACTGCAAGTAATCTAACTTGCAACTGCCAAATCCATCTGCAAACAATGGTGCTAATCCATTCCATAATGGATGGTAAGATACTGGAGCCAGTTTACCCCCGCGTGAGATCAAATCATCCACCTATGGGTCCAAAGAAAAATGATGAGCATACCCCACCATATAATGCCGGTAGGAATCCCCAATCTCTGTCAATGGCTCATCAATACCAAATCGGGAATCAAAAGATGGCTCCAATCTCCGACTCCCCATCATTGTACGCTGGGTAGGAACTTGAGCAACCCTCTCAACAAACCCAACCTTAAAATCCCTGTGGGGAAGCATAGTAGAAAGAGTCTCCACAATCTTCCCGACCAACCTCCGAATAGCACAAGAGCCTCAAATGAGAGTACCCTCAAACACTCTATAAGAATCCTGACGCACATCTGCACTCTCAAGTAGATACTCCATAAATGACTCGGTGCAGTAGAAATTATACGTGGAAGCATCAACTCGCTCCTCCGCAATGCATAGCTGATCACCCCACAAATGTGGCACAACCAACTGTCCCGTACAATCAGCTAAGTGAGATGATGAAGTAGATTCACTCCTAGCTAAAGGAAGCAACTCAACTCGAGAGCCTGTCACCTTTGGTACTCCTACCTCATCCGTATCAAGTGCTCCCAAATCCGGAACAGATGTGCTGCCACAACATCATGTTCCTCAATACCAACAGTAGGAGCAAAATCACCACCAACCACCTCAATGTGCAATCGAATTGGGTCTGGGGTAGGTGTAGACTGTAAATGCTCCAACTCCACGGTCACCTCCTCTAATCGGATCTGCAACTCCTGAAGAGCCAGCTGAGTATCCTCTAAAACCTCAGTAGTTGCTGTGAGCTCCTGGGTAAGCTCACTCACCTCTCTGTCCATCAGTGCCTCATAAGCTGTACTCCCCCACTCCACTAGGTGATCTCGGTCAGCTACCATCTGTAAGTAATTCTGTCTCAAAATCTTGACAGCCTCACGCAAAGAATGAATCTTTGTCAATGGAAGGTAACCACCGTTAGACTCATCTGTCATAGGAGCACCCCAACCATAAATAGCTAACAACTGACGAATGGCATCAAAATGCTCGAGAATAGAAGAAACATCCCTCTCATCAACTCGCAACTGGCTAGTCACATGTTGACTTTGGACAACAGGCCTCCTATGAACAACCTCAAATGCACTGTCTACACTATGAGAGGAAGTTGTAACCAACAAACTCCCCTCAAGATCACCCTCTCCCTATGTACTTACATCTGAGTACACCTCTACAAACTGAGTATAGGCATCAGAGACATCCTCATCTAAAACCGGGGAAGCTGCTGCTGAAACTGACTCAAAACAATATCTAGCTCCCTCGTCCTCTGCAACTATCTGATAATCCAGACCCTGAGATACATCCACATGAGTCACTGATGAAGTAATCCTCTCTTCAGAAATGGAAGCCCTGGCTGAAACAAACTCCTGCCACTCATTAGCTTCCCTGTCCTCATCTGTGGGTCCCTGTAACACAGAGTCTTGGAACTCACCATCACGAAATGACAACGTTGAATCAACGCCCAAAGTCAGATATAGAAAGCCTGAAACACTACAGCACTCATCGTTTTCGCTCTCAGCATCGGAGATATCTACAATGCTAGTGTACACATCATCTATCGGCATTTCCTCTACTAACACTGGCTGCATACACAACTCGATGTCGTCATGTGAATCAACTAAATTGTGGTATGAAACTATGTCGCCCAAATGAATTGCAACACTCCCATCCTTATTGTCATCACTAGAAAGCTCCATGCTCACATCCTCAACACAGGAAGAAACCATTGCCTCCTGTACTGATCCCACACTGCGACTGCTATCATAAATCTCTGAGCTGTCAGAGCTCATGCGCTCCTCGCAATCATCACCCAACATCTCACAGGGGTGTCATTTCCAATGCAACTCACAGCATCTTCAAAAGTGTCATCAAATGTGTCTATACTATCAGCTCCCACATCTCCTGCTGAAATCTCAACTGCTGACACGTGACTCTGCACACATGACTCAACGTCAGGCTGTGCACCAATAATGGTGGAGCACGAACTGTCATCAAATGACCCCGCTGTAATGCTCAGATCACCAACCTTACCACTAGGAGACTCCGTACATGCCTCGGTCCCAATTGAGGAAGCAACTGCCTCCTGAACTGGAGCAACACTACTACAGCTGACATAAACATCTCCAATATTAACTCCTTCCATGAAAGAGTCTGAACACTTAGTGATAACTGCAATGTCAACTGCCTCTGTACAATTCGTAGTGACTGCTCTGGGAGCCTCAACCTGGTGATGCTCAGCACTGCTATCATCCAATGGCATTGTAACATCCACTGGTTCCGGTGCAATAAATCCATCATCAGCACTGCGAATGGGAATAGTAGGTGCTGCACTAGATGCAGGAACATCAGCATCACGGTCTACTGTCGAAGAATACTCCAGCCTTCTCCCCTACAAACTAGATGTCGGCCTTCTAAAGGCAGAGACTATATCTCGCTGCCCTATCTATTGTAATTGGATCCGACAAACTCTCTACCAATCTCTGTTGAAGCAGTTTCAGTCTCTCAACGCTTTCTACTAAAGCATTTAATTTTGCTCTATTTCCCTTACTGCTATGACGACTCACTGAACTAGATCTCCTGTATTTATCCATAGCTAGAAAATAGAAGTGCTGATCACTTATAAAAACTTCTGAATAAAAATGAATCTAGACCACACAAGATGGCAAGATACATGCTCTGATACCACTGTGAAGAACCAAACTTGGCTCTTCCTGAATGTTTATCAATAGTTGTGAAAATAAACACTGCAACTATTTTCAAAATATTTGCGAGGCAAAAAAACTAATGGCACTTATACCAAAAACAATCATCTAAATCAGACAATTAATATTTTGAATGAACATTCTCTACTTGAATACTTATTTCAAACAATCTGTATAACATTTATTAAAATCTATGACACCTGTATGACCGAAAATTCATCCTAATGTTGTCCCGATATCCAATTATGGCCACCACCCTTGAATTAATACACCACGAATTGCTCCCAAAGGCATGCGTCTGGCCTAGGAAGAGTACTGTCTCAGGAAGGACTGCCTACGGCCTTGCTGTAGCCAGGCGTTCAGTAAACAAAGGCCTAACGGCCCTGTGGTAGTACTTTCGTGACCGGAACTAAGTCACAGCCCCTCCTTTATCTCACGTGACTGCAGATTAGCAGTGCGGACTGCTCAACAATTAATGTAGACCCCAGGAAAGGGTCTCACGGCAGCTGCTGGGTGAACACGAGCCCTCCAAACTACTGCAGCAATCCTGTATCTCCCATGTGCCAATTCCCTGTAGGACCGTTGACAATTATTAAGGTATTCAGCTGTCAACAATTATCGCCTTCTTTTATGTATGCAGACGCAACAAAGAGAACACAGTCTCCAATGAAATCAATAATCATTCCCTTTCATCACTCTTTCGATAATCAGAAATTAATAACCAGCCTCTCAATAATTATTCTAGAATTACAATTTGTTGAATACTCGGGCACACATTCAACAACAAACTTCAATCTCCAGATTTCAGACTTCCACAATTCCGATATACAACAGCATCGAATTGCAAACTCAGTAATAATCAGCTGTGAAATTCACCATTAATAGGCAATGGCTCAAATCACGAGAAAGAGGAATCAGTCCTCGAAACCCTAGCCAAGTTTGTCTTTTTCCCAAATTCCAAGAGAAAATAATGATTGCATAAGATGAGAAAATTGCTTTTTCGAGTAGAATATATAGGCTTTTTAGAAAAAGCACTTTTTAATATTTTCACTTAATTGGCTTTAAAAATAATCTCACTTTATAACATAAAGTTATAAAGTCATAAGTTATTAAATTAAATCAAAATAATTTAATTTAATAACACATTTAAAATATAAGCCACTGAACTGTCTGACTATAATCAGTGAACTTTTGACAAAGCACCAAGTCCAACTGCCCAGCTAGGAATAGGCACTGCCCTGCCAAAAATAGCCACTGCTAAAAATAGACTTACTAAAAATAGTAAGTCTCTCAAACTGGAGATTCTTTGAAACTCGATCCTGAGATATCTGATGCTCCGTGCAGACACTGCTAATCTTGGCCATACCCAAAATACCACTTACTAAAAATAGTAAGTTGACCTAAATGATCCGAATGAAGAGCAGACCTGATAAGTCAAACCTCCAGAATGGAATCTCAACACTGGCTCCACCATCTGACCCTCTTTGATCGCCTGATTAGCCTGTGAGGGTCGCCAAACCAAGCTAATCCCATGAGTCTAAAAACGGGGACATTACAGTTTGGGTATATATATTCATCATTCGGCAGCACACCAAGCCTGCTGTACCTCTTGTGGATTGATTGCAGTAAGTAATCAGCTGGGTGTAGTGTTTTGGAAGACATTTCCAGGCATTTTAAGGGAGTTTCAGACCTGTTGTTACAGATCAGATTTAATGAACAGCTCCTTTGCAGATCTTTTATGTGTTGGTTGGACATCTCAAGTATTTTCAAATCTGTACCAGACCTGCACGTGTATGTTCTTGGAGTTTTTGAGTTAATAAAAAAATCATTGAATTGTTGCTTTTCTGTACCTTTCAATCTTTACTTGCATTTTCAATTTGCACTTCATTTCATATTGCAAATATCAAGAAAAAACCAAAAATTAAATCAGAAAACCCCCCAAAAATACAAAAAATCAGAATATTGCAAAACCTGAAAATAATCAGAAAATTCAAAGAAACACAAAAATCAGAACTTGTAGTCATCAAATCAGAAGGGATCTTTCAGATGAGAAGAAACCTTTTGGAATGGCGAATTCCTTAATAATTAGTGTTATTGTTAGCTAAACTGGACATCCCTCCATCCCCACAATGTTTATTTTTCAAATTATTCATGTGCTGCAAATGAGTGCTCCCTCATTTGCCATCCAACTGAATGCACTTTTGTGCATTCCCTTTGTTGTTTTGCATTACTTGTGTGCTTCGCTTTGTTTTTCTTTCAATGCACACTCTATATGTGAACCATTCTTGACCCTCTTTTGTGCATCTCCTAATCCTACATGTAGTGTGCAATCTCTGGTTTCTGTGCTTAGATCTGCCTTTGGGCCTTTGTGTGCCATTATGTCTCTTACACATAGACATCATTTTGTGCATTGTATTAGTGTCAATTCTCCTAGTCGAGAAATCATGACCTTGGTCTCTAATAGTTGTATTATGGACCAACCTGGGATGCTATCAGGTCAAGGATTTGTTCCTTTAGAAGAAAGAAAGGTAGACATGTAGGGAATAACATGAAACTTGCTTGATTGGTTTGAAATGCCAACTCACAATCAAGGAAAAATGGTATCGAAAAGAGGATGTTGAAATGAAGTCTCCACATTTTATGAGTCCATAAGCTTTTGGGGACCAAACTCTTCCTACTTTGGGAGAAACAATCTGAAAATTGGGTCTTGATCATGATCCTGTGTTGATTTTTCTCCATTTCATCTAAGGAAGAGTCCAGGAATTCCTTAATGTGGATAAGCTGGTTATTGATGTTATTGGCACATTGAGGACATGTGTATAGGGTTGGTAAAGGCTCACATTGATTTGGAGCATCTTGGGGATGAAAATGGATTTAGAAAACTTGTTATTTTGCTACATCTTTTGTTTTGGCAAACACAACAAACATCATGGTGAATGTTTAAAACCTAGCTGCAAACACAGTTTGCCCTGGCCAACTTGTCTTTTGGAGTCAAATCATGAGTAATATAGGACTCATATACCCTGTTAACTACTGCTACAGGCAGAACATTGAGTATAATTACCCAACAAGCTTCCCAACTCATGGATTTGAATATTACAGGTCTGTTAGACTTAGTGAAGGCAGGTCTAAGGTACGACTGTTGCAGACCCAAACAGTGGGTAGAAAACTTGAATAACACCTTCAGAACTTTCCTAATGCCACTCCAATCATTCAGCAAAAATACAAACTCAGACATGGGATATTTTTTCAATCTTGCATGTAATGTCCCCATTTTGAGCTAGCATTGGAGTTAGTGGATTTAGCCTATCATTGGGTCCTTGTAGGCTAATACTAGTGATTAGAGGACCTTGTTGTGAGTTTTGGCCCCTTTTTGAGGGACTTACTATTTATAGTAAGTCAACTTATGGTTCTACCGAGCTCAAAGGATTTAGAGAAGTTATATGATGCTTTCAGATTTTATTTTCGACTTCTGGTTTGGACTCCAAGATTCTTGGAGGGAGCGTCTATTTTTAGTAAGTCACCCCGTCAAGTTCATTTATCATCTTTCACCATCAGGATTACTCTTGTGCTGTCAGATTTTGATTCTGATGCTTCCTCAGTTGTTTTCACAAGTTGGGTGAATTATGATTATTATTTAATTAAATCAGCTAAGGTTGCCATTTTTATTGGGAATGTATTCTGGGCATCTTAGTGTTATAGCTTGTTGAAACCGGGTTAAGAAGTTTTAAATCCCGAGCTCATAAAATAGGGACCCTATGTGTCAGAATAACATTATTTTAATAAAAGGGTCATTTTCAGCATTAAAGTGAAGAGATATATAATAGTTTATTATATTTCAAATGTGTATGTAAAGAAAAGTCTTTTGTAAGTGAAAAGTGTGTGAGAGAAGATATCTTTTATTATAAAAGCAATGCTTTGGGCAAAAAGGAATTCATTCTTGACTTATAAATTTTATAAAATTTGGTTGTGAAGAAGATGGCTAGGGTTTGAGGACCGATTCCTCTCTTTTGGCAATTTAAATCATCACTGATTGATGGTGAATTTTGCAAACTAAATTCTGGAAATTCATACTGAATTTGTGAATGTAAATCTTGGTGCTGAGGTATATCAAGTTTGTGAAGATTTGAACAACTACAGCAGAGATTGAGAGTTTATTAATCTGATTTGAAATTCTCCAAGTGTTCAATTTAATTGGAGAGCTGCGTTATCTTCCTAGAGGCTTGCGTCTCCATTCTAGAGGCGCACATTCCTTTCCTAGAGGCCTGCATAGCATTTCATGAGACCTGCGTTTCATTATAGGCAACTGCGATTTATATTTGGGAGGCTGTTAATTATTTTCCGAGGATTGCAAGGCTTCATAATGGCTGCATACCATTTCTCATTGGCTGAGAAACATTTCCAGCTTGCCACATTTCATGATAAGGTGCCAATTTGTATTTATTTATTGAAAAATTGATTAGACAATTTGCAAATTAATAAATTTGGTCTTTTCTGGTGAAGTTTTCAAGTTAGAATAAATTGTTATTTATTATTATTCAATTCTGGAGAAATTCAAAAAGTCAAATATTATCGAAACAAAACAAACTTGCAAGCAAATCCAGAAATAAATATTATCTTCAGCAAAGAGCCAGGCAGACTCTTTACATTGCAGGTCAGATATATTACTGTTAATAGTCCTGTAGTAGGGAACCTTGTTTCAGTGTCTGATCTTGCACAAATATGTCCCAAATTTGGTAAACAACCTCTTACAAGCCCAACAAAACTAACACCATCAAATGGCATGGAAAAAAGGCAGCTACAGGTCTGCAATGACTGGTTTGAGAGGTAGAAACTTTAGCAATTGCCTTTTGCAAATCCAATCAGCAAGGAAACACTCTGATAACAATCTCCAGCCACACCAAGGAACCCCTCCAATGCTCACCAATTGATATATACACTCTCAGCAACAATAAATACACTAAGTCGACAAGGAGAAATGCAAGTAGTAGTTAGATGTTTGATAAACTTAAGTACTATAAGCAGGGGCAACTTGTGTAAAGAACCGGAAATGGCTCTTCTTGAAATTTCAATATTTATTTAAAATATCCACAACTATATTTTAATAATGCTCATACAAGAACAATTTCTAAAAATATATTCACTAGTATTGTAATATCAAATTTGCAGACAAATAGTTTCTTCTTAAACTATCATCAATAGAAATCTTATTTGCAGAACAAATTACATAAATAATTTATTCCAAAATTTATTAGAGCACCTGTAACCGGAAATGCTCTCCAAGCTGTCACGTCTCCACAATAATGATGCCGCCACTTCGAATTTTCAACACGTGACTGCCTGAACTGAACATAAGAAATCTGCAATGATGCCGAACCAATGGAATTGGTCGTACGGCCCTGTTGGAGTGTTCACGCTGCCTTGAACTGCTGCCGGCAATCCTTCCACACTCACGTACCAGAATTTATAATTGACGCAGCCCAGTATTAAGTAAAACACTACCAATTGAGACGTCCCAAATGAATTTGTAGTTGCAGTAGAATTAATTGCATAACCATCTTTATAATTCGATAATCCTCACTTGCAATTATTTTTCGAAAATCAGAAGAATTAATACTTCAACCTTCAAATAATAAATTCATAAACTTCATTGCATTGTATTAATAAATACAATTTCATCAACAAACCACGAATCTTCAGATTTGAATCTTTCACCAATCCGATATACAATAGCACCGAATTGTGATCTCAGAGATAATCAGCATGTAAAATTCACCATCATCAATTAATGACTCAAATTACGAAAGAGGAATTAGTCCTCGAAACCCTAGCCAGGTTTGTCTTCTTCCCAAATTCCAAGAAAAAATAATGATTGCAGAAAGATGAGAAGTTCTTTTTCGAGTAGAATATATAGGCTTTTTGGAAAAAGCACTTTTTAATATTTTCACTTAATTGGTTTTAAAAATAATCTCACTTTATAACATAAAGTTATAAAGTCATAAGTTATTAAATTAAATCAAAATAATTTAATTTAATAACACATTTAAAATATAAGCCACTGAACTATCTGACTGCAATCAATGAACTTCTGACAAAGCACCAAGTCCAACTGCCCAGCTAGGAATAGGCACTGCCCTGCCAGAAATAGCCACTACTAAAAATAGACTTACTATAAATAGTAAGTCTCTCAAACTGGAGATTCTCTGAAACTCGATCCTGAGATATCTGACGCTCCGTGTAGACACCCTGCTAATCTTGGCCATACCCAAAATACCACTTACTAAAAATAGTAAGTTGACCAAAATGATTCGAACGAAGAGCAGACCTGATAAGTCGAACCTCCAGAATGGAATCCCAACGCTGGCTCCACCATCTAACCCCCTCTGCCTGATTAGCTTGTGAGAGTCGCCAAACCAAGCTAATCCCATAAGTCTAAAAACGGGGACATTACAGTCCTCCCTTCCCAAGATTGCTTGTCCTCAAGCAATTAGGAAAAAACAAGCAACATGACAAACCACACGGATCCCAAGGATGGTCAAAAGTAATGTCCCGATCCTCACCAAACTCCTGTGAAGAAAGAACCAACATCAACAAAACAGACACCACTAAAAACAACATCTGTAAACCATCTGTAAATGTCGATACTGAAAATAACTCAGTGGAACTCAACCCAACTGAAATAACAACTCTGTCAAAACCTGAGTCGCTGTCTATCCAACACTCACACCCAACTGTACTGGGAAAACAATAGTGACCCAATGTGCTTGAATCACAGCCCTCTGATAAACAGCCTTGAGTATATGGATACTGCAAGTAATCTAACTTGCAACTGCTAAATCCATCTGCAAACAAAGGAGCTAATCCATCCCATAATGGATGGTAGGATACTGGAGTCGGTTTACCCCCGTGTGAGATCAAATCTTCCACCTGAGGGTCAAAAGAAAAACGATGAGCATACCCCACCATATAATGCCAGTAGGAATCCCCAATCTCTGTGAATGGCTCATCATTACCAAACCGGGAATCAAAAGATGGCTCCAATTTCTGACTCCGCATAACTGTAGGCTGGGTAGGAACCTGAGCAACCCTCTCAACAAACCCAACCTCAAAATCTCTATGGGGAAGCACAGTAGAAAGAGACTCCACAATCTGCTCGACCAACCTTCGAATAGCACAAGAGCTTCGGATGAGAGTACCCTCAGACACTTTATAAGAATCCTGACGCACGTCTGCACTCTCAAGTAGATACTCCATAAATGATTCGGTGCAGTAGAAATTATACGTGGAAGCATCAACTGGCTCTCCCGCAACCTGCAGCTGATCCCCTCGCAAATGTGGCACAACAAACTGTCCCATGCTATCAGCTATGTGAGATGATGAACTAGATTCACTCCCAGCTAAAGGAAGCAAATCAACTTGATAGCCTGTCTCCTCTGGTACTCCTACCTCATCCGTACCAAGTGCTCCCATCTCCTGAACATGTGTGTTAGCCACAACATCATGTCCCTCATCACCAACTGTAGGAGCAAACTCACCACCAACCACCTCAATGTGCAATCGAACTAGGTCTGGAGCTGGTGTGGACCGCAAATGCTCCAACTCCATGGTCACCTCCACTAACTAGATCTGCGACTCCTGAAGGGCCCGCTGAGTGTCCTCTAAAATCTTAGTAGACACTGTGAGCTCCTGGGTAAGCTCACTCACCTCCTCTCTGTCCATCAGTGCCTCATAAGCTGTACTCCCCCACTCAACCAGGTGATCTCGGTCGGCTACCATCTGTAAGTAGTTTTGTCTCAAAATCTTGACAGCCTCACGCAAAGAATGAATCTCTGTCAAAGAAAGGTAACCACCACTGGGCTCATTGGTCATAGGAGCACCCCAACCATAAACAACTGACAACTGACGAGCGGCAGCAAAATGCTCGAGAGTAGAAGAAATATCCCTCTTATCAACTCACAACTGGCTAGTCACATGGTGACTTTGCACAACAGGCCTCCTATGAACAACCTCAAATGCACTGTCTACACTATGAGAGGAAGTTGTAACCAACAAACTCCCCTCAAGATCACCCTCTCCCTATGTACTTACATCTGAGTACACCTCTACAAACTGAGTACAAGCATCAGACATCCTCATCTAAATCTGGGGAAGCTGCTGTTGAAATTGACTCAAAACAATCTCCAGCTCCCTCGTCCTCTACAACTATCTGATAATCTAGACCCTGAGATACATCCACATGAGTCATTGACGAAGTAACCCTCTCTCTAGAAATGAAAGCCCTGGCTGAAAGAAATTCCTGCCACTCATAAGCTTCCCTGTCCTCATCTGTGGGTCCCTGTAACACAAAGTCCTGAAACTCACCATCACCAAATGACAACGTTGAATCAACACCCAAAGTCAGATATAGAAAGCCTGAAACACTACAACACTCATCGTCCTCGCTCTCAGCATCGGAGATATCTGCAATGCTAGTGTACACATCATCTATCGGCATCTCCTTTACTAACTTTGGCTGCATACATGACTCAATGTCGTCATGTGAATCAACTAAACTATGGCATGAAACTATGTCGCCCAAATCAACTGCAACACTCTCATCCTGAGTGTCATCACTAGAAAGCTCCATGCTCACATCCTCAACACAGGAATAAACCATTGTGTCCTGTACTGATCCCACACTGCGATTGCTATCATAAATCTCCGAGTTGTCAGAGTTCATACGCTCCTCGCAGTAATCACCCAACATCTCACAGGGGGTGTCATCTCCAATGCAACTCACAACATCCTCAAAAGTGTCATCAAATGTGTCTATACTATCAGCTCCCACATCTCTTGCTGAAATCTCATCTGCGGACACGTGTCTCTGCATGCATGACTCAACGTCAAGCGGTGCACCAATAATGCTAGAGCACAAACTGTCATCAACTGACCCCACTGTAATGCCCAGATCACCAACCTCACCATTGGGAGACTCCGTACATGCCTCGGTCCTATCTGAGGAAGCAACTGCCTCTTGAACTGGAGAAACAATACTACAGCTATCATAAACATCTCCAATAATAACTCCCTCCATGAAACAGTCTGAACAGTCAGTGATAATTGCAACATCAGCTGCCTCTGTATAATCTGTAGTGACTGCTTTGGGTGCCTCAACCTGGTGATCCTCAGCATTGCTGTCAACCAATGGCACTGAAACATCCATTGGCTCCAGTGCAGTAAATCCATCATCAGCACTGCGAATGGGAATAGCAGGTGTTGAACTAGACGTAGGGACATCAGCATCATGGACTACTATCGGAGAAAACTCCAGTCTTCTCCCCTGCAAACTAGATGTCGACCTTCTAAAGGCAGAGACCATATATCTCGCTGCCCTATCTACTGTAACTGGATCTGACAAACTCTCTGTCAATCTCTGCTGATGCAGTCTAAGTCTCTCCACGCTTTCTACTAAAACATTTAATTTTGCTCTATTTCCCTTATTGCTATGATGACTTCCGGAACTAGATCTCCTGTATTTATCCATGGCTAGAAAAAATAGAAGTGCTGATCACTTTTAAAAAACTTCTAAATAAAAGAATCCAGACCCCATAGGATGGCAGGAAAAATGCTTTGATACCACTGTAAAGAACCGGAAATGGCTCTTCTTGAAATTTCAATATTTATTTAAAATATCCGCAATTATATTTTAATAATGCTCATACAAGAACAATTTCTGAAAATATATTTACCAGTATTGTAATATCCAATTTGCAGACAAATAGTTTCTTCTTAAACTATCATCAATAGAAATCTTATTTGTAGAACAAATTACATAAATAATTTATTCCAAAATTTATTAGAGCACTTGTAACCGGAAATGCTCTCCAAGCTGTCATGTCTCCACAATAATGATGCCGCCACTTCGAATTTTCAACACGTGACTGCCTGAACTGAACGTTAGAAATCTGCAATGATGCCGAACCAATGGAATTGGTGGTACGGCCCTGCTGAAGTGTTCATGCTGCCTTGAACTGCTGCCGGCAATTCTTCCACACTCATGTACCAGAATTTATAATTGATGCAGCCTAGTATTAAGTAAAACACTACCAATTGAGATGTCCCAAATGAATTTGTAGTCGCGGTAGAATTAATTGCATAACCATCTATATAATTCGATAATCCTCACTTGCAATTATTTTTCGAAAATCAGAAGAATTAATACTTCAACCTTCAAATAATAAATTCATAAACTTCATTGCATTGTATTAATAAATACAATTTCATCAACAAACGATGAATCTTCAGATTTGAATCTTTCACCAATCCGATATACAACAGCACCGAATTGTGATCTCAAAGATAATCGGCATGTAAAATTCACCATCATCAATTAATGACTCAAATTACGAAAGAGGAATCAGTCCTCGAAACCCTAGCCAGGTTTGTCTTCTTCCCAAATTCCAAGAAAAAATAATGATTGGATAAAGATGAAAAAAGTGCTTTTTCGAGTAGAATATATAGGCTTTTTGGAAAAAACACTTTAATATTTTCACTTAATTGGCTTTAAAAATAATCTCACTTTATAACATAAAGTTATAAAGTCATAAGTTATTAAATTAAATCAAAATAATTTAATTTAATAACACATTTAAAATATAAGCCACTGAACTGTCTGACTGCAATCAACGAACTTTTGACAAAGCACCAAGTCCAACTACCCAACTAGGAATAGACACTGCCCTGCCAGAAATAGCCACTGCTAAAAATAGACTCGCTATAAATAGTAAGTCTCTCAAACTAGAGATTCTCTGAAACTCGATCCTGAGATATCTGATGCTCTGTACAGACACCCTGCTAATCTTGGCCATACCCAAAATACCACTTACTAAAAATAGTAAGTTGACCAAAATGATCCGAATGAAGAGCAGACTTGATAAGTCGAACTTCCAGAATGGAATCCCAACGCTGGCTCCACCATCTGACCCCCTCTGATTGCCTGATTAGCTTGTGAGGGTCGCCAAACCAGGCTAATCCCATATGTCTAAAACCGGGGACATTACAACTTGGTAACTAATTCCTAACACCTTGAAACTGCATTTATTTATCACCAATACACCTGCAAAATGAGTACAAATGTATGGACGCCCCACCACAAACTCTATTAAAACTCTTCAAATGGCAGTGGCTAACCCTTAAATGCCTCATGCCATGCAACAATTGACACCTGTGAGTGTCTGGTTTCCATAGAAATTCCTCTCCTGCAAATAGCCACAAAATCCCTAAAAATGGTGTCACCCAGCTCTCAATACCGTTGGCATTTGATCTTAAGCATTACAACCCTCCAACTCACCTCCCAATCCAAATAATTGATGGTATGGCCTAGCTAGAGCATCATTGTAAATATATTTTGTACAGCTAGCATAGGAAGCTTTAAAAACAGCTTCAATAATCACCAGAAAATTTCAGAAACGGTTAGCAAATAACACTTCCAAAATCTGAAATCAAAATACCATTAAAATCTTCATATTCTTGGAACCCTGAATCTGCAAATCAATAACACAATAGTGATTTATGTGTGAAATCACTCCAAACCAGCTAGGGATGATCTCTCAGATCGAAAACCAGTTACCAAAAGAGGGCTTTTGTCCTTGTTCAATTCTTGGAAGAACTCTTCGGTTTAATCCAACAACAGCCTGTTATGTGTATTCTTCATCATATATGCATATGAGAGCCTAAGACCTCATTTTATGTATTTGGAGGGAAAATAATCCAATCTGAAGTTAAAAATAAAACATTTCCCACACAAACACATTTAGAAAATATTGTATGTCTCATGCGTTAGTTCCTTTCCGAGAGGCATCCACTTCAGAGGGACATCACATTACTTGCAGGATTAAAACACTTAAGTAATATAATATGACATTAGCCTTATAACTTTAATGCATAACTTAAATATTCCCTACCAAGTTGTGGAAAGCAGCACCATGGAATGTAAAGTTGAAACTGACCACACCAAGAAGAAATTGAAGTTGAGCAATGATGATAGGTGCCAGAACGAGAACTTACAAAAGACAGGCATGCTTTCCAAGAAGTGTGGAGAACAGCCCAAGAGGTCCAAAATGCTTCAGAAAGTGCTACTACAAACTATAATAACAATTGAGCTCAAAACCATCATCAGATGCCAAGAATAACCAAACACAAGATCTCTAAAAAGTTAGGAGTTCTCTTGAGCACATCTAGAAGCTCATGGGAAAACTCGGAACTGGCCAAAAGCTCATGAACAACATGGTGTAAAAATGGGAATATTACATTCATTCTTGCTGTTTCAGTCATTTTCCAGTAGTTTTAGGCTGTCTTACATGTGTCCTTTTCAAACCACTCTGATTTCTGTAAGCTTTAAGCAGCTTATTGATCAGGGGAAGGATTTCAAGCTAGTAAGATTAGGTCCATAGTTAGTGGATGGTGAAGCAGAATCTTCACACTGATTAAAAGGATCAATATGATCTAGAATTGGTGATTTCTAATCAGAGGCAAGGTAGCTCCTTAAACATGTCAATAGTTTGTCCCAAAAATGATTTAAGTGTGCAACTGCACTTTTACTAGGTGGTGGACATTGCAAGCAGCATGAACCCAGCTGGTGTTTAAAAGTGGCAAGAAATGCTCTTCTTTAGAATGCCTGGCGGCTGGCTATATGCATCTGTGATCTGAATTCCTTGTTTGCTCGTTGCTATTCATTCCCGTTGTTATATCACCACAAAATAGTAATACAGAGCAGTGTGTACATCAGGTCTTATTAAGATCACCGCAAAATAGTAATACAGAGCAGTGTGTACATCAGGTCTTATTAAGATCAAGCTCTTTTGTGAGTAAATAAAAGTACAACTTATAGTAATTAAAATTTAAAATTATTAGTATGATAATAGATTGAGAGTTGTGCCCCATTATTATGGACCATTGATGCACATTTCATTTACTTATCAAATTTATGAAAACTCATTGGAAAAGGAGGTGATCTCAAACCAGTGAAACCCGGGGACTTGCACCCCCCCCCCAAAAACCTCGAAGTACCCGTCCCCGAAACGTCCCTGCACCGGATACTTGGAGTACCCAAGTACCCCCACCTCTGCCATTCCGCAACCACGCCGCCGGCGGGATGGATACTTGAATTTCTATTGGAATGTTTATTTTGAATGTTAATACTGGGTATGTACTATGTTACTATGTTGAATGTTCAATGGTTCTGGTTCGTGTTGCAATTTTGCTATGTTCAAGTATTTCAATTTGGTATGTTGTACTGAAACATCATTTCATAACTAGCATTTCAAGTTCTATATATGTATAGTATACAACACCCCCTGCCCCCTCACCCTGCTGCTGCCGTCCCCCGGCCGTCCCAAAATTGAGGCCCTTTGTCTCCCCGTCCCGGAAACTCATTCCTGACGTCCCGACGTACCCAAGCACCGGTGTTACATTGTCTCAAACATAGATGGTATTTTCTGTCTTGGCATTATTATTTAATCATTTCATCAGATACAAACAGAGTGCATTCGGGATTATTTTAACCTATTAGTTAATTTAACCTGTATCAAATTATGCATTGCAGGATTTTGCTAATTTGTTGCAACTGCCTCAAGATGATTCTGATGAAATACTGAAGGAACGTTTTCCTGTGGCACGCTTAGTTGTCTGTGATCAGCATGGCTCACAGGTAACTTATTTCCAATGTATTTTTACCTTTGTCAAATGTCTCAATGTAATGAGTTGTTTCAAAGTCTGAATCTGTAATAAATTTTTCCTTATAAACTGATTTCATTTCTGACAGTTTATCTATGAATTGAACAAACACAGGCTCGATTTTTGCTTGCAAAGTTGAATCCTTCTGCAACATACAAATCAGGCATGGGGTCTCCACCTGGACGGGATTTTATTTTTACGGATGATGTAAGCTTTCAGATTTACATGGAGCATCTCAAAAGAGTAGCTGTTCAGTCATAATGTCAAAGCTAAACTTTATTTAATTGACAATATGTAGAACCTTTGTTGAAGATAAATAGACATAGGGAATGAAAAATCTTTCATCTAATGGTTATGGATTAGGTGCTAGATCTTTGTTCCATGGTTCTACAGATAAAAAGCTGATACACTTCTTAAATGTTAAAATTTAAAAAGACAGTTTTTTGAAATTTTACACTTTTGAGGGTAAAAGTGAAAAATAATATAAAATTAAATTATGCTTCCTCAAAAGTCTATATAAGGGGTTTTGGATTCAGAAAATGGTTTTCTTGCTTATTTTATCACTTCCTTCTTTCTAGAGTATGAACACAACTTATTTCTCTTATGTGAGGATGAAAATCCTTTTGGCAAAGGATGGTTTCAAGGACAAAAACTCTCTCAGCTGTTTGAGTAATTCCATACAGGGATTTCTATTGTGCTAACAGTTGTTGAAGATTTCTAACATGTCATTTGGTGTGTTCCCCTATTTTGGGTATTCACTCTTAAGAGTATTGTAGCATGACTCCAGGTTTGGAATTTTGAATCAATAAACGCCTTTGTTGTATATCGACAAATTCAACCAATTTCTTTTGGATGATTTGTGTGAAGATAAAATGTTTGAGGTTGGTTTAACTGCACCAGCTATACCATCAAGTAAAGTAATGCAGCCTATTAAGTGAAAGCCTTTCTTCCTTATAGCAGCCATATTAATTCAAGGAGGAATCACAGCTTTCTTTATACAATGGAAAATGATGTGTTGAATTTGTAAGTCACATTCGAAGACTAGTTTTGAACTGGCCATACACTTCAGTGTTGCCATCCAAGTTTTCAAGATACTGCATCCTGATTTGAGAGATTATATCAACCGCTTAATTTCCTTTGTACTTAATGGAAATGCGTACCATTTGAGGCCAATTACAACAGATTTTAGAAAGTGTTTGGAAAGCCTTATAGGTTATAAAGAAGCTATTGTACCTGGGCATTATGCAACAATAATCCTATTGGTATTTTTTCGATAATACTGGTTATATATTCAGAATTTATGGATGGGAATCTCGGTATTTTATTACTGTGCTCTGTGTGGCTAGTTTTTAACTTCTACAGTAGTCTGTACTGCATATTTCAGACCTTAGATGAAATGCACCTTTGGATTATTGACTAACATATAAGTTGTCAGCAAGTACCTCATCTCGAGTTTCAACATCAACTATATCTTTAGTTGGGCATATAATATTCTTCCCCTGTTTTATTATTTAGATAATATCATAATCCCTGATTGCTGTATATAATCATTGTTGATATTAAAGTGGATTTTATTGTAACTTGAATTTTTGAATGAGTGATCTTACCTTGCTGATATTGTAAAATTGGACGGTTATTGCTAGTTAGAAATTTCTATTGTATTGTAAGTAGATTTCTTGGTCTTATTTCAAATGTTTTAGATAAAATTATTTTCTATATTGTGTGTTTCATACTTATTTTTGTGTTCTTCAAATTCATATATTCTATAATATTTTGTCTATTGCCCCTTGGTGCCAATTCTAAATTGGGCATTTTGAGATGACAAAAGATAGTTGAAGACTTTTGTTTTTGATAAAGGTAAAAGCAGGTTTTGAAGGGGCCCTGAAAACCTGTACATAAAGGTCACTAAAGATATTCAACAAAAGCCCACTAAACGAAACGGGTCAAGACCAAAGAGAGGGTTTTACAACAGGCACCCACAACCTGGATGATTCAAGCATGAAACAACCGTCATGCAACCCATAATAGAAATCCAACACTAGGATTTTCTTGGAACACCCTTTTGATGGGAACGAAGAGTCATATCAAACGAAGAGGAGGCCTTCTTAAGTTTTTTTCCTTTGACATCGATCCAACCCTCTTCAACTCTAGCCACCTCAACCTGCCAATGCAAAGTTTCATCAGCCGAGCCAGAGCAATCCTGGCTACCAACAGAGGCAACCACAAAACTAGTTGACCGAACAGGAGCCACAGACTCCATACCACCAGAAGAAGACAAAAGTGTTGCCTCCCCAGTCAAGTCGGAAAATGAAACAACCAGGGAGAGGAGGAAAATCTCCATCATCTAGTGAGACCTGCAAATTCTCCGCCGACGGCAAACCTCCAACAGAAGATGAAACCCTAGCCAAAGCAACCAGCGACGGCTCAATAGACAGCGATGATCCAGCAACCGACAAAACCTTAGAAACACCAGCAACCTTCGAAGCCTGCAACTTCCCAGAAAAACCACCAGCAGGAGACAAAACCTTAGTCGAGGCAACCGGCGACGCACCAACAGCCAATGACACACCAACAATAGCATCACCAGCAACTTGCGATGCCATCAAATTCCCAGAAAGACCTTCAGTGGGAGACAAAACCCTAGCCAAAGCATCGGTTACCTACAGACTCCCAGGAGCAGAATCTTGACTAATAGAAGAGGGAGGGGGGACCTACGTAGCCACTTGGGAGAAGCTTTTCTGCGAAATAGATTTCTTCTCCACCAAATAGTGATGAGCCAAGGCACCCTTCCACCATGACGCATCAGATTTTTTTTACCCAAACCACACTGAGTAGCCATATGCGCATTATTAAAGTATCTATGACATCTGAAGGGAAACCCTTCATAATCGAGGGTCTGCGTCCAGCTTCCTTTGGAGGAGTTGATCACTATCTCTGTAGGAAGACCCTTAGAAGGATCAATATCAACAAGAATGCAAGCATAAGTAGAGTGGTAGATATTAGAAGAGGCACTATCTACCAACAAAAATTTCTCAAGAGCATTACCTATCTCCTCATAAGGAGAATCGATCCAGAGATGTAGAGGTAAGTAAGGAAGACAGACCCAGATGGGGAACCGAGTGAAGGAATCTGAGATGGGGTTAAAATCGATATGCCAAGGTTTAACCATGAGCATAAAACGATCCTCCCAGCTGAAGAAATGATTGCACAACATTTTATTCCTGTCCGAGGAATATTTAAACTTTGCAATAAAATACCCCTTAGCCAAGCGGAAGATATGCGTTGTATCCTCAAGGACAGGTTCCTAGTGATGAGAGATCCAGTCATGAAGCTTTGGCAAGCTGGGCTAAAAACCCCTAAACTTGCAAATCAAGGCATGGGAAGAGAAAACGGAGATGTTGTGAGCCATATCCTCCTCAACATTTGAATCCACCACAATAGATAAAGGAGAGGAGACAGGGATAGGCCCACGAGCAACCCCTAGATTCAACAACGCAGCATCCTTGGAAGTAGTGGAGTGCTTAGCAAAGACCACCCGAGGGCCCTTCACCCCACCCTCATGCTCAAGAGAAACAATAGTCGAAACCTTAGAGTTTCCTGCATCCAGCGACACCTATGATTTCCCTGCCGACGGCTGACCTCCAGCAGAAGACAAAACCCTAGCACCAACAACTGACGATGCCCCAACATACGACAAAGCACCAACAACCAGCGAAACCCTAGAACCTCCAGCAACCTTCGAGGCCTACAACTTCCTAGGAAATCCTCCAATAGGAGACAAAACCCTAGCCAAATCCAGTGGCACCGCATCAACAGCCAGTGAAGCACCAGCGACCGGCGAACTCCTAGCAGACAACTCCATCAGCTAGCTTTGATTTAGTTAAAGACTTTTGTTTCCCCTAAGGAGAGTGATATTTGAACTATATGCAAGATATGATAATAGCTAAATCCATTTTATATTTTTTTATATGTTTCTAATTAAAATCAACAACAAAACAAGGGTGTTGACTCTTACACAAACACAACCCAAAGGCGTCAAAAGAGATCAATACTCTAATAGTAAAGGTGCTGGAAATTACAAAGATAAATAACACACTAGCACATAAGCTAGTAGCCCTCCTCAAGAGCGGGTAAACAACTCATCCACAACATGAGGGGAAGAATGAGAAGTTGAAGAATGATTTTTCCTATGCTCGGACATTTGTCCAAGCAATGTTACCATTAGGATCCTCACCATGAGGTGGATTAGCTTATGAAACTCTATTTGAAACACTATCAACACAAGGGGCAAAGTGTTGAGAAAGTTGTACATCGTGAACTAATGATTGGAGCAAAGCAGGAGTAGTAGACAGAGAAGGGTCTATATGGGAATAAGGGGTCGCACCAACAAGAGAAGGAACTAGTGAGGCTTGGTTTGCAGCGAGAACATCATTCAGATTTGCAACATGAGCTTCATCCAAAAGGGAGTCAGCTTGTGATTCATCATCAGAATCATAAGCTAGGACTGTCAAATGTTTGTCATTGGTGTCCTTCCCATGGCAGTGCCTTTATGTTGCAGGAGAGAATAATCAATTGTCAGGTGACTAGTAGGGAGGTACCGACGACATCAAAATGGGAGGCCCTCATAATCCATTGCTCGAGTCTGTGGCCTATCCCCCACAATGAGAACCAGATCTCTAGTGATTGGTTTGGAGGTATCAATGTCAACCAAAATGTGTGCAAAGGTAGAGATACCTATAGCAGTCGTAGTGTCATCCACCTTTAGGAAACGACCTATAGAGTTGCCAATGGCCGTGAAGCAAGAGTTCTCCCAAAAATGAAGGGAAAGATTTGGGAGGTGAACCCACACTAGATGTACATTGAGTGGCTCAGAAAGAGAGTTGAAAGAGACTGCCTTGGGTTTGGCCGAGAGAGTCCCCCAAACCCACAACTTAGTACCAAATCTTATTCTTCAAAAGAAGCAAACAAAGCAATAAAAACCCCTTTGCACAAGGGAAAAGTTCAATGTTACCAAGGACAACAGGTCTCTAAGAGTTCGCCACTTAGTGATGACGATCTATAAGAGAAGGCTAGAAACTTGCGAATCTACAAAGCAACCCGTATCTTTTTAGAAATCCACATTTTCCACCACATCTTGGCCACACACCACCACAAGGGATGTCTTGGAATAGGCAAGAGGTCAACATTTCTCCTTTGCAGGAATAGTAGCAACAGAGTTGGCAACATGAGCAAAGCTTCATCCACCAAGAGTAGAGAGAGGCTTTGGAGGGGGAACCCATTCCCCCCCCCCTGCCCCCCCACTTTAACATAACCGATATTAGGTCTCTAAGAAGAGTGCCGAGTGAGCACCACTCTAGTAGGAACCCATCCACCAACAATGTTAGGAATAGTAAGAACCCTCGCATCACCCTCAACCAGATGTGGAGCACCTAACACACCCAAGGAAGAGGGAGTAGGGCGAGATGAAGCTCCCTACCCTGGAAAGGTTGAAGCAGTAGCGATCTGCCCAAAAGCAACCACAAATCCAGACAAAGTAGAGGTGACAAGTGCAACAGAGGCAGCATGGGCAGCAAATTGAATAGCCTGGATGGTAGAGGAGGCTTCCAAAGCCATTACACCATGAGAGGGAGTCTGAGTCGTTATAATGGAAGTGCACTTCATTTTTTTGTTTGATTATTTGCTTATATGTTTGGTTTGTATCTTGCCCTTATCATTTATCTTCTCTAGTCTTGTGGTTGTTAGTTTGAAATGTTGATGCTAGATAACTCTCCAAAATGCATTTTTAGGTGTGCAATTAGAAGTATAGTACAACACTACCATGGTCATGTTATTAGGAATATGTGTAAATAAAGGCATTACACCCCCTATATCAATCATGTGTCACTTTTTGTGACAGGATACAGTAAGAACCTTTGATATGATGAATTGGTTTATTTGTGTAATTTATTAATATTTGATTTGTTGAATTTTTTCCTAAGATTGTAAATTAGGGGACCTCGATGATTGTTTGATTTTATTTTATTTTTGTGTTTTTTTCCTTAAATTGTCATGGGACCTTGACATTCTTATGCATTGATTGATTTATGTGGATCTTATTGTTCTTGATTATGATACATTATTTTTTAGCTCTCACATGATGTTGAAGTCTAGGGTTTGAAACCACAAGTTTTGGTCCTTTTGAAAACCAATATGTGGGGGTGTGATGGGGACAAACTAAGTGCTTCTAAGTTATTGTCACCCTGTGTAGGAGCTATTAGACCCCCAAAATTTGCACATTTTGTAGTTCCATTTCCATAAAATAAGCCTTCAATTTTCTTGCACACAGGTCATCACCGAATGTTTGTATTTGATATCCTTCCGAGAAGGTTGAAGCTACAAAAGTCTCTTTATAAAGTATGGAACAAAGTGGGTTATCGAGTAGCAAAATCAGATGGAAGCGAGGAGAGACTTATTCGATAAGTCAAGTCATAAAGAGGATTTTCTTGTGGGGTCAAGTATAAAGTATCAAACAAAATGCAGTTTTGAATAAGAGTTAGAAGTGATGTATCGATTGACGGAGGCATTAAAAAATGGAAGTATGTGGTGGGACCCCCCTTGATGCATTGGTTGAAGATTTCGAGCACATATTTTCCATAATCTTCAAAGCTCGTGTTGAGTAAAGAAGGCCATCGAATAAGATCAAAAACCCTACGAGGAGGCTTCAATCTATTCGAAAATGAATCAGTTGCTGGGACCTATTTTCCCTAAGCATCGAATAAAATCATGTTTTAGATAAGCGAATATAGTTGAATGACAATGGTTGAGGTTCTTCGAAATGTGGTGAGGACACTTCACTTGATGCATCAAATAAAATACTATGTCGAGTAACCTAACCAAAAGAGAAACGATACATAAGTTATTCGGAGGAAGATTGGGAAAGCTAAAGAAACTGGGATTAGTATCGAGCTCCTCTAATTCCCAATTAATACATCAGCACAACGTTCAATGATAAGAGTTTAAGTCCCTATTTCCCAAGGTGTTGGTGATCGAGAATGGAAGCAAAGTAGTGTGATTCCTAAAATTCTGAAGGGAAGGTTGGGGCCCATATATTTCGAAGTTATAGTTGTAAGAATGACTCATCGGAAATTTGACATAATGGTGGCAAGTTTGACTTCAAAGAAAAACTAAATGCTCTAGTGTGGAGAATTGATGCTTAGGGTGCTAATAATTGGGATTGGAAGTAGAGTAAGAGAAATCTTGAAATTTTGAAGGGAAGCTTTTGAAGTACGACATCGTTCATCGGAGAATGCATGAAGTGCGATTCCTGATCTTTGAAGAATGGAACCTGTGGACAACCAGTCGGTGAGTTGGTAGTCCAAGGGCGAACCGGAGGGCAACAAGTGGCATGCATTCTAAACCAACGTGGTGGGTCTAGGATGACACATGGCATCATCCCGTAATCCCTTGATCCCAGCTGATATGGAGAAAGAATAACCACATGATCGAGAGATGATGCCACATGGCTAACCAATGTGCAATGATGTGGTAGGATGCAGAGGTGGAGTCTATATAGTGTCCAGGTGGTGCACAAGTGGGCTGACGAGCCAATCGGAGGCTACCATGTGGTAGTCAAGGTGCAGTTGACCATGTGAAGTTTGAGTGAGAAAATTGAAATAATTCATTGAGTAAGACAACATTTCAAAGAACTTAGAGGCTAACTAACACGAAGCATTGTTTTGTTCGAAGGCACTAAATTGATTGAGAATGGAAGCAAATGATTAATTCCATAGACTTGTTTTTATTATTATTACTCAGTTGTTTTCTTTCCGCAAACTAATTGCGACTGATAATGAAGAGATGTGTCTCTTCATTTGTATGGAGCCTCCTACTATATAGAGGAGACTATTTTGTAAGAAAGGGGACAAGATCAGAATACTATTTACATACACTACATTTTTGCAATTTGTTTTTGTAAACAAAGAAGACTTTTTATTGTTAGTATATACCAGCAAGTTCTTTCAATTTGAAGTTGTGGATCTTATCGTTTAGGATTAATCAATCCTTTGTCGATTTTACTTCCAAAAAGTGAATTTGCTCTCAATCTTTGTGTGTGGAGACTATTTATATTATTTTGCAAATTTGATCATTAGATTTAATAAGCATTATTATCTCTATCTTAGTGGCCTCATTAAGTTTGGGTTAAATTCAATAAGGCTAACTGTGGAATGATAAAGTAATTAAAAGCATCAAAAGAAAGAATTTGATAGGAACGTTTCCTGTCTCACATAAGTTGTACACAGGATTAAGAAGTGACTATGTCTTTAGCCCAATTGAAGAAGGCACTAGTCTATCAGTTTTTAAAATTCATTGTTTGAAGGGTTACAGTAGAAAGCATGAATAATTTTCATTTTACATAAATCAATTCATAAAAGCATTGAAAGTGCTCTTAGTACAACAACAAAATATAAGTTCAATGATTTATAAATTGTAGAATATACAATTCGGTCTCCCTCAAGACCCTATTGCTATTTTGAGAGATCAACCAGAAAACTCAAAATACAGCTATAGATCTGTTATAAAAAGCCTTAAGCCCGAATTTTGGGTTAAGGAGTAGCTACACCCGCCTTGGTCTTGCAGAGCCTAAAGTGTAGGGGAAGAGGATCGTAATCGAGTATTTCTGTTCGTTGGCCATGTCAGTTGGAAAGTCCAAGCATTGAATTAGGAAAGCTCATAGGATTCTCAATCTGTTGATTTGGGAACCAACGAGAACTAGGAAATTTAGGTGTTGACAAGATTCTGGAGTATAGAACACTTTTTGAGTAGCAAGTCTCAATTTAAACAAGAGAAAGAAAAAGGCATCGACCACTTTATTAGTTTCATTATGTGTTTGCAGCCATCGTAATTTTTTGTTAAAGTGTGTCAATCTTGGAGCTTCCATATTCTATTAGGATGTCCCAAACATTTAGGTTAAATTTGAAGGCCTTTTAATTATTGGGCATGAGCAAGACATTTTTCTCACAAAGAACGTAACTATGATACAAAATTTGTTTGCCCCCGTGTTTGAATCATTAGAAAAGCAGTGTTTGGATCTATGTGTTGTATTTAGACTTCTCACCTCTTTGATCAATTGAAAAATCATCCAATTATATGCATCTCATTGATAGAATAGTGTAAATTTCAAGATTGGAATTTGATAAAGGGAGATCTTTGACATAATTAGGTTGTAGTAGCAGGAGCTGAATTAAATTATACTGTTACTGAAAAAGAGTTGTTAGCAATTGTCTATGCACTAAACAAATTTAGGCACTACATCACAAGTTATGAAGTATTTGTTTATATTGATCATTCAGCTATCAAGTACTTAATGAATAAACCTACCATTAGTGGTAGATTAGCACACTGGTTACTCCTCATGTAGGAATTTGATGTGAAGATAATAGACAAACTAGGCAAGGCTAATGTAGTGTCTGATTTCTTGTCAAGATTGCAAGTACCCGATGATCCTGCAGCAATTGACGATAGCTTCCCTAATGAGCACTTATTTTCTATTGATTCTTTTAATCCATGGTATGCAGACTTAGCCAACTACCTTGCTACGGGAAGAGCACTGCCTCACTCCTCTCCTAAGAAGCACCGCCTATTGGTTGAGAAGAGTTTTAACTTCTCCTGGATCTCGGGCTTCATGTTTTATACAGGACCAGACCAGGTCACCAGGAGATGTGTTCGTGAAGATGAAACCTATGACATTCTCCAAGCATGTCACGATGAACCATGTGGCAGCCATTTTGCAACAAAGTGGAGAACCCATAAAATTTTGACAACTGGATACTACTGGCCTACTTTACACAAAGATGCAGCAAAACATACTAGGCATTGTGATAGATGCCAATGTATGGGGCGCCCAACAAAATCTAATGAAATGCCCCTACAACCTCAGGTAGTTGTCACGCCCTTTGACAAGTGGGGTATTGACTTCGTTGGACCCATTGAACCTTCTTCTCATGGGAAGTCATACATCTTAGTCTGTACTGACTATGCCACAAAATGGGTTGAAGCCAAAGCTATGAGGCATGCCAGAGATCACAAAGTTGTTGAGTTCGTCTATGAATGCATATTCACTAGATTTGGAGTACCAAGGGAAATAGTCAGAGATCAGGGAGCACAGTTCACCTCCAATCTTGTCACAGAGTTGATGCAGGAATATATGGTGCACCATGGGAAATCTTCACCCTATCATCCTTAGGCCAATGGTTAGGCTGAAATCACAAACCGGGAGATAGAATCTATTTTGACAAAGATAGTAGTTGTTTATAAAAGGGACTGGGTTACCCGTCTTCCTGAAGCCATATGGGCCTACCACACAACATGGAAAACCACCACAAGGTTTACTCCTTTTGAGTTGGTGTACGGAAAATCAGCCTCCATGCCTATTGAGTTTCAACATAAAACACTTCGAACAGCCTTGGATTTGGATATTGATCTCACCAGAGCACAAGAAGACCGGTTGTTGCAATTAAATGGATTGGATGAATACATGAAGTCTGCCCTCCACAATACGAAGTTGATACAATAGCAAAGGAAAAAATGGCATGACAAGTTCATCTGTGATAAACATTTTTCTGTGGGCAACTGGGCATTACTGTATGATTCAAGATACCAGCACACACCTGGGAAATTTCAAACCCGCTGGCTTGGTCCTTATGAGATAATATCAGTATTTGACAATGGAGCAATACAACTTTCAACCATCGATCCTGTCCAATTCAAGTTTCTGGTAAACATACATTGCCTAAACATCTACAACAAGCCTGTCAGTCGTGATAAGTTCCTGAAGCAGTTCCAAAGCAATGATGACACAAGTGTTCCTGCAGCCGAAGAATCTGGGTCTTCAACCCAGCCTTCTGTCGATTCTTGATTCCATTCAAGAAGCCTATAATAAACATTTCACATTTTATGGAATTATTTCTCCATAGTAAATTTCATTTTACCTTCTCTCTTTTCCACCCATCCATTCCAACCCATCACTTCATAACTGCAGATGTAATCTTTCAGAACACTCTTCTTGCAGCACTTCCAGGTTCGTGTCCATATACTTGTACATATTTTATTTTATTCATTAATTTTTAGGATTTTGTGTCATTTTAATTATCTACTCTTGCATAGCCTGGCTTGGTGGGACCCATGCCATTACTTAGTTTGGGGGGGGGGGGAATATTCTATTTTCAAAATTTCAAATTAGCATGTAAAAATTGAGTTTATTGTCTTTATGAGATGTCTGCATCATGAATTGTTGATTTGTCCTATGATTGTGTCATCACATTTGAAGTGAAATTAAAGATATTAAAAGGTAAAGTTAATTCCTAATGATATGCCGCGACATATTCGGGGTGGCAGCCCTTGGCACGAGCGAGCTATTATGAGATGTTATGCAAGAAACATATCATTAGATTTTGTGCAAAAATCTTTAATTTCATGAAGCAAGTTGCAGTTGGTATGCCGCCTTTTTCGACTGCAACATCCTATGTCGTAATGCTTTGAATTCTGTGATTTACCATTGTTGAGCTCTGTGAAAATATCAAGTTCTGTGAAATTCAAAAGTTTCTGAGCGTAACAATGGGAGGTGACCTGGGGGTTCGCTGGTCGCTGGTGCTTCTGTTGGGAGCTTGGGGGTGGCTGCTGGTGGTGCCGGGGTGACGCTGGGCGCTGGGGGTTCACTGGCCACTGGTGCTGGTGGTGCTGGAGCGACGTTGGGCATTGGGGGGTTGTTGGTCGCTGGTGCTTCTGTTGGGAGCTCGTGGGCCTCTGGTGCTTCTGTTGGGGGTTCGAAGTCGCCGGTCACTAGGGCTTCTATTGGGGGTCCGAAGGTTTCTAGAGTTTCTATTGGTGCTCGTGTGCCGCGGGTTGTTGGGGGATCGCTAGTCGCTAGTGCTTCTGCTAGGAGCTCGAGGGCCTCTATTGTTTCTGCCAAGGGTTCAAAGGTTGCTGGTGCTGGGGGTTTGTCAGTTGTTGGGGGTTTGCCAGGTGCTGGGGCTTCTACTGGGGGCTCGCAGGTTCCTGGTGCTTTGCCTTTTGCTGGTGTGTCGCCGGTAGTCTCTGCTAGGGTTGCTGGAGGTGTTCCTGGAAAGTTGCAGGCCTTGGAGGTTGCTAGGGGATCTAGGGTTTTGCTGGATGTCGAGGCGTCTTTGGTCTTTGGGGGTTTGCTGGATTCTTCTGCTAGTGGTTCACAGCTTGCTAGTGTTGCTAGGGGGATGCTTAATGTTCCGGCTAGGGCTACTACAAACTCCGCTCTCTCTGCTGTTAAAGGCACTCTTTGTAGTGCCTTTTCAGTTAGCCAACATATTTTCGTTGCACTGGATGAGGATACTCTCTCTGAGATTGATGCGGCTGCCTCTATTTTTTTCGAGCATGGATTGATTTGCAGATTCAAGGGTTTCTGTCCTATCTGCCTGATCTTCATTCCTAGATTTCCAATCATTGGGAACCCCTAATCTCTAGTACAGTCCATATCTTCCCTATGGCTAAAGGATTTTTTGTGGCTAAATTTGATGATGCCGAGGATAAAAATATTATTTTGTGTGAAAACTTCTTTAACTGGGAGGATCGTTTTATGCTATTGCTGAAACCATGACATTATGATTTTTCTCCATCTTCCAAATCTTTTGATCTGCAACCTATCTGGGTTAGGCTTCCTAATCTTCCCCTCCATCTTTGGACTGACTTCGTTCTGGAGGCCGTGGGGAAAGCTTTAGGGGATATGTTAATGGTAGATGAGAAATCCTATGATTTATTTCATTCTACTTATGCTTGTATTCTGGTGGATATTGATACCTCAAAAAGCGTGCCTTCAGAGATTAAACTTGAAGCCCCTACGGGTAGAAGTTGGATTCAGCAATTGGATTATGAAGGCATCCCCTTCAGATGTAGAAGATGCTTTAAGACTAGTCATATTGCCTCTCAATGTGAACTTCAAGGACATAATAAGACTGCTTCGTGGTGGAAGGGGGCCTCTTCTCAGCACTATATTGTGGAGAAGGTTCGGAGCTTCGCGAATGTGGTAGAACAGGTTACTGGCCCTATCTCTTGTCCTACGATTGTTTCTGTTCCTTCTTCTTCTTTGGCTGCTGGTAGTACTTCTGTTGGTTTTGCTAGTTTGGCTACCAACAAATCTTCTGGTGATTTTGTTCTTGCTGGAATTAATTCTTCTGTTGCTGGTGATCCTCTTATTTCTCCTGGTTTTGCTGGGCGTTCTATTTCTTCTGCTGGTAGTACTGGTCCTAGACTGTCTGTTGAGGCTACTAGGTCTGCTGGCCTCTTTCCAGCCAATTCTGTCTTGGAAATTCCTATGGGTGCTGGGAAGTCTGGTACTGGCTATGTGGCCGCTGTTGGTGTTGTCCAGACTTCTCATACTGGTTCTATTGTGGTTGGCTCCTCTCCTACTTTAGACTGGCAGGGAAAAGCTTCTTTGGTAGATGAGGGATGGACTGCTGTTATAGGTAAACATAATAAAAAGTCCCCTCTACATTTTGATATGACTCTACGCTCCCAGAAGAAGGGAGGCAAAGGAAAATCCTAGGTTGGGTGTTGTGGTAAAGCGTTGGCTTTACACGTTTGGCTTTAGCAGCTAGAGCATTTATGTTTATCTTTTGTTTGGCTGCTATTGTTTTTGTTGGATTAGTGTTGCTGGTAGTTCTACTGGTATTATGTGTTGGGGGGGCGCTGTAAGGTTTTCTCTTTTTGCCCCAGCTGTTTCATTTAGATCTAAGCAAATGCTTCCTATCTTTCCTAGGGTTACAATTCCCTTCAAATATTGAATGTATATAGTTTCGAGGCCCATTCAAAACTTGCTTTACCTTAATCAAAAATAATGGGAGGTGACCTTCAACGACATGAGCAAGTGGATCACAGGGTTTTGTTAAGTGATGCCTCTAGTTGTGAAATGTTCAGAAGAAGAGGGTGGCTGGATTATTTCTTAAGTTTTAAGGGTTTGACAAAGAAATTGCTCTGCAATTTCTATCCACCTTGAAGGATGGATTTACGGAGGTCAAGGGCTTAAAAATTGAATTTACAGAGGATGTAGTAGCTGAAGTGACTAGTTTGCCGCAAGAAGGTGAGCAATGGGTGAAAGACTGACCTGCATTCGGCGAGGGCTCAGTTCACTCTACATGGTGACCCCCAGTTAGATGTCGACAGGAAGCAAGGTACCTGGCGACTATCTTTTCCTGTAGAATTCATTCAACTAGCTACATTCATTATCCAGTACTTCACCTGTGAGGGATGACACAAGTATTTGCATGCTCTGCATTTCAAAATTCTGGGTCATCTTTGGCACGACAACAGACCGGTAAATCTTCCCAACTTCCTATTTAACATTGTGAAAAATCAAGCTTTGTTAGTCCACTCAGGAAGTCACCAGTCTATTTCTCATCATTGTTTGATAAAACTAATTGTAGAAAGAGAATTAAATAGACAAATCGTTGGGACATGGGAAGAATTATTACAAATGAATGAGGTATAACCTAGAGCAGTCGGCCCTAGAGGTCGGGGTGTTAGCCAGAGAGAACAAAAATCCATTGGGGTTTGTAAAATTGTCCAAAGGGTTGAAAATGTTCCTGAAGCTTCCCCTTCAATTTCTAGGTCACCTAGGAAAAGAACTTATAATGCCGGTGCCTCCACTTCTAAGAGGAAGAAAAATAAAATTAAAGAAACAACCAGTATCCCTAAAACACCACCATCCATGAGGACCAGGTCTACATCTAGGAAGGACAAGGATAAAACAAAGGAGACATACGAAGAAATAGCAGAGCAACAACCTAGTAGTAATACTGACAATGTTGAAGAAACTTTACATCTTCCTAGGGAAGAAAATTCAAAAAATCCTCCTGAAGCAGTTGCAGAGGAAGTAACCACTAACAGGAGGAAATAGAAGAGCCCTCTGAGCTCATCCATACCCCCTAGGAGGAGAAGTCAAAAGCTTTTTGAAAAGGATGTTGAGGCTCCTGTTCCTATTGTTAACCTAGAGTCCTCAGAATTTGTAGAGAAGTCCTCTTCGGAGGAAATGTTTCATCAAAATGCAGCCAGTGACACTTCATTCAATAACCAGGATCCACAAACAGAAGTTAACCCCATTGTTAACTACATACTTATTGATAGTGATGAGGATTTTGAGGACGCAGAGGAATTTGTGAATAACTCTGTTGGACCAGATAATTGTTTGGATTCTAAAGAAACCCCAAAATTTGGAAGAGATATTATTGAAGAAGTGCCTGAGCAAAGCAATCAGGATAGGTTAGAAATGCTGGCTAAGGTAGTAGCGGATGTTAGTGAGGAAGGTAATGTAGTGAAAACTATTGTTTTGTGGAAAGGAGAATCCTCTGCACCAAAGAAAATAATAAAAACTCTTCACTTGCCATCTGGTTGGGTGAATATTCTCAATCAAGAACCCCTACCACCGCTAGATTTGTTTACACTCCTGACTGCAGGGATAAATTTGTATCAACAGTTGTTGTGGGAGAAGGCACAAAGGAAATTAGAAAAGGAAAAATTGAAACGAGTCATTAGTGAGCAAGGTTCTCAGATAGAGCAAAAATCAGATCAGATTGAGGTGTTGAAAATGAGGATTGATCAAATTACAAGATTATTATGGAATGCAGATCACCATCTCCGGTGTATGCACTATTCCTTAAAGAACAACTTGTTAATTTTAAATTAACAAGGATTGTAGAAGGGTTCAGTCCCTCTATCGCAACTCATGAGTTTTATGATGCATTCCAGTCTTCTCCAATGACTCTGAAAAACCTATTGTGTGAGTTATACCTGCATAACTTAGCAGTCCCTAATGATACAGAGTGGAACTCACTCCTCTATGTAGGAGATGTGCAGTTAAGGGCAGTTATGTCTTGGATGCAAAATGAGATAAGTAGGGAGCATCAGGTTGCACCTTACAAAAATAATGAGATGACAACTCCCTTGATGATGAGACCTGAAGTTCAGCATTCCAGGCGGACATATCTAGAATGGCTTTTTGTTACAACGAATGTAAGTGGAGCTAATAAGAGATATCCAGTTAGAGAGAAAGTTTTCACAGATTGGGAACAACATTCCTCACATGACATTGCAACAACAATTAGTGCCTCCAGACAAAGATGGATACAAATGTCACATGATCTAAAGTCAAGGGAACCTCACTCTCCGCAAAATTTAACCCTTGCTACAAGAAGAGTTCCATGGTACATTATGCTAGGAAGGACACTCCTTAATTACTAGTTTCCATTGAGGTTTCAGCCTCCACTCTTCTTGCAACCAATGCTAGCAATGATTGATAGTGCATCAGATTATGATATGGCCACCGAAGTCCAGTGATGGGAAAGACTCAAAGTAAGTCACGAGTACTTTGATTACATTAATGATGAGTTTGGGACCTTGGGTAGAGAACAACTAGTGACTTAAGGGTTCGTGCTAGAATTCAGAATTTCATGATTGCTGGGGACCAGCAATAGTTCAGTTGGGGGAAATGGTGGGCTTCTAAATAGCCATCTTTCTCAGTACTTTTTATCCTATTTTTAGAATAGTTAATTGCACATAGACATGAATTTATAGTTTTCAAGCATATGAACTTATGGTATATATGTGTGTGTGTGTGTGTGTGTGTGTGTGAAAACATAAAATGGAAATATGGATACTTTTAAGACATGATATTTTCTTGAATTCATGGACAGGAATGGTAAATGCAGTAGCTATACATGTTAATGAATGTTTCCTTGCCTAAGCTATGTTTTGGGTAGTTACCTCCTGTAGCTGTAGGACTTGAAAGAGTGTTAATTAGAACTTGCACCTTTTCCTAATATTAATGATGCAGATATATATGTATATGGTTGGATGTGTGCGCATTGATTGTTTTGCAGGTGTTTGACTGTGGACATTCAAAGACCAACATAGTGGTGCCGGAGTAATCAAAGCCAATCGTGGGATTGTAGAATCTTCATAAGCAAAGCGAGTCAATTGATGTTTTCTATTGCATGCAGTGCATAGATTTAGTTTCCTTAACACACTATATTCCTAGAGATTATTCATGTTCAATGATGTTTTTGTTTTGGAACTTTATGAGTTGTAATGAATCCTCATTTATGAAGTGATCATAGATTTAGGAGATAGTTGTAGCTTTCCTTTAAATGATCGACCGTTGTGACTCTTTTGGAGTTAGTCGAATGAACTAGTTTTTATAACACAACTCTTGCAATCCTGTTTTCAATCAAGTGTAATCATTTTTGTTATGGATGAATATAATTCTCAGTTCAAGTTTATATCTTTTATCTTGATTGTATTTCCTATTCACTCATTCAAGGGGGCCCACTTGATGAGTGAATTGTTTTGTTAGCGTAGAGTTCATTTTTCTGTTTATTTCTGAGTAATTAGAACTCTGTTATTCCTGCAGCTACTAATAACATAATTGGTATCCAGTTCCTGTAGCACAGGTGGTTGGAGTAATTCCTAGCTGTGAATTCCTGCTTTGTTAGAATAACTTCATTTACCAAGTTCTAGCATAGTTTTCCTGTAGCATAAGCATTTGAATTCCATAGATAGTCTTAGATTGAGAAGGCTTGAAGCATATACTTTGCAAATTCCATTCCAAGTTTACGTCCCTAGTTGATAATTAAATGAGACTAAATAATCCATTTAGAAATCATTTAGGGTGTCCAATCCTAAAATAGGCAATCCATTGCTATGAGTTTCTGATACTATTATTTGGCCAATTAGTAACACATGCCAAACTCAAAACATATATTTTCATCATTAAACTAGAAAATACATTATCTCATTAACTAACTCTTGCATGATATGCTGCTGTAGGAATCCTAACTCAAAACAACTTAGGAGAGATGAACATTAAATAACACACATGTATATTTACTAATTCATCTTTCATATTATATCTATAAGTTCCAACTTATACCACATATCATGCTGATCCATAAAGTATTTAAAGTATTGTTCATGCACTTACACATAAAATTTATACATATAATATCATCAAAGTCTACATAAAACCATATAAAAAAACCCTACTAAACTATAGAAAAAGTATCATAAAATATGCCATTAATTTGGTCCATCACTCTATTTCAATCCACTATCAAGTAATCTTCCTCTTTAACTCTATAATAGTTTGTTTGGCTAGTAAATTATAACTTCTTGTTGTCTCTCTCCATGGAATCCTAAAATTTATTTCCTCTCACAATAAAAAATCAACCCTCTACCAATTATCTCTCTCATTTGGAGTGTAGGTACCACCAAATAGGTATTTGGTAGCTGTGTATGTCATGCCCATAAAATTTCACCCTAAAACCACACCAAATTTTTTTTTTTGAAAGGGATAAAAGTTTATGTTGAGGGTTTACAGTTGGTTAAGACATAAGTTCGCTAGGAGTTGAAATCATTAATTCCTTTTGCAACGTAGTGATTCAAGTTACAAGTTTACTTAGCTCTATCAGGGAATGATATCTAGGTAGCGAAATTGTAATCAAAGTCAACTAACATCTAAGTTCGTTTCATGATGGTACCAACTATAATTTTTAGTTATACTAGTAACGATTATTTGAGCCAAATGCGAACGCAATACTACAATGATACGATAGGATTCATTTATTTAAGCATTGTGTTAATAAATCAAGAAATCTATTTAGCTAATTGATAGCTATACAGGTTTATTTGATCATAACATTTAGATTACAATTTAACCTATAATTTTTCTATAATTTATCCCATAATGCTCATCCATAGGAAGCATACTATCATCCATTATAAAATTAAATAATAACATGATTTTTTTTTTTTACAAATAAAATTCATATTAATTATTAGTATCTAATAATTAATAAAATTTAATAAATGTCGTCATAAAAAAAGAATAATTACAGTATTAAGTGATAATTACTACATTAATTACCATTTAATACATTTATTAAATGTAAAATAATTAAGTAATAATAAATTTAATTATTATTATCTAACTAATGTAATTATTAATAACAGATTAAATAAATAAAATATTAAACACTGATTATGTTAATTAATATTGTATATTAATTAACACAATTAACAAATAATAAAATATATAATTTAATAAATATTATTTATATTAATTAATATTAATAATATTAATTAAGATAAATAATAAATAACTTAATAAATATTATTAATAATAATATTATAAATTGTAATAATATAAAATAGAAAATAAATTTAAAAAAATCATTTTTTTAAAACAAATCGCATTGGTCTTTTTCTTTTTTAAGTCCCCATTGGGACTGGGCAGGGCCCACTGCTCACGACAGCAGTCCTGCCGCATAGGGCTGACTGCCGTCCGGTAGCGCCCTGCCGCTGCAGTGGGGTGTGGGGCCCGCACCCCCCGCCCCCCCACTTAATTAAATTATATTTAAAAAAAATTAAAATTTCTTCAATTAAATTTTATTATATATATTTTTTGTTTGAATATGCCAACTTATAAAAAGGTAAGTTTTATATATATATTTTTTATAATAATAATATATTTCTAACATGCACTGTAGGAGGGGTAGAGTAGGTTTTTTTATCAAAGCATTTTAAAAATTATATTTTGTTGCCAAGTAGATATGAGATATGATTAGGTTATTGACTGTGGTATTGGGAATTGTATGAGAAATTTTCCCATACAATTTTCAGAGACCTGTAGGTGATCTTTTTTCATTTTTCACTTGTTTTTGACTTCATCTCTTTGTTTGATTTATTTCTATTCTTTTTTTTTTTTTTTTGTCTTACTTTCTATTTAACTTATCAAGAAGGATTAATAGATCAAAAGTGCAAAGGAATTTTGTCTAACATTCTTACATTAATTCTTTATTCTGAGACTATTGCTTTCAACATAAAGAAAATATAACTACTTATATTGAATCAACAAAAACATTGCATTGACTGAGAGAGAGAAATGCATTCAAAGGATTGAGAGTGAATGTATGAAAATCTCTTCCTTCACACCACTATTATTTAATCAAATAAGGTCTTTAAAATAGAGCTATAAAGATACTACAACACCGTTCTTATGTATAATTTTTTTTTTAACATGTATTCATAGAGATTTATCAATGAGTATGTAAACAATACATTCACCAAACTCTATTCCAACAATCTTAGATTATCAATGAAAATACATTGTTTATCTCTTATTCAATAAGACTTGAATACACTTAAAAACTTTCTTTGAACATTATTCAAAAACTTCTAATGAAAGAGAAACTTAACCAAAAGAATATTACAATACATTGCTTCAAAACTTTGATACAACATCACTTGATACATTCAAAAAACTTGGAGTGATGACTCCATTGCAAAATACATTGTACTTATGGATATCACAAGATATCCTTACAATGACTTAATACACAATACAAGAGTGATACAACTCAAAATAAGAAAACAACATCAAATTTCTTCAAGAGTCCCTCTTCAACATGAAGACTTCATTGGCTTCCATAACCTACAAATAAATAAAATATAGGCCAAAGAGTGCTCACCTCCCAACCTAGGCTTCTATAAAGCCACCCCCGAGCTAGGGGAACCATCACAAAGACATGGAGAACACTCATGCAAACCCACAACACAACAACATAAACATAATTTACAAGAAAACTCCCTTCCAAGTTTATCACAAAGAGTCACAATATGACTCAAATAGGGTGAAGGTGGAACCAAAATCAAGAGGAGAAAGCACATCTCTTGATGAGAGTAAGCCATCACTTGGCTTCCTCATCAAATACCTCTCTCACAAACACAATCTCCACAAACTCCTTATGACCCCCAAAATACAAAATATAAAATAAAGATGGCTACATGAAGCCCATACATCCATGTACATCCCTTTCCTATCCAAAGAAAGACTCTACACCCTTGAATGTCCCAACAATCTCTTCACCCTCAAGGCTACTCTTCCCTCTCAAGGGTGAGTATGGCCTTGAAAACTCCCTCAACAAAACATTGCAACACATAAAAGAAACTTCAAGAAACAACAATGAAACTACACATTTACAATACAAGAAATCATGCTCAACAACAAGCTCATGATTCTCATAATATCTACAAAGAAATATATTTTCACAACACAAGAAACATAAAACTACAACAACTAAAGAATCACAAATCCTCCGTTATCACAATATCATCAAGCTCACAACACATACAATACAAGAGGAGTAATAACTAAAATTTTGCATACAAAGAAATAACATTCAAGAGAGCTCATCCTCTCAACATGAAAAAACTAAAACAACAAAGTGAAGAATGCCACCACCCTTGATCCAAGCTAATGGAAGAAAGTTGATGAAGAACTTTCCACTTTCCAAAGTTCTCCAAGGTAGCTAAGTCTCCAAATCTAGAGAGTGGGTGTCAAACTCTTCCAAAAGAAGAGTCCCATCTAAAAAGCCCTCCACACAAACTCCTAAGGACAAGATGCATTTCTATTGGGTGGTATTCCCTAAGACCCTTACATGGTTTCTAAATTTGGTCTCTTACAAAGGTAAGCTAAAAAGGTGGAATAAGGATTTCCTCATTAGTGGGTGGTGATCTTTCCAAAACTTGGTCCCAAAAGTTAATTTTCGTCCATCTTGGAAAACCAACGTTTTGATGGGTCATTTGGTCAACCAAGGGTTATCCTATGGTGAAAAATGACCCTTACCCTATGGTATATCAAGTGGGGCAACTAAAAAAGGCCTAAACTCTTCCCTAGACACCCTTTAAGCCTCCCAAAAATTCATAAGAAACTAAAATTCAAAATTCAAAGATATGACAACACCTCAAGCTCCCTAACCAAGTGATTTTCAAGGGGATCCTAAAGGGTACCTTCCTAGGTTGGTATTCAACCAATCCCCAAGCAGACATGTTATGGCCACAAGCACATACACGTGTCAAGTGACACAAACAAAAAGAGACATGTCACAAGCCATGTGGCATATCCACTTGGGCATTCACACAAAAACATATTTTCAATTAATAAATAAATAAAAAACATTCATGCATCATACTTTTACAAAATAAATACATTACAACGAAGTTATTGGTTTCTCACTAGAAGCAACCTTGGTTCAAACAGATTTAACATTAGTCTCTTTGACGATTCCCCAAATTTACCACGGCCTATTTCCCTGCACACTCAAGTCCAATATCATTAGTTCAAGGAAATAAAACATATAAATTCATAACATTAATAATCAAATAATTCTCAAGCAATCAATCATAATTAAATCAACTTTTCACATGGCATAATCATTCATTTATAAGTAACATAAATCTCATCATGTATATATATAATTCATCACTAAATTAAACTTAGATCATAATCATTGCATACATATATAATTTAATTGCAATTAAACTTCCTCATCATAATCATTCATAAAATAGAATTAAAACACACATGTAAGTTCCAAAATGATGTCTCGGTAATCATCATCCAAATAATAATATAATGTGCTTCAAACTACTAAAGTGATAAAACCATAACATAAAGTACCAGTAAAAACTATAGAGCATCAAAATATAATCATAAAATATGTCTATCTCGAATGCAGAATTGAATGGCTATGATAGGCTCGGGGTGAGGCCTCACAGTGTATTCTTCTAACGAAGAAAATTTAGGAAGAGAAAATGGAAGTGAGACATGTAGTAGGTCTAAAAAAAAGAGATCAACTAGAAGTAAAAAGATTAGAAGAAAATTTTATAAACGCATGAAATTTTTTCTTGCTCAAGGGGGGTCATGTTCTTATGATAATGATAGCATAAATGACATAAGGCTCCCTTGAGGTACAAACATATATAGAAACAATGGGTACCCAGGGAACTTCCTCCAATAAAAATTGATTTTTGGTTAATGAGAGGATATATCACATAACACCATCGTCATTGCATAGTTTGAGCCTATTTTCCATGGATGACATAAAGGTCTATTACAAAAAATTATCTGAATTAATGGAATATGTCGAACCCTGTTAAATTTACAAAGATTAGATACAAATGGTTTGATATACACGAAGTACGCATAGGTGTGCACTGTCAAAAAATTATAAATAGCTAAAATATAATGATCAAAGTAAAAGAGTAGCTATGTAGATTGATGAAAGGAAAAAAGCAATAGGGAATATTGTAGAGTTTATAAATAATACATGAACTAGGTCAACAAATAGGAAACCCAATTTCATATTTGAGGCATGCGAGAGAAACCGTGTATTCTTATGTTTGATAAAATCAATAAGTGTTGGGGAAGAGATGATAATCAATTAAAATTTAAATCTCATAGATATAAAAAAGTTACTTTGGGAGTGGTATGTACTATATACCATTTTAACCAACCTATACTTAATGATTCCAATATACCATTTTATTATTATGTTTTTTCTCTTAAGTATATTGGTATCATTTCACTAATGATTTTTTATTTTTTATTTTTTCCATAGTGCAAAATTGATCTTAGGGGGGAGGCTTTGACCCATAGCATAGTTCAAGATGCATCTCTGGGAACTTCTACCCAACAAGTTATCCTCATTTTTATTGCACAAATTAGATACAAGAAAAATGTTATATTATTATGTTCTTTTCATCAGGGTTTTGGATTAATTTTGATAGTGTTGCTAATATTCTTGTCACGGGTCAATGTTAGGGAAAAGACACCTACAATAGATGACAAAATAAATACAAAGGTGGAATCACTATTATGCGATGATGACATTTCATATTCCACAAACACTGCTGAAATGATAAGAAAGACACAAAATAATATTAATAAAGAAATCCTTAAATTGTTAGTCATAGTCCCTCAAACTGATGAGATAAAAGAGAAGGTGAAACAATTGAATGAAACATTACAAAAATTTCAAGTAATATGTCATGAAATCTTTAATTATAACATAAGTTTATTCATGGTTTATATTTTATACTCTTTTATATCATGAACGAAAATATGTGTTGGTTTTACATATTTTTTTGCATCCTCATGATATGGCTTGCCACGATGAGAATATTGCATGTAGTTTAGGTGTTGGCCATATTCCTATGCATACACTACCTCATACAACCCCATCATCCATGCCTATATTGTCATCTCAAATTTCATAAACATGCAACATGCAAGCATCAGGTACTGCATCCTCTATCTGTGAGCACATGGCAAATGTGGATGCCACTACTAGCCATGGTGATATTTTAGCAGCATTTACTAGATCTTCCTATATTAATAGTACAAGAACATTATGGATCACATTTGTGTTGACAGATGATCTCCTTTCCATAAAGATAGAGAAGGTTCCAGGTACTTTAAAATTATTATTATATATAGTCCAATTGTAATTTACTTATTGATCATTCTTTTTGGACTAATGATCCCATGATTTTTATAAGAATCTAAATTATATTACACTGGAGATCTTAGGGCCCACCACATGTACACAGGAGAATGGCCAAAATTAATAATTAAAAGATGAACTCATAAATCATTTAGTTGTGTTGTTAAAAAATGAGAAATTCAATAAAAACAAGGTCCTTTAAAAGGTTGATATATATCTAAAGTATGTGAGGGACCTGTTGGTACTCAAAATGTAGTTTTGAGGTACCATGTTGGATTCTTGATTAAGTCCTCATTTTTGGCTTTGTATTGCATGCTAGTATGGGCGTATTTGGGGTCATATCTTGAGGTCTATGTGTTCTTTGCTTTGCATTCATCCTATTGAGTTGTTTTGAGTCCTTAGATGGCATATTCAAATGGGTTTGCGTCATTTCATTCCTAGGGGGTTTCAAAATCAAAAAATTGCTTAGTGTAGAATTCATCGGGAAGGGCTACTTTGAGGTTGAATAATATGAAATCTGATAAGTGTCATGAAAATCCAAGTATGAGGTCTTGTTCCACATGTTCCATACTACTTATGTTTCCAGTTTCAGGTCCCTGTGATAAGTTTTGACCTCGTTTATTCATCCCCTTCCGGAGGTATTTTCTTAGTTTTGCACTTGTGCACTTGTTCATTTGTTTCTCAGAGGCCCTGTTTGTGGAGCTGTATCTTTTTCCCGGTGATTGGAAGTGAAGTGATGATTATTTCCCTACATTATAAACAAGTTTTACTTTGTCCCTGTCAGTTTGTAGCTCATGACGAATCCATTGGATGAGTTTCCCAATGCGATTCCATTTGTAGTTTTCACTATTTGGACAGGGTGCACTATGCAAACTTGTGTTAGGAGCCCACTTTGCCAGTGAATAAATTTTGACCAGTTGACTCTTTCAATGATTTTCTTTTTGCATTGTCTCGCAAAGTTGGAATACTAACCCCAGTCCCAATTTCAGCCCCCTGCCAATCCATTTGTCTGCTTTTAAAAATCAATTACGGTGATTAAAAATTATTTTCTGATAGTGTGTTTGTAGGAAAACAGTGAAAAGGGAAACTTTAGAAGTTAATAACTTTTGCCTCAGATACATGTAGGGATGCCGTTTTGCAAGGTGTTTCTATGTGGGTCAAAGTTTATGCATGTTCAGTGGCGGCACCAGGTCAGGTGATTATGACAGTTTTGGAAGCTAGTTCCAGAGCCAATTTGTCTAATTTTGGACAGTGCAGATGGGCAATGTTTTTAAGCGGGCAACTTTGGTTAGTTTAATCTTTTGGCTCAAATTTCTCTGAGAAATTTCCTCTAACAAGCATGTTGTAGTGTTGAAGGTGAACATGTGTGCCTAGTGCCGCAATCCAGTTACTTGAATCAGTCAATTTTTGAGACCGCTCCAGAGTGCCTATCAGTGTTTTTGAGTGAGTCTATATGGGCATTGTGATTTCAGTAATGTGTTTGAACTTTTGATAGAATATGGTTATGGTTTCATCAAGTGATTACATTTTGATAGGCGGGATGCTCTCTTAATCCTCTTAAAAAAAAGGTCAAACAACAATGGGATATCTTCTAGAAAAGTTTGTTTCAACATTATGAATATGTTCGTTCACATTTTTTCCACAATGTTTTTTGCTTCAAAGATGTTGGGCGTTAATACCTTTGATAGAAAAGGGCTCCCGAGAAAAGGGTGGGCAATCACAAATCTACTAAGCATAAGGCATATGAAAGAAGCAAGGGAAGCCTCACGCAATAGGTGTAGAAGATGCCAATGTATGGTTGAATGATGTGCCCTTTGTAATAAGATGGAAGTTGACATTGATGATGTTGTGGGGTATGTTAGTTAGGTCGGGCGCGAAGGCACCATTAAAACTATGAAGGAGATTCTTGACTACCAATGATCACGACGAATCCACTCACAAATCTACTAAGCAGAAATGATAAGGAAGAAAGATTGGATAAACATGAAGGTATGCTTCCATTGAAATTATTGATATCAAGATTAAGGAATGTAAGTTTGGTCAGCAAACAAACAAAGGAAGGAATCCACCTATGCTCAGTAGTGTACAACATATGGAAGTGGAGGTGCATCAAACAGAGGGCTCATGCATGGGCGATACGAGGTCTCTTAATGTCTTTAAAAAATGAACTCATGTGACAAGCAACCAGATGCAAATGAAAGGGACTAGCGCATTTGAAAGACCAACGCATTTCAAAAGGAGCCAGCGTATCTCTTTTTGCATCAGAAAGTAGATGCCATTAAAGGAAAATTTTATGGAGCTGGAACTAAATCGCATGCATAAAGCTTGGTCAAATTTTGCATCTCAAATGCCTTGAAAGCCTTGGGATGCTATCTGTGAGCCATAATATGCTTTCTGGAGTGATTCCTGATACAATTGGTCGACTTCAACAGTTAACACATCTTGTGCTTAACAACAACAAACTATCTGGGAATGTCCCTGCAAGTTTAGGAAAATGTTACAATTTGCAATTGTTGGATCTCTCCAACAATCAGTTCAGTGGACGCATACCACGTGAAGTGGCCAGTCTTGCTAATTTACAATTTTATTTCAACTTGTTAAGAAACTTATTACAAGGATCTCTGCCTCTAGAAATCGGAAAGATGATTCATGTTCAAGCCATTGATGTTTCATGTAACAGGTTTGAAGGTCAAATTCTGGGGACTCTAGGAGGCTGCGAGCAACTTGAATATCTAAGTTTTTCTTCAAATGAATTGCAAGGGCCAATGCCCAGTTCTCTTGGCGGGTTAAAAGGTCTCGTGAGTATGGATCTGTCTCTCAATAATCTTTCAGGTTTGATCCCTGTGACTCTTAGGTTGCTGAATATGCTTCAGTATTTGAACTTGTCTTACAATAACTTCAGTGGAGAGGTCCCAAAAGAAGGCATCTTTAAAAATTTGACAGCAGCATCATTTAAGGGAAACACAGATCTGTGTGGGGAATGGATGCAATTACCTGCATGCCCTGTTCTTACTATTAAGCCTAAAGACCACACCAACAGAATTAGAATAATAGCACCAGTGGCTGGAACCATTACCTTCGTATTATTCTGTGTATTGATCTGGGTAGTGATTTACAAGAAGCGCAAGATCAAGTTTGATGTTCCCAGTGGCATGTTGCCCCTAAAACTCATAGATGATGGGGATTTCCTATCAAGACATCATTACATATAGATTTTGAATCCTGAATTCAACAATCCACTGGTGTGTGTCTGGTAATGGTGAAGTGGTTGCAATAAATGGTGCATTTGCGTGAGACTAAAGGCAAGATCTCAGTACATCAAATGGAGTGGAAATTTACATAGGAGATATGTGATTTGGAAGCCCAATGCATAACAAAGGAGTTTCCCATGAGGCTACATCAGAGGAACCACGAGTTTTGTGAAGAGGAATGGGCTGGGCGTCAAAATAAGACTAAAGCATAATCCCACATTGGTCGGGTTGAGGTTCCCCATTTTGTTTAAATGCAATAACACTTTCAATATATTATAAATAAGAGCCAGGAAGCTCTCAACGAGCTCTTTGGCTGGAGGTTTGAAATGTGTGGCAGTGGGCCCACATATTTTGAACTAAAATGCTCAGAAGCTTTAAAACTGCAAAAGCATTTGTCCCACATTGATGCGGAAATAGGTCTTTCAAATATTTATAAGCAAGTCCACTCACTAATAAGGTAAATTGAAACAGAGGCTCTGCCTGCCTGTGCGCGACCTCATGACATGACTCGGTTTCCATGCCCGTGCTCAGACAGAAGTAAATTTTGTAGGAGAACTGACATGTGTCAAGTGGTCGCATGATCGCAAGAGCCAACTTCAGCCCTTGCGAACATGCGACAAGCTGACATGTGGTAGCCTGATGAGGTGGCGAGGAGGCTCTCGGTGGGCCCCTTGACTGGAGGAAATGTAGTGTGCGGTGGGCCCTAAATTTTGAACGAAAATGCACTAAAAGCTAAAAAACTCAAAGTCTGAAGTGCCTCGAGATTTGTGTAGTAATCTAAGGGTGGTCACATGATCTCATGGGCCATTTCTAGCCCATGCGATCATGCGCCAGGCTGCCATGTGGCACTCTGGTGAGGTGGAAATAAGTTGCTATTTAATGTGCCCAGTCAGAGACGTGACCCAATAGCATTGTGACACGTGGCACCCGGTTGGAGCCTTGGGGAGATATAAGGGGAAATGAAATATTTTTATAATATTTTATTTTGTTGCCATCAGATCTCAAAACTGAACAAATCAAAGTAACAATTATAATTTTCTATAGTTTAGACTATAGGGAATTTTAAATTTTTCAAAATGGTCATTCATTGCACATTTTACAGGCAGGGCATGATTTTTCAAACTAATGCTAGAGGGGCAATTTTTGTCCAAAATGTAGAGTGTAATATACCGTTGGAACCGGGAGAATCTGAATTTTCCATTTTTGAAATCAATTTATGTGCAAGTGTTCAACGGTAGTTGCTACAGGAGGTTTTATTTTTTCATAATGATACTTGATATCAGGCAATGGTTTGAACATTTTAAGATCAGAATTCAGTTAGGAGAATGTCTGATATGTTTGTTGGCTCCTGAATTTTGGGATTATGTTCCTGATTGCATTATTTTGCTCCTTGATCGGATTGCGCATGTGTTTTGATGGCATTCCAAGGGCATCCCTATGTTTTGATTTCAGTTACAAATTCCCTCAAAATTTGAAGATATTTTGTGCATTTGAGAGGCAGAATACAGGGGATTTGATTGTCAGTTATGGAGAGAGATGCTTGGTAACTTTTGAAAGAAGTTTTCAAAAGTTGCATGGTGGTTGCAGATATTTTAAAGGACTGACAGGTGTCGGGGACGGGGATTTTTCTCCATTGTCCTATATCTTGTTTTTCTCTAAATTGTGAAAGGGATGTTGAATTTTATGCTAGGACAACTTTAGGCTTCTGAGCTTGTATTTTTGTGTTCATAGTTTAGCAATGTACAGTTTCAGATAAGTTTTAATGAAAACAAGAGAATCCCTATTCAGTTCTTGTTGATGTCTTTGTATATTTGGTCTTGTTTCTTGTGTGTCAGTTTGTAAGGCATTTTGATGCACTGGCTATAAGGTAGCTGTGATCTTGTTTTCAAGTTTCTTTCAAAGAGAGAGTCAGTCTTAAATACAAGATCTGAGAAGTTGAGATTTATATATGAATTTGATGTCTAGGTATTGAAATGAGAAGAATGATTTGCAAGGCATTCCATTTGGGTTTTGGAGTTTGGATTTAAGTTTTCTGGGATTGCATATTTGTTGACTCTGTTGCCCAATAGACAAGGCACTGAACCTGGTTCGAATAGTAGTTTTTCTTCATCAAGCATTAATTGAAATCACTTTACTTTCCTGTTATTATGAATTTTCATGTCCGATTGTATTCAGGGAGTACAATTCATTCTAGTGATTCCTTGTAGAGAGAATCAATGGGTTAACCTGCCCGAGTTTCAAAGCTCGAAAAGGAGGAGTTTATCCTTGTTGTCACTTTGGCCATTTTTCTAGTTCTTAGCAGATCATACAGGTGGGATCCTGTATAAGACTGGTTGAGTTGAACTCCCACGTTTTATAAGTCTGAGAACTATACACTAATTTTCATGTCTGTATAAAAGGTTGTAATGAGTAAGTGTTTATGTATGCAGATCTTATCATGTTTTAGGTGCACCCGCCTGAGTGTGTGGAACTCGAAGCAGAAGGAGGATCAACTCCTCATCAATTAGTCTTTTCGTGCCCCTTAGTTTGCATGAATAAGCAGATTTATGTTACTAGACAAAGATCCCCAGGTCTGGTTTTCATACATCTCTTTTAGAGTTGAGGGATACATGAAAAAACACTAACAGGACCAATATAGGAAACATTTACAGAAGAACATAAAGTACAAGTGTCTCCCCATGATTTCAGAGAGGGAGTGGAAGGACCTGGTTTCAGATGGTAAGGAAAAGGTTGAAAAAAGAAAATGACATACACCACCGGGCCAAGAAAGTTATGTGATACTATCAACAATGTAATTATGTACTGATTACTCTTTATTTTTACATAATCTAACGTATTTCAAAATTTTCATAGGCTACCTAACACATCAAAGAGAACAAAGGCAATACTAGAAAAATATAGATAACAAAAACTTAGCTCTGGTGGCTATATAAAAGTTTCTACATGAATTGTAAGTATCAATAAATGAAATATTGCATCAAAATAATAAATTGAAAATATTTTTTTTCAATCACACAATAAAAGAAAAATTCATGATATTATGCAAAAATGTAGGGGTCTGAATTTTATAGAAAACCAATAGAAGATGACATGAATATTGCCTTCCAACAAGACTATGAAGCTATGGATGAATGCTTAAGAGTCTTGAGTGGGAAAACACAACCTTCCAGTGCATCGTACAATGGGAAAATAAACTAAATGAAGATTATTTAAAATTGAATACTTGATTAATGTATTCGATATTAATTTCTATTATAAAGTGACTATACTTGTTTTAAATAAGTAAGCAATTCTAAAAATGCACATGACATTGGAATACAACCCGCTGAGGGTAGAGAAAAACCTACACATGATGAAGGCCATGGTGTGCATCTCGGTACTTGGGGTATTCATGTTTTATAAATTTTTTTTATGTAATTATTAATACAACTAAACATCTTCAATTGCAATTGTAGTAATGAATGAAATTTTTTCCATTTTTACTTTATAACATGTAGAGCATGACGAAAAAGTTGAGCATGATCAGGCCAGACAAGTACATCAAGAACGTGATGTGCCCCCTTTAGGTAAATAGGAGCATTGTTATTCTTTTAAACAAATTTAATTATAATTGGTGTATTGATTCATGTAACCTTTCATGTTTCAACTCCAGAGGATTTAGAGAGTGTTCAACATGTTGGGGATGAAACTATACCACATGATCAGGAAGATGATGTGTCCCTATCAGGTAAAGAGCACCCCTGTAATGTTCTATTAATCAATGAAATACTTGTAACAATAATTTTTTTTTATCAATTTAACCCATTTGTTTGTTATTTTAGTGGATGCCCCTTTTCATTAGCCACCATGTTGTGTCACTAGGCATACATTAAGATCAACAACAAAGGGAAAAAAAACTAAAGAGGGAAAAAATGATAAAGAAAATGATGCACCACTTTGTCTTTACTTAGTTTAAAAGAAAACAAAAAAAAATGATTGTAATCATATTATGTTTTAATGAATGAATGTTAACGAATGTTATGTGATAATGAATGAATGCTATATTTTATTAATGGATGAAAGAATGAATGAATGTTATATGTTAACAGGGAATTTAGAGTTATGTTAGGGGGGAGGGGCCAAATGAGATTTTACCTTCATGTGGTTGGCCTTGCTAAGTAGAGAATATTAAACTATTCTTGAAACAAAGAGAATCTCAATAAGGTAACACACTTTTCAATATTTCATTATGCTTCATTATCAATCTTATTGAATAATGTGTATTGAGTCTTAATTGTAGGGTCCAATAGAGATTAAAAAAAAAAAAAAAACACCACAAGTTACTTAGTGGAGACCATCATAGGTAAGGTTCTTGATTAATATTTTTGATTATTAAAATTCATACTATGGAAGTATTCATACTATACACAATTGAGATTATCAAAATCAAAAAGTTAGGGAAAGAATAAAAGTAAACTTTTTAATACTTCTCCACTTGTTACTTGCATTTTTATGTTGAGAGGAGTTGTATGTATGTTTCATGATTTGATGTTTTGTAAAAAGAGATCTTATTTATTGTTGCTATGTATTATGTTTCATGAAATTATGAGATCTCTAGTTGTAAAAGAAGTGTAAAAGAACACCAAAATGTTTCAATATGTGTATCCCAATGTGGTCCCAACTGTACCCATGATGTAATTAGTCCCAACAATGTAATCTGAGTATTTCAGTGCTGAAAGGTATAAAGAAATAAATTTTAGAGTAGTTTTAGTGCTTCCTAAATGTTATACTACCTGATATTAGAGATAAATTGCCAAAGTTTAATGGATCAGAGTATGAATCAATAGAAAGGTGCCTATCTTCAAGATTTTAGTGATCCAATTGATGTAGAGGGTCTAGTTTACCTCAATAATCCTTTATTTTTCCACTTGTTTTTGTTTCCAACTTGGCACCATCCAATGGTACAATCTCGTATCCTTCTTCAAGATGCCCAATTCCTTTTGAACTTGTTCTTGGATCACCTTCTTGTGACCAACAACCTTGAGCAATTCCTATTCTTTGTGAGATACAACTTCTCACATCAAATCTTAACTTCTTTTAAATACATTATTGATAACCAACTCTTGCATATTAGGGTATTATCACAATCACTTGCAACACTCAGGTTGCAACACTTAATTTTGGGACTTCTATGATACACAAATTGTGAAGCTTGATACAATCTTCATGGTGCAATTTCAGGTATTGTGAATGAAATTTCTACAGTTTGTGATTTTAGGTGGGTTTTATTTCTCTTGTAAATATAAGAAAATTACAACTCATTCATGTTTTGATGCAAAGAGGAGGGATGTACGGGGCCAAAGGCACACCCAACCACCAACCTACCTTGCAGAAATACACTTAGAAGAAAATGTTACCTGACGTAGGGGTAGGGTAAATACAAGAAGAATTGACTCCACTTGAATAAAAAAATAAGACCTGCTCAGAGTTACACATGAAAGAAATAATAAAACCACATGAAAGAAGTGAAAACAAAATGGATATGAGACAAGCAACTGGTAACAACACTGGTGCAATTATATTAAATCTTTCAACATGCCCGACTGTGAGGTCTTCTGGGTTTTGGCCTTATACAATGAATTATGAATTCAGAATCATAGCTTGCATCCTATATTTTTCTCTAGTGATGTATCTTGATAATCATCTTTCCTTTCCCCCATCTACACCTACCTAGACTCCTTATATAGCTAGCTAAGCCACAAGTCGGCTAGTCAGGCATTTAATTACATTATAGGTCCAACCAGGAAGAGTAAACTAAAACTAAATAAATAATGAAAAAAAATTAATTTGAGGTTATATTTAGGTCCAAACATGACCCAATAACATAATCCTAACTTAGCAAGGCCCCATTTCATCATACAAAACCATGCAAGATGAAAAACTCCACGTTTCACATGAAACTAGCTGAAAAATTGATACCCGAGAAAAATGGTCATAACTTTCAACTCATAATGAATTAGGATTTTCTGTCTTAGGTGAAGATAGTAATTTAGGTCCTCTTTAAGGCCCTAAGAGATAAAAGGCTGATTCCTTAAGTATCAACATCTATACGACACACAATCAGCATGTGGAAAATAGTAAAATATGTCTTCGACAGCAAGGAAAACAACTCTAACTTTGAAATGGTCCATCCAATCCTTATGTGCTCATAGGAGAAGGTCCCAAGATAGGTCTTCAAAATTGTGTAAGCTTCACATAACTTGAAAACCAAAACAAAAACAAAAACAATAGAAAACATGAAATGTTTTGGTTGATGCAAGATTGCTCAAAGACCCAAGATGCTCCCGCATCAGATACTTGGGGTAAATAAAGAATTGGTGTCCACATCAAAAACTACTCATATTCTAACCTGAATCATAAAGATCCAACTTAGCTTGTGTAATCCATGAACTATTTTCAACTGGCTTATCTTTCCACTAAACTAGGTATTCCATGTAGTCTTTTCCTCTTGTACTCTTGCTCACTCTACTACTCAAGATCTTCTCAATGTTGTCTTTATTTTTCTTAGGATAATCCTTCAAAGTAATCAAAGATATCAAAAATGTTGAATATAGGTGATATATCCATGTCCTTCGGTAATTCTACTTCATAAGCATTTCCACTGTCAAACTTCTTCAGAATCTTACAAGGTCCAAACTTCATTTTTAGCTTGTTGTAGGTACCAACTGGAAATCTATTCTTCTTCAAATGAATCATAACCTCATCTCCAACCTCAAAATATTTATGTCTCCTTCTCTTATCTGCTCTCTATTTATATTTCAAATTACTCTCCTCCGAATTCTTTTTGACTTCATCATGTAAAGTTCTCATGAAGACTGCAAAATCCTCAGCTTCAACACTTCTTCTTGTCTCTGTAGGTAAATCTCTCAACTCTGTGGTTCCCTTAGGATGAAACCCACTAACAATATCAAAAGGTGTCCTCTTAGTGCTTCTATTCACTGAATTATTATATGCAAACTCTTCTTGTGCCAAAACTAAATCCCAATTAGCAGGCTTATCTCCAACTAAACATCTCAACAAGTTTCCCAAACTTTTGTTCACAACTTTAGTTTGTCCATCTATCTGAGGGTGAAATGTATAACTAAACTTCAATTCTATATTCATCTTCTTCCAAAGTGTTTTCCAAAAGTAACCAGTAAACTTAGTATCTCTGTTTGAAACAATAGATTTAGGCAAACCATGCAATCTTACCACTTCTTTGAAGAATAATTCAGCTACATGCAATGCATTAGATGTCTTCTTACAAGGTATGAAGTGAGCCATCTTAGAAAATTTGTCAACCACTACCAAAATAAAATCATTACCTCTCTGAGTTCTAGGAAATCCAAGAACAAAGTCCATACTCACATCTTCCCAAGGTCTATCAGGTACAGGAAAAGGTGTATACAATCCCAAATTCTGACTAGTTCCTTTTGTTGTTTGGAAAATTCTTTAACCTCTAACCATTCTCTATACATCTCTATAAATCTATGGCCAAAAGTATCTTTCTAAAATCGATTTCATAGTCTTATCAATCCCAAAATGTCCAGCAAGTCCACCACTATGTTTCTCATTCATTATGTTCTCTCTCATAGATCCTCTACGTATGCACAATTGAAATCCTTTAAACAACATGTCTTCTTGAATGAAATAATCAGTCCACTTATCATTTATTATATGTTCCTTACAATATTTCCAAGGCTTTGCAAAATCAAGGTTAGTTTCATACAAACACTTCAAATCATTAAAACCAAGTACCTCAACTCTCATTTTTGTCAGCAAATTTCTCCTTCAACTCAAGGCATCAACAACCTTATTTGACTATCCACTCTTATGCTTCAATGAAAAGGAAATATTCTACAAGAACTCAACCCACTTCATATGTCTCTGATTCAATTTATTCTGACTTCCCAAATATTGCAAATCTTTATGGTCAGTAAACAACACAAAATATTTAGGCATCGAATAATGTCTCCATTTCTTCAAATTAATCAGCAACTTTTCTTCCTTCAATCTCTGCAATACTTGTTTGATATGTTCAAGATGTTCTTCCGTATTCTTACTAAATATCAAAATGTCATCAAGATATACAATCTCAAACTTACCCAAGAATCTTTTCAGAACTTCATTCACCAACCTCATGAAAGTACTAGGTGCATTAGTCAAACCAAAAGGCATAACCAACAATTCATACAAACCTTCATTAGTCTTAAAATAAGTTTTCCATTCATCCCCTTCTCTAATCCTAATCTGATGATATCCACTCTTCAAATAAATCTTTTTGAAATACTTTTCTCCACTCAAATTATCCAATATGTCATCCATCCTAGGCAAAGGAAATCTATACTTTACTGTTATCTTGTTTATAGCTCTAGAATCAGTGCACATTCTCCACTCTCCATTCTTTTAAGGTGCTAATAAATTAGGTACAACACAAGGACTAAAACTTTTCCTAATCAAACCTCTCTCAAGCAATTCTTGCACTTGTCTATTGAACTCAATCTTTTCATTAGGTGTCAACCTATGTGGTGCTTTATTAGGTAAACTAGCTCCAGGTATCAGATCCATACAATGACTTATACTTCTCATAGGGGGTAAACCATCAGGTACATTATCAAATGATGTCATGAAATTCAGTCAACAAAGGTTTAACCTCAGGTGCATGTTCTAACTCATCTTTTTTCTCATTTTTCCTTGGAATTAAAGAAAAAAAAACATTATGTTCTTTCATTTCTCTTGCAAACTTTTTACCATCAACCAAGCATACTCTGATTGTAGTACAATGACCTTCATCAGAATTCTCTACTAAAGTAAATAATACTTGTTTCTTCCCATCCATCCAAATAGTATATTGATTCAATCTACCATCATGCAAATATTTCCTATCATACTGCCAAGGTCTACCCAAAAGAATATGATAACAATCCATAGGCATAATATCACACAAAACTTCATCATGATAATTCCCAATTTTGAATTTAACAAGACATTGTTCACTTACAAGCAGCTTATGCTCCTTATGGATCCAAACAATATGGTAAGGCTTAGGATGTCTCAATCTCTGTAACTTCAACTTGTTAACCAACTCTTTAGATGCCAAATTATCAGAACTTCCACTATCAATTATTACACTGCAACATTTGTCAGCGATCTTACATCTAGTTTTGAACAAACTTTTCCTCAAAATAGGTTCCTCATCAGCTTCTTCATTCCACAAGATCCTTCTTAGCATCAAGTTCTCACCATGTTCAGGTTCATTAGACATTTCCTCAACTTCTTCACAAGCCAAATTATTTCTACCATTACCTCCAGTCTTCTTTCCAGAGTTAGTACATTCAAAAGCTCTATGTCCTTCACCACATTTGTAACAAGTACCTTTAAACCAAGATTTCTCTTCTCTTTTCCCAATATTGTTATTCCTAGAGTAACCAGTATAGATACCTCTAAAGTAGTTACCTCTTTTAGTAGGTTCATCTTTCCATCCTTTATCTTGTACTGCATTGTCAGATCTGCTACTTTCTCCATAAGATCTGCCTCTACTTCTCTGAAATATGCCACCTCTTCCTCTTTGTCTTTGTTCATGTCTCTTTGTTAATCTCTTTTCTACCTTAAAATAAAATTGGTATGCTTCTTCCACACTTTCCATGTTAACATAACTAATCTCATCTTGAATAGATGTTCTTAAACCATTCAGGTATCTATCCACTTTCTCAAATTCATCATCCACATGTCCAGATCTGATATCCAATTTGTAAAATTCTTCAGTATATTCTTTCACACTCATGTCCTTTTGTCTCAAATTTTGAATTTTTCTCATCAAACTAACTTGGTAGTCAATTGGAAGAAACTTCTTCTTCATCTTTCCAAGCATCTTCATCCATGTATTGATCTTTTGTTTCCCTCTCTTTTGTCTCTCAGTTTCCAAATGATCCCATCGAAGAGATGCATGACCTTTCAACTTTGTGACTACTATCTCAACCTTCTTATTATCAAGAGTACCTTCATACTAAAAGTATTTATCCATCTGGGAGATCCAATCCAAAAGTACATCAGTCTCATGTCTTCCATCATAGAAAGAAACTTCAACTATAGGTCTGGAGTTAACTTTAGACAAAAATCTCAAGAGTCTTTTCTCATCTTGTTCAACTTCAAGTTCAGGATTAGGTGTTGCCTCTTCTTCATCACTAACATCTTCAAGATGTGCACCTCTTCTTTGGGTTGTCTCTATAGCTTCAAACCTAGTTGAAATCTACCTCAACATATCCATGATAGCATTATCATTACCTCTTCCATGAACCATCTTAATAATCAGGTTCCAACAAGATTGTAACCTTCTACAAGTTATAGGTCAGATCTTAAATCTGCCACCCTACAACCAATCTAATAAGGTTCTCCAAAATCCAATTCATAAGAAATAACTCGCTTTGATACCACTTGACACAGGGGCAGGGTAAATACAAGAAGAATTGACTCCACTTGAATAAAAAAACAAGCACTGCCTAGAGTTACACATGAAAGTAGTGAAAACATAATGGATATGAGACAAGCAACTGGTAACAACACTAGTGTAATTATATTAAATCTTTCAACATGCCCAACTGTGAGGCCTTCAAGGTTTCAGCCTTATACAATGAATTATGATTTCTAAATCATAGCTTGCATCCTCTCTTTGTCTCCAATGATGTATCTTGATAATCATCTTTCCTTTCCCCTTTCTACACCTACCTAGATTCCTTATATAGCTAGCTAAGCCACAAGTTGGCCAGTCAGACATTTAATTACATTATAGGTCTAACAAGAAGAGTAAACTAAAACTAAAGAAATAATGAACAAAACTTAATGTGAGGTTATATTTAGGTCCACACAAGACCCACAAACATAATCCTAACTTAGAAAGGCCCAATTTCATCATACAGAACTGCACAAGATGAAAAACTCCATGTTTCACATGAAACTAGCTGAAAATCGATACCTGAGAAAAATGGTCATAAGTTTCAATTCATAATGAATTAGGATTTTAGGTCTTAGGTGAAGATAGTACTTTAGGTCCTCTTTAAGTCCCTCAGAGTGTAAAGTCTTATTTATTAAGAATCAATGGTTATACGACACACAATCAACATGCAGAAAGCAAGAAAGTACGACTCCAATAGCAAGGAAAACAACTCTAACTTTGAAACAGTCCATCCAATCCTTATGTGCTCATAGGAGAAGGTTCCAAGATAGGTCTTCAACATTGTGTAATCTTCTCATAACTTGAAACCAATAAATGCAAATATTATAGTGCAAACATGAAACCACTTGACGCAAGGGCGAGGTAGATACAAGAAGAATCAAGCAGAATTGAGTCCACTTGAATCAACAAACAAGCCCTACTCAGAGTTACACATGGAAGCAATATGAAAACCACATGAAATCAGTGAAAACACAATGGATATGAGACAAGCAACTGGTAACAACACTGGTGAAATTATATTAAATCTTTCAACATGCCCAGTTGTGAGGCTTTTTAGGTTTTGACCTTATACAATGAATTATGAAATCAAAATCATATCTTTCACTCCATCTTCTTCTCTACCATCCTCTACTTAGAACTCCCACAAGTCAGCCAGTCATGCATTTAATTACATTATAGGTCCAACTTGGAAGAGTAAACCAAAATTAAAGAAAGAATAAATAAAAATCGATGTGAGGTTACATTTAGGTCCACACATGATCCAAGAACATGTCCCTAATTTATCAAGATCCCATCTCATCATACGAAACCGCGCAAGATGAAAAACTCCATGCTTGGCATGAAACTGGGTGAAAATTGATACCTAAGAAAAATGGTCATAGCTCCCAACTCATGATGAATTAGGATTTTTAGTCTTAGATGAAGATAGTACTTTAGGTCCTCTTAAAGTACCTAAGAGTGCAAAGCCTGATTTATTAAGGATCAACAGCTACATGACGTGTAATCAGCACGCAGAAAGCAGGAAAATACAGCTCCTGCAGCAAGGAAAACAACTCTAACTTTGAAATGGTCCATCCAATCCTTATGTGCTCATAGGAGAAGGTTCCAAGATAGGTCTTAAAAATTGTGTAAGCTTTGCATAACATGAAACCAAGAACTACAATAAAAACAACAAAAAATATGGAATGTTTTTGGTTGATGTAAGATTGCTCAAAGACCTAAGATGCTCATGCATCATTACCATATTTTCATGTTCATTAAATTGGTAACCTATTTACTAGATGAGTGACTACAGTACCCTAGTTTGCATTATTAAGTGATCTTATTTAAATTTGTGTTTATTTCATTGAGATATAAGTTGAAAGTACATATGAAAGAAAAGAGAGATATACATCTAATAATTACATGTATATATGTTGAATCATAAGTGTTTAAACATGAAAAGCTTGTATGCACTATAGAAAAGAGTCAAAAGTAAATCATCTGGGATCACATAGGCCATGAGCATAGCCTGTTAGGATTAGGCAATACTGAGAGGGGGGGTGAATCAGTATTACAGAACTTTGAACTTGATTTTAACTTCAAACAATTATAAACAATCCAAAGTAATGCAGAAATGAAAACAACATATAAACATAACACATTACTCATGACACCATGATTTTTTCTCGAGGAAACCTTGGCCAAGGGAAAACCCCGGTGGGGATGGTACCCACAAATATGCACTAAAATATAATATCCTTGTTAGGAGATCTAGCCCTGTTAGGAGCTGATTGTTACATAGTACATTTTCTTATTAGAGGAATACAAAACCTTGTTAGGGGTATACAAAACACCCGGTTAATGGTGGTGAGAACACTTGCTCTTACAATCAAAAGTGTCTCTAAAGATTTCTTCAAAATGTGAACAATACAAGAACTTATTTTGCTTAGATAGTTCCAATTGTAGCTCAGACTCTTATTGATCTCGCATTTGATCTCTGCTCTTACATTCACAATCTTTCTTCATAATCATAATATGACCATTACATCACTTTCACAATAGCTCTCTCTACTTATACAGAATCAGCCTTCAAGTCGGCTTCACAAATGCCATACAAAACATAATAATAACTTATGCAAATGTTAATTATGAAGTCGACGATCTTATATAACTAAAGAGTTGGGAATACACTCTATTCACCTATCTTAGCACATTACCATATCCACTATACTCTCCTTGATCTTCGCAACTATTCATATACCCTATTATGTTGTTTTACTATCTTCACATACCTTCCAAACACTGTATCTCATAGATCTAGTAACCAAAAATCATGCACTCTTAAATGAAGAATGTATACATCCCAAAATACCTTTAGTTAACTTCACAAGCCTTAATACCTTGTATGTCTTCATCACTCACCAAAACTATAACATTGTACCCTATTATCCCGATTATGGACTTAGTTATTTTCATGACTGTGACTCCAGTGGTAATCTTATCAACATGCAATCACTCCAAACATAAGTGTTTCCATAAATGACAACCCTCAAGTGATCCCTAGTGCAATCAACCAAGCATACTCTGACTGTAGTACAATGACCTTCATCAGACTTCTCTACTAAAGGCAATAATACTTGTTTCTTCCCATTCATCCAAATATTATATTGATTCAATCTACCATCATGCAAATCTTTCCTATCATATTGCCAAGGTCTTCCCAAAAGAATATGACAACAATCCATAGGCATAATATCACACAAAACTTCATCATGATAATTCCCAATTTTGAATTTAACAACGCATTGTTCACTTACAAGTAGCTTATGCTCCTTATGGATTCAAGCAATATGGTAAGGCTTAGGATGTCTCAATTTTTGTAACTACAACTTGTTAACCAACTCTTTAGATGCCAAATTATCAGAACTTCCACTATCAATGATTACCTTGCAAGATTTTTTAGCGATCTTACATCTGGTTTTGAAAAATTTTTTCCTCAAAATAGGTTCCTCATCATCTTCTTCATTCAACAAGATCCTTCTTAGCATCAAGTTCTCACCATGTTCAGGTTCATTAGACATTTCCTCAACTTCTTCACAAGCCAAATTATTTCTACCATTACCTCCAGTCTTCTTTCCAGAGTTAGTACATTCAAAATCTTTATGTCCTTCACCACATTTGTAACACGTACCTTTAAACCAAGATTTCTCCTCTTTTCCCACTATTGTTTTTCCTAGAGTAACCAATATAGATACCTCTAGAGTAGTTACCTCTTTTAGTAGGTTCATCTTTCCATCCTTTATCTTGTACTGCATTGTCAGATCTGCTACTTTCTCCATAAGATCTGCCTCTACTTCTCTGAAATATGCCACCTTTTCCTCTTTCTCTTTGTTCATGTCTCTTTGTTAATCTCTCTTCTTCCTTCAAATAAAATTTGTATGTTTCTTCCACACTTTCCATGTTAACATAACTAATCTTATCTTGAATAGATGTCCTCAAACCATTTAGGTATCTATCCACTTTCTCAAATTCATCATCCACATGTCCAGATCTGATATCTAATTTGTAAAATTCCTCAGTATATTATTTCACACTCATGTCCTTTTGTTTCAAATTTTGCATTTTTCTCATCAAACTAACTTGGTAGTTAACTGGAAGAAACTTCTTCTTCATCTTTCCAAGCATCTTCATCGATGTCTTGATCTTTTCTTTTCCTCTCTTCTGTCTCTCAGTTTGCAATTGATCCTACCAAATAGATGCATGACCTTTCAACTTTGTGACTGCTATCTTAACATTCTTATTATCAGGAGTACCTTCATAGTAAAAGTATTTATCCATCTTAGAGATCCAATCCAAAAGTACATCAGTCTCAAGTCTTCCATCATAGCAAGAAACTTCAACTACAGGTCTGGAGTTAGCTTTAGATAAAACTCTCAAGAGTCTTTCCTCATCTTGTTCAACTTCAGGTTTAGGATTATGTGTTGCCTCTTCTTCATCACTAACATCTTCAAGATGTGTGCCTCTTCTCTGGGCTGTCTCTACAGCTTCAAGCCTAGTTGCAATCTACTTCAACATATCCATGATAGCATTATTATTTGCTCTTCCATGAACCATCCTTATAATCAGGTTCCAGCAAGATTGTAACCTTCTAAAAGTTATAGGTCAGATTTCAAATTTTCCACCCTACAACCAATCTAATAAGGTTCTCCACAATCCAATCCACAAGAAAGAACTCGCTCTGATACCACTTGACGCAGGGGCAGGGTAAATACAAGAAGAATTGACTCCACTTGAATCAACAAACAAGAATTGCCTAGAGTTACACATGAAAGCAATATAAAAACCACATGAAAGAAGTGAAAACACAATGGATATGAGACAAGCAACTGGTAACAACACTAGTGCAATTATATTAAATCTTTCAACATGTTAGGTTGTGAGGCCTTCTAGGTTTCATCCTTATACCATGAATTATGATTTGTGAATCACAACTTGCATCCTATATTTGTCTCCAATGATGTATGTCGATAATCATCTTTCCTTTCCCCCTTCTACACCTACCTAGACTCCTTATATAGCCAGCTAAGCCACAGGTCGGCCAGTCAGACATTTAATTACATTATAGGTCCAACCAAGAACAGTAAACCAAAAATAAAGAAATAATGAACAAAACTTAATGCAAGGTTATATTTAGGTCCACAAAATACCCATGAACATAATCCTAACTTAGCAAGGCCCCATTTCATCATACAGAATTGCGCAAGATGAAAAACTCTATTTTTCGTGTGAAACTAGTTGAAAAATTGATCAACAAAAAAAATGGTCATAAATTTCAACTCATAATGAATTAGGATTTTAGTCTTAGGTGAAGATAGTACATTAGGTCCTCTTTAATTCCCTAAGAGCATAAAGGCTTATTCATTAAGGATCAATGGCTATACGATGCGCAATCAACACATAAAAAGTAGGAAAATATGGCTCCGATAGCAAGGAAAACAACTCTAACTTTGAAACAGTCCATCCAATCCTTATGTGCTCATAGGAGAAGGTTCCTAGATAGGTCTTCAACATTTTGTAAGCTTCACATAACATGAAACCAATAAATGCAAAGATTATAGTGCAAACATGAAACCACTTGACGCAAGGGTAGGGTAGATACAAGAAGAATCAAACAGAATTGAGTCCACTTGAATCAACAAACAAGCCCTGCTCAAAGTTACACATAGAAGCAATATGAAAACCACATGAAATTAGTGCAAACACAATGGATATGAGACAAGCAACTGGTAACAACACTGGTGAAATTATATTAAATCTTTCAACATGCCTAGCTGTGAGGCCTTCCAAGTTTTGGCTTTATACAATGAATTATGAAATCAAAATCATATCTTGCACTCCATCTTCTTCTCTACCATCATCTACTTAGAACTCCCACAAGTTGGGCAGTCGGGCATTTAATTACATTATAGGTCCAACCTAGAAGAGTAAACCAAAACTAAAGAAAGAATGAACAAAAATTGATGTGAGGATATATTTAGGTCCACACATGATCCAAGAATATGTCCCTAACTTATCATGATACCATCTCATCATACAGAACCGCGCAAGATGAAAAACTCCATACTTTGTGTGAAACTGACTGAAAATTGACACCTGACAAAAATGGTCATAAATCCCAACTCATGATGAATTAGGATTTGCGGTCTTAGGTGAAGATAGTACTTTAGGTCCTCTTAAAGGCCCTAAGAGTGAAAAGGCTGATTCATTAAGGATCAATAGCTACATGACGTGCAATCAGCACACAGAAAGTAGGAAAATATGGCTCTAACAGCAAGGAAAACAACTCTAACTTTGAAATGGTCCATCCAATCCTTATGTTCTCACAGAGAGAAGGTTCCAAGATAGGTCTTCAAAATTTTGTAAGCTTCACATAACATGAAACCAAGAACTACAAAAAAAACAATAGAAAATAGGGAATGTTTTTGGTTGATGCAAGATTGCTCAAAGACCCAAGATGCTTCTGCATCATTACCATATTTTCATGTTCATTAAATTGGTAACCTATTTACTAGATGAGTGACTACCATATCCTAGTTTGCATTACTAAGTGATCTTATTTAAATTTTTGTTCATTTCATTGAGATATAAGCTGAAAGTACATATGAAAGAAAAGAGAGATATACATCTAAAAATTACATGTATATATGTTGAATCATAAGTGTTTAAACATGAAAAGCTTCTTTGTACTATAGAAAAGAGTGAAAAGTTAATCATCTGGGATCACATAGGCCATGAGCATAGCCTGTGAGGATTAGGTAATACTAAGAGGGGGGGTGAATCAGTATTATAGAACTTTGAACTTGATTTTAACTTCAAACAATTATAAACAATCCAAAATAATGCAAAAATGAAAAGAACATATAAACATAACACATTACTCATGACACCATGATTTTTTCTCGATTGAGGAAACCCTGGCCAAGGGAAAACCCCAGTGGGGATGGTACCCACAAATATACACTAAAATATAATATCCCTATTAGGAGGTGATTGTTATATAGTACATTTTCTTGTTAGAGGAATATAAAACCCTAATAGGGGTATAAAAAACACCTGGTTAAAGGTGGTGAGCACACTTGCTCTTACAATCAAAAGTGTCTCTAAAGATTTCTTCAAAATGTGAACAATACAAGGACTTATCTTGCTTAGATAGTTCCAATTGTAGCTTGGACTCTTACTGATCTTGCATCTGATCTCTGCTCTTATGTTCACAATATTTCTTCATAATCATAACATAACCATTACATCACTTTCACAAAAGCTCTATCTACTTATACAAAATTAGCCTTCAAGTCGACTTCACAAATGCCATACAAAACATAATAACTTATGCAAATGTTAATTATGAAGTCAGACATCTTATATAACTAAAGAGTCGGCAATATACTCTATTCACCTATCTTAGCACATTACCATATCCACTATACTATCCTTGATCTTCGCAACTATTCATATACCCTGTTATGTTGTTTTACTGTCTTCACATACCTTTCAAACATTGTATCTCTAGATCTGGTAACCAAAACTCATGCACTCTTAAATGAAGAATGTATACATCCCAAAATACCTTCAGTTAACTTCAAAAGCCTTAATACCTTGTATGTATTCATCGCTCACCAAAATTGTAGCACTGTACCTTGTTATCCTAATTCTGGACTTAGTTATTTTCATGACTGCGACTTGAGTGGTAATCTTCTCAACATGCAATCACTCCAAACATAAATGTTTCCATAAATGAAAACCCTCAAGTGATCCCTAGTGCTCCAAAAAATCACTTTGCAATAATCTGTCCCTTTGGAATTGATGGCAACACTTATAAAAATGACTAAGTGTCACAATACAACTCTCCATTTTTCTTTTTCTCTTTTCTACTTTTTTTTTTGTTTCTTTTCTACACAAACACACACACACACACATACATATACATACATACATACATACATACATACATACATACATACATACATACATACATACATACATACATACATACATATACATATATACATACATACATACATATATATATATATATATATATATATATATATATATATATATATATTCTTCATTTTACTCTCATATTTCTTTCTCTTCCTCATTTTTACTTCTCTTCCTCTCCCTTTGACATTAATGGCAAAGGTACATTCAAAATTTGCAAAACTTAAGCACAAAAGATTTAGTGCTTACTCACCAAATTTAAGACATCTTGGAAAGAGTTTTCCAAGGTCTTAACTTGCTCAGCCCATGAATTTAGTAGAAGTTCACTGACATGGATTAATCCATTCAATGCATATGACATTGTCTCTATTGCCTTAAGATTAGTGAGTGTAGACACAGTCATTGAGCCTTCAACCTTTACCATCTCCAAAAGGTGTGCCTCAAGCATTGTGAGCTTAAGGGTCAATAGGTTTCTCAATAAGCGAAATCTATCTATGAGTCTCCCTTTCTCTGTTTCCAGTACCCCTATCTTATCCAATAGCCTAGATGTCTCTTTGCTCATTTCTCCCATAGTTTGTAAAGATGATTCACAACTATCCATAAGACTATCAAGGTTAGCCCTATCCTTGGCTATAATCTCTTCAGTGTTCTTTATGTGACTATAGGGAATTATTCACTAGCTGTATATTTTCATGTCTTAAGATACACAACTCTTGGCCTTAAGAGTAGTAGCCCTTAGAATGTCTAAGTCCCATGATATAGACTTACAGACTTCTCTCATCTTCTTTTCCAAGAAGTTCTTCTCAGCCTTTTCTTATGCAATTTTTAGAAATGAATCAAAATGATTATCAAAGCTATCCAATACTGTACCAAGGTTATCAGCTTCATCCTTTTATTTGAATATAACCGGTGAGGGGAGTAGCTTGTTCACTATTTCTATAGCCCTAACCATTATCTTAGCTCTTTTGTCACCATTTTGAACTGATGTTTCCTTAGCTTTAAAAAAATCATGAATGATAGTCTCATCAACTCATCCTCATCCATATTGTCCACATTAGAACTTACTGGTTTGGCCACACTTTACAATAATAAGGAGGTGCCCATACTGACATCGGCAACATTTTTTGATTTGATCTCTTCTACCTTCTTCAACTGAATTTCTTCCTCCTGTACTTTTTCTTCTTGTTTCTCTTTTGATTTCTCTACCTCTATCTACTCTTGGTCTCCAACCTCCATCACACTATCCACATCATCCAAAAATGGATCATTAACATCTTGCAAAGTGTCATGGGTCACAGGCACACCATTGATAAAGAAATCTAGTTGCATGCTAACTTGAACACTTTCATCCACTACCTTGGAACTTTCTCCTAAACCCAAGGATATAGGCTTAGAAGCCTTGGGAGGTGAGGCCTTCTTTGGAATATCATACATTAGAACTTAGTCTAATTCCTTTTGGGTGTCCTCTATCACCTCATCATATTTCCTAGCCATATTTTGACTAGTCTAGCCTTTGTCCTTAGTAGGGGTTTTAGTGCATTTATTATTCTTTCTCTTTCATGTATAGACACAACCGATAGAATATCTTCAATTGTCTTATTCCTTATATTCTCATCCTCTAAATGAGCTAACTATTTCTTGATTTCTAGTTTGTTGTATAGGTCCTTGGGAATGCTTCCTTCAACCTCCAACAAATTCTTCTTAAAAGCTAGCAGATGCTCAATGATAGTGTCTTCAATGACTTCTTGGTCTTCAGAGTTGTATCTCTCATAGTATATATTTATTGTTAATAGATTTCCATCTTTGATTACTCATTTCTGTAGTGATTTAAGGTCTAGTTTCCACAAGGTTTGTGGATTCTCAACTACCTTTTCTTCCTTCTTCTTCCTCTTCACCTCTGTTTCTTTTTCCTTAGGACTGTCCTACTTACATGTCCTTGTGGATCTTCTATGCACAACATCTTATGCTTCTTCCTCTTGAGAGGTTGGCAAATCAACAATATCAACATTAGGAGCTACTGTCTTTTCTATCTCCAATGGAATAGGTGCATCAGTGGTAATGCTAGAAGATGCCTCCATCTTATTTCTTATGTCTATTAACTCCCTTTTTGTGATTCCCACCTTCATAGTGATATCTTCAACAATATTTCTTACTCTCCTTTTCCTTGTTACCTCATCTTTCTCTTCTCTAACTTTCTCATACTTCTCCTTGTATGTTCCCCATCTTTCTTGGGTAGGGTCCTTTTCTACTGCCAGTATATGCTCCACTTACATAGTTATCACTTTAGCATTTACCTCATATTCCATAGGATAACACCATTTTGTTCTAGGCTCAACTACCTCAAATAAGACACAATCAGTTTCAACCATTAAACATATAGTGTCCTCATAGTTTAACACTAAATTCTCTAGTATTTTGTACCTCTCTTTCATCTGCCTCTGTAGTATCTTGATCATGCCAAACAATTCACCATCTACCCAATCCTTCTTCTATCTTCTATAGTACTCTGAGATCTGAAGTCCAGTGGGTTCATTATATTTCCATGCTCTAGGATGCATGCCAAGAAACTTGTGAATGATATGAATTAGAAATGATCCAAACCTAAACACCTTAGATTTGTCCTTCTTTATAGCCTTCACATTTTCAATGAACTATTGTGCTAGGATTTCATAGAGATTATACTTCTTGTTTTCTTTCACCATTATGTATGCCATCATGATGACCCCAATAGATACAAAATTAGGTTTGCTACTATAAATAAACTTGTAGCCTAGCAACATTGCTACCAATCTGACATCATGTAGATAGATATCATTAATTGTCATTGCCCTCTTATCCGACTTTGAATGTGTTAGGATTTCTGCTAGATTCCTTAGGTTCTTTTATGGTATAGGTAAGAGATCCTTCATTATCAAGGCTTGTGATCTCATGAATCAAATGTGCACATATTTTCATGGGTTGATCACCAATCCACAAAAACTGGTCATGAAATCTGCTAAGAATGATCTTAAACCATTCTACTTTCATGAACTCTGTGAGTAGGGTTAACTTAAGGATTGATTGATCTTGTAGGTGCTTAAATTCTTCTACCATAATATCCAATTCACTGTAGATATTAACCTCACCAATGATTTCATATTTGCAGTGTATGTATGCCCTAATGTCTTCTACATGCAACATGCCTATGGGGGTTTGTGAAAATTCTCCCTCCGGATCATCCTCACTAGATTTAAATGGATGCCTCTTGAACTTATACCTAGGTTTGTCTACAACATCATAAATTACTAGTGCATCCATGACTTCTCTAAGAGATTAGGTCTAAATACCTTAAACATGCCTAAATTCAATGTTTTGCTTCACGTGATCATGTAATCACTCTGTCAGATGACTGATAATCTCCTTAACTCTATTCTCCTTAAGCGCTGATCAACAAATGGTATAGATGTGAGGTTTTTTTAAGTCCTTTTATCCATCACAAGTTGAGTATGTGTATTAAACATGGGTATCTCAACTTTTCATGTTGTCCAATCGATACAAAACTTGTGAACATAGAAGATTAATCTCCAGGTGTTGCGCTCTCATCCATAGACTCCTCAATTTCTATACACATCATACCTAAGGTCGCATGAGCTTACTCCACATATACAAGGGCTAGATATTTTTAGTTTACTACATTGAATGTTCCCCATAAGGCCATGCATCCCTTTAATTTGATGCCTCAAAGAACTCATCATGCGAAGACACAATATCATCTACTGTCTCTCCCTAAGCCACTACTTTGTTTAAAACTTTCACCTTCCATATCTGATCATCCTCTTTGCTTTTTGATTTCTTGAAGTGACCTAGATTGTTATATTTGTAACAAGTAGGTGGTCTCCTTCTATCTTGATTAGTCTGCAACTTACAATACCTTGCTGTATATCTAAAGTTATTAAATTTTTGACATGTAATATTGACTGTTGATTCTTCTCTGACATAGTCTTTCTTGTACTTGGACTAATTAGATTCTCTACAATCTTCTTTCTTGTGACCATATTCATAGAAATTAAAATAGTAACTGGTAAAGGGCTTAGAGTTACCTTTAATTCTGCAATCTCTTTTCATGTGTCCAACTTTGTTGCATCTGAAACATCTACCTATGAAAGGTTCGTACTATTCTTTAGGTTCTTCATGAGTATGTTTCTCTTCAAGAGTAGGTCTCTCTTCATTCTTTGCTTCATTTTCTTCTTCTTGAGTTTTTGAACTTTCTACTTCATTGAATCCAGCTCCAGTCATATCTCCTTTAGGCTTTTGTCTTTCTCTTTGTTCATCAATCTTGTCACTGCTCATGTGCAACTTCTCAATGTGTAATTTGGCTTGAGTGAGTTCACCTTTGATGATCTGATTATAGTTTTCCAATTCCTGATATTTATCTTTTTATTGGTCAAGTTCAATCTTCATTTGACTTATCTACATATTAGCTTCTTTTAGTGACTTTTAAACTTTGTTTCTTTCATCCTTTTCATGTTGAATTTCTTTAATCATCAAGAGATTGATTTGTTCTTTTTCTTTTTCCAGTTTCTTCACTTTGTTTGATGTATCCTTGTCTGAATATTCTTTGATCTTATCCATAAGGTCTTGTCTTTGACTTTTTGCAATCTCAAGCTGTTCTCTTAGTTTTCTGATGAAACCATCTTCTCTTCTTAATTTCAATTTTAATTTGTCATTCTCAGCCTTCACTTTATCTAGATCTTCAAGTGCATCTTCAAAGTTCTCTTTCAAATCTCTCGAATCCATTCTGATCTCCCTTAAGCTATTAGGATTTCTCTCTAAGGGCCAATGGGTCTAATACCAATTGTTAGGATTAGGTGATACTAAGATGGGAGGTTAATCGGTACTACAAAACTTTGAACTTGATTTTAACTTCAAACAATTATAAACAATCCAAAGTAATTCAAAAATGAAAAGAACATATAAGCATAACACATTAATCATGACACCATGATTTGTTTTTGAGGAAACCCTAGCCAAGGGGAAACCCTAGTGGGGATGGTACCCACAAATATGAACTAAGATATAATATCCCTATGAGGAGATCTAGCCCTGTTAGGAGCTGATTGTTACATAGTACATTTCCTTGTTAGAGGAATACAAAACCCTGTTAGGGGTATACAAAACACCTGGTTAAAGGTGGTGAGCACACTTGCTCTTAAAATCAAAACTATCTCTAAAGAGTTCTTCAAAATGTGAACAATACAAGAACTTATCTTGCTTAGATAGTTACAGTTGTAGCTCTACCTCAACTGATCTCGCATCTGATCTCTGCTCTTACATTCGCAATATTTCTTCATCATCATAACATAACCATTACATCTTGTATCATCTTAAAATGGAAGCACTTCCATGTTAAGAGTGTTTAGTCCTCCGAGTAGGTGTTTTGGGATCATGTCAAGTGCCTTGAATGGGTCCTCGGCTTAGATCTATCTTTTCCCCTAATTCTGCCCCCTTTTCCACTTTTTGTCTACATTTTTCTAGCATTCTAGACTGAGATCCTGAGGTTTTTGATCTCAAGGTCAAGGATGACCTCATCTTTGACCTAGGTCAAAGTAGACATCATCTTTGACCTAGGGTTTAAATTTCAAAGTCCCATGATTTTCGGATGTCGAGTTTCAGAAAGAATTGTTTTGTCACTTTTGGGTCAGCTGTTTTGGTCTCTGAAATGGTAAAATTTTAAATTTCATTTAATCTAGGTCCATTCCTAGGGGTAAGGGCCCAATGGAAATTTATTTCTCATATGTCAACCTCTCTAGGAGTTTGTGCCCTAGATCTCTATAAAAGGAAGCCTTCCTCTCTTATTTTCTAAAATCAATTTACATCAAGTTTTGAGAGCAAGTCATCAAGTTTTGGCAATCAAGTTTTCATGCTCAAGCACTCTCAAGCAAGAAGATCAAGCATTCAATTCATCAAGAAGATCCATTAGTAGCTATTAAAGGATTCAAGCTCTATAGAGCCCTCTTGTTGAAAAATCCATCCATTCAAGATTGGTGTTGAAGATCTAAAGGAAATTGATTGGAGACATCCTACATTCAATTCTACATTCATTTGGAGCATCCATACTTGTGGATTCAAGGATTCGAATCCTCCACAAGGGTTTCAACACAAGCAAGGTGAATTGTTCTATTTACTTTATTTATTCTAGTAATTTCAATTCAATTTCAAGGCTAATTCCTAAATTGGGGTTTGAATGAGGCAAACCCCTCCCCCCAACAAATAAAACCATTTTTCTTGTAGGTATAGGTGTGGGACAACAAATCTAAGTGTAGATTTGGATACCCTTTTCACCAAACTTTCAAGATCTGCGAATAGAATTTTTGTCAGAGCTTTGTAGGTCAAGGTCGACCTCTTAGGTCAAGGGTGACATTTTGGGGTCAAGGTCAACCTTGTCTACCAAGGTCAAGGTAGACCTATCATCAGATCAGAAAAATATTTTTGGGTTTTGTAGATCTCGCAGTTTCAATTTGGGCATACGAAAATCAACAGTTTTTGAGACTGCTTGATAGGGTTTTCAGTCGATTCTTTTTCGGAGGTAAGTACCTTTATTTCTTCATTTCAATATTAGTCTTCTATATTTACTTTCCATATCAATACAATTATATGTATGTATAAAATATTAGCTTTGGGGTCTCTTTTATGTGCAAACCATTGTTCTAGGACCCCACCACATATTTTATTCTATACATTTTGGTGAACCCGACAAGCTTACCCCCTATCTTTTGTGGAATTAGATGTCCTATTGTGTTTGTTGTATTATCTTGTGTGTTCACCTTTATATCTTACATTTTGGTGAGCCCATTTTATGACAACTCCTTCTTTTTTGGAATTAGATGCCCTATTGTGTTTGTGGTATTCAATTTCCTTTTTATACTTATAAATCTCATTTGAATGCATTTGGATATATCTAGATCTATTTTTTATGCATTTCTTTATTAATATCATGTTGCACAAGTTGTTTCAAGTATTTTCCAAAAATTATTCTATAACTTTTGGGATTACACAACATCCTCCTCTTACCTTACCATTGCATGATGTTACACCTAGAAAGATTTTATCTAGTGCATGTGATGTTGCTTTGTCCTTTTTTGAATTATCTTGTAAGGATGTATTAGAGAAAGAAGATGACTTTAATATATCTCTCCATCATATTTCTCTTTATGGAGATGAGTTGAGGATTGATGTTAATTCTTCTCCTAATACATGTCTTTTCTATGAGCCTACTTTAGAATATAATTTACCTTCTTTCCCCTCTAGGGATCCTACAATGTGCTTTATTGGTAGGGAAGATAATCCTCATATTTGGGATGAACCTTTGGCTTTAGATGTTGATTAATCTCTTCCTCATGACACCATTGTGGATGATCCCTTAGATAAAGACATTGATTTATCCCCTCCTTGAGAAGAAGCTTTGATATAAGAGGATGATTTATTAATGGATGACATATTCATACATGATGATAAATCTTTTTCTAAAACACATGTAGACATTTTTTTGGAAGAAGATGATATTATAGATGCTTTACCTCCATTTGGGATTCCTTCTAGTGATGAGGCATTAGCGAAGATTGATATAAATTCCCTTAATGATCTCCCTATTTTTCTTTATCTTATGGAGAATCACGATCGTATCTCATCTCCTCCTAGAATGTCTTCTTTGCTTCCTTTTTGTGAATCTATTTGTAGTGTTGAGACAAATAATATGGTTTTTCTGAATCCCTTGTTGACTATCAAAGGTTGTCCTTGCATCACTATCAAAGGTAAACCTATGGAGTCTTTCAATGATCAAGATTCGATAGCTCACACTTATCGTACAAGGAATAACCCTCAACCTAATCTGGTGGTTTCTACTTCTTTACCACCTTCTCAACCCATTCTTCCTCCCCCACCCTGTCTTCCTAGCAAGGAGTATGATTTGATAAACTAATTACAAAATACTCCTGCCAAGATTTCTTTATGGGAGCTTCTTAAAAATTCACCTACCTACTATGAAGCCTTGCAAAAAGCTCTAGAAACTCTTCCCACTCCACCTCCTAATCAAGAGAATATCAATAACTTCTTACAATGCATGCATGCTACCCCTGTTCCTCCTGACATTATATTTACTCAAAAGGATTTTCCTTCTAAAGAAGTTCAGAATCAATATGATGCTCTTATGGTTGCTATTACTATCAATAAAAGTATCATTCGTAGGACCTTGATTGATAATGGATCTGGGCTTAATGTTTGTAGCATGGACATGCTCAAAGTAATTAAAGCCAATCTTTCAACTATTCAACCTAACAATGTTACTATATGTGGATTTGATAACATTGCTAAGAACACTTTAGGAATCATTACATTACCTATCAAAGTAGGTCTGGTCATCCTAAATACACCTATTCATGTTATGCCTGGACCTCTCAATTATAACCTTCTTTTGGGTAGATCTTGGTTTTATGAGATGCATGCTATTCCTTCCACCCTTCACCGTAAAGTCAAGTTTATACATAATAACAAGATGTATACACTTCATGTGGATGATGCGCCAAATCCTTGTTTGAATATTCAAACATACACTACTCCTACTCCTAATAGTAATCCTTCTTCCTCTAATGCTCTTCTTGGCGATGATTGGGGAACCTTGGATTTTACTCCTACCTTTATTGGAGAACATAAGGTTTCTGATCTTGATTTTATGAAGCAACAAAGAGAGGTTGAACAATGAGTTTTTACTTCTAATACTCTTTGTAATAACTTTGTCACCGCTTCTACCTATAATGAATTTTTCAAACCTACTAATGATGATATAGTGACCACTAAGGTTCCATTGACACCTTCTGATATGGCTTCTTGTTATGGTCCTGGTTATCATTTCCTAGTTAAACAAGGATTTAATGGTCAAGGATGTGGTAAGCATAAACAAGGAATTCAAATGCCCTTATAGAATGGGGGGCATGAGAATTCTTATGGATTGGGATTTAATCCTCAACAACAAATCAATGTTAACAACATCTCAAATAATACTTCAAAACATGATGAACCTATGAAGGAATTTGACCAAGAAGTTCTTTTGCCTAAACTCCTTCATGCTTAGATGATTACTAGACCTAAACACAAAAAGAAACATAGTCCACACTTGAAGACTCTTCCTTTTTGTTTATATCATAGATTTCATGATCACTCTACTAATGAATGTCAAGCTTTACATTATAAGATTATGCAGCTCATTGATAGTAAGGTTATTTATATATCATGTGGCAATGAGTTGTATTTCAATCCTATTTTCTCTATATAACATTTATGTTCCTATTATAGAGCTCCACATTATGTAAAAAATGTTAGCCTAATCCTTGGGGGCTCATTGTGTTGTATAGTGTTGTGAGCGATATAATAGGTCCCCTTCCATCCTTGTTCCTATGCTTGTGGGGTAAGGATGCCATCTCCTTCTTTTCTATCTTTTCGAGATTCACCTCTTTCCTCGGTTAAGCAGTATCTATCTATTATGTGATATCCAATCATACATGAAAATTTTGGTTTGCATTGAGGATCTTTGTCCTTGATCACAACCTCTTTCGTTGTTTGACATTGGGTTTCCATGGTTGATAAATCTCTCACCTTGGAAGCTGAATAGTGTGCTATCCCTCACAAGGGTTACTTTTTCACTTCTTGTATGATATCTCTTTGCATTCATCCCTTCCATGGCCTCATAGGAGCTATGACCTTCTTGGCTTGGACTGGGTGTTGTCTATGGATATTGTCTTGATGTTGAAGAAGGCTTTATCCTTGTTCTTTTCTTTCCTTAACATATCAAAATAGTATGTTTTTTCCATATTAAGGAGGGGGGCATATATACGGCCTCCCTCTTTCTATATTATGCATTTTTGTTCTAACCTTTTGTTTTGTAGCATGCTAAATCTTGAAAGGTAACACACATAAGTTGCTAAATCCTGAAGAGACATCCATTTCCAATTTCAAATATGATAAATCTTCCAAAGGTAACACACATAAGTTGCTAAATCTTGAGGAGACACATTTTATATTCCATGGTGATGGAAGAAGGTGGATCTATGGGTATTATAAAAGCCATCAGTAGATGCACTACATAAATGTACAAAGCTTCCAAAAGGTGCACAACTTTATGGGGTGACTATCAAGTGTTTTTGTGGTCCATCCTATCCTTTTGTGGTTCACAGTGAGATACACACATCTTACTAGGTGAGCTAGCCACTCCTCTCTTCCCTTCTTCTCTCTTTTTTCTAGTGATGTCTCTCTTATTTCAATCTTGGAGTTGATGAACACTTGAGTCCTTGGGGGCTTGAGGTTTCCTTTGTCCCTTTGATTTCAATAAGATTATATTTTTCTTTGTGATCTCCTTTACCAAGAGTTTGCATCGAGTCCATACTCTTGCTAAAGTGGGGGCTTAATGTATCATCTTAAAATGGAAGTACTTCCATGTTAAGAGTGTTTAGCCCTTAGAGTAAGTGTTTTGGGGTCATGTCAAGTGCCTTGAATGGGTTCTTGACTTAAATCTGGCTTTTCCCCTGATTCTGCCCCCTTTTCCACTTTCTGTTTGCATTTTTCTAGCATTCTGGACTGAGATCTTGAGGTTTTTGACCTCAAGGTCAAGGATGACCTCATCCTTCACCTAGGTCAAAGTCAACCTCATCTTTGACCCAGGGTTCAAATTTCAAAGTCCCATGATTTTCGGATGTCAGGTTTTGGAAAGAATTGTTTTCCCACTTTTGGGTCAGCTGTTTTGGTCTCCGAAATGGTAAAATATTAAATTGCATTTAATCTAGGTCCATTTCTATGGGTAAGGGCCCAATGGAAATTTATTTCTCATATTTCATCCTCTCTAGGAGTTTGTGCCCTAGATCTCTATAAAAGGAAGCCTTCCTCTCTCATTTTTAAAAATCAATTCACATCAAGTTTTGAGAGCAAGTCATCAAGTTTTGGCAATCAAGTTTTCATGCTCAAGCACTCTCAAGCAAGAAGATCAAGCATTCAAGATTCAATTCATCAAGGAGATCCATTAGTAGCCATTGAAGGATTCAAGCTCTATGGAGCCCTCTTGTTGAAGATCCATCCATTCAAGTCTCTTCCTATTCCAAGATCCATTCAAGATTGGTGTTGAAGATCCAAAGAAAATTAATTTGAGACATCCTACATTCAATTCTACATTCATTTGGAGCATCCATACTTTTGGATTCAAGGATTCGAATCGTCCACAAGGGTTTCAACACAAGCAAGGTGAATTATTCCATTTACTTTGTTTATTCCAGCAATTTCAATTTAATTTCAAGGTTAATTCCTAAATTGGAGTTTGACTGAGGAAAACCCCTCCCACCAACAAATAAAACCATTTTTATTGCAGGTACAAGTGCGGGATAGTGAATCTAAGTGCATATCTAGATACCCTTTTCACCAAACTTTCAGGATCCGCGTACAAAATTTCTGTCAGAGCTTTGCAGGTCAAGGTTGACCTCTAAGGTCAAGGGTGAAATTTTGGGGTCAAGGTCGACCTTGTCAACCTAGGTCAAGGGTGACATTTTGGGGTCAAGGTCGACCTTATCTACCTAGGTCAAGGTCAACCTATCATCAGATCAGAAAAAGATTTTTGGGTTTTGTAGATCTCGCAGTTTCGATACAAAAACATGAAAGTCAATAGTTTCTGAGACTATTTGATAGGGTTTTCAGTTGATTATTTTTTGGAGGTAAGTACCTTTATTTCTTCATTTCAATATTAGTCTTCTATATTTACTTTCCATATCAATACAATTTTATGTATGTATAAAATATTGGCTTTGGGGTCTCTTTTATGTGCAAATCATTGTTCTAGGACCCCACCACATATTTTATTCTATACACATCTCTTTCAAAAAATCTCTCTATACTTATACAAAATCAACCTTCAAGTCAGCTTCACAAATGCCATACAAAATATAATAATAACTTATGAAAATGTTAATTATGAAGTCAACGATCTTATATTACCAAATATACTCTATTCACCTATCTTAGCACGTTACCCTATCCACTATACTCTCCTTGATATTTGCAATTGTTCATATACCCTGTTATGTTGTTTTATTGTCTTTACATACCTTTCAAACATTGTATCTGAGAGATATGGTAACCAAAACTCATGTACCCTTAACTTAAGAATGTATACATCCCAAAATATGTTTAGTTAACTTCATAAGGCTTACTACCTTAATCCTGATTCTAGACTTAGTCATTTTCATGACTGTTATTGTTGTGGTAATCTTCTCAACATGTGATCACTCCAAACATAAGTGTTTCCATAAATGACAACCCTCAAGTGATCCCTAGTGCTCCAAAATATCACTTGCCAACATAGCCAACTACTAGAAAGATGTGGATAAATAAAGACATACATAAGTAAATGAACATAAGCAATAGGGTACCATACATTTCTTGAAGAGATGATAGAATGCTAACCCGAGTCTGAGTTCAATGTGCTCCTATTTAATCTAGAACCTACAAGGAAGAAATATATGGGGTTAGATCCAAGGGATCTAAGAAATGCATGAAATCCTATTCCTTATCTACATTTACAGTTATGCGTGTGCATAATCAGCCATACATCTCTAAAAGGGAACCATGCTACATGATATGCACACTGATAAGAATGCTACAGGAAGAAGAAGATACCATGTTCTCACTAACTTATTTGTTTTATGTGTAGGTACAGAAGAAGCTAGGAGATTGTTTCTTACCCTCACCCAGAAAATAGAAGTATTGGGGTGATGGCCATTCCAAAAGGCCATCCTCAAAGTAGAACTATTATTTGGACAATAGCAGTCATAAACTACTGAAATGTAATGAATGATGTTTTCCTGTAATGTGTGCACTGTCAGGAAGCCCTCAAAGCTCCTTGACAAAACCCACAACATAGGCCAAGAGAACCCATGATCAAGTTTCAAATTTTCCTAGTACCCCCCATTGAAGTTGTGAGGGTTATTAGGAGACCCATTCCATGGATTTCCTAATCATTCCCACAACCCAAAAGAGGACCACTAATCTAGGAAGAAGGAGAAGTCAGTAAAGAAGCAGTAACCATGGAACATCCGTGGTTCAAGAAGGTAGAATGGTATAGAGAGATCTATAATAAATGCATCTGCATCGCAAATTGGGCTCCCCAAGGGGCAGCTTCCTAGAGCCACCTTTAGGGAACACCAATTTACAACACAAGGACACTTATGAGCTACATATCTTCAAATGGGCACAAATTATTTCAAGTACATAGAGAATGGGAATACCACCAAGCATGAAAGGTCAACATCAAAAGGCACAAGGATTCACTATGTATAAAAGGCCACCATGTATAAAATAATGGTGCATCAATGACATTCAAGTACCAATACATTGAATGGAGTAGTAAGAATGAGAACTGAGCAACAAAGAAGGTGTCTACCTCTTATTCCTAGTCTATCAAGTGGAACCATGGAAAACATCAATCAAATGAGCATGTGTATATCACAACATTGTCTCCATACAGCTATGAGCATGAAAAATGAGCATAAGGTGAATCATTTTTGTGGCTTACACCATCCAAAAAATACAATAACAATATCAAATGTTATATTCCATTTGATGTTGTTGTGGCACCATTTTCAAATGGAGCATCCACAACAATGATCCAAATCATGTCATAATACCATGGTTCCCCAATATAAAATGATGCAGTCATGATCAAGCATTCATGGAGAATGAAATCAATCCTATAAGTGGTTAGCTAGGAAGAACATGAGCAAGAGATACAATGATGGGTCATCTACATAAAGTGATTAAGATAGCTTCACCATGAATCAAATGCAAAGGAAAAAAGGCATCCATGGGATTCAAAACAAAGAAACATCTCAGTAAGTACAAATGTGGTTATGTAAGTACACAAAAAAATACATCCCAATTTACTTCAAGCATTACCATAGTACCATCATGATATAGATCTAATAAAGAAATGTGGTTCACTTCCCAAAAAGGGGCTTATTACATATAAAATTTCCTTGAAATAGTGGGATATGAACATCATAATGAGATGGCATTCAAGAACATCCTCAAGGATGTCTTTCAAGAAATAAAGAATCAATAAGCATGACATCAGTGGTATGTAAATACAAGTTACATCTTTACAAAATTAGTAATAGCTCACAGGATGTGAATCAAGCAAGGAAAAAGAATGATGAATAAAGAACTAGATCAAATGGTGATAACAATGCCCTATCTCCATGCAATAAGAAGTGCACATCCCTAAAATGATACAGTCATGATCAAGAATCCATGAGGCATGCAATGAATCCTACAAGTGGTTAGCTAGGAAGAAAATGAGCAAGTTTTGCAATTATGGGTAATATACATCAAGTGATGAAGATAGCTTCACCATGAATCAAATGTAAAGGGAAAAAGGCATCCATGGGATTTATAACAAAACAACATCTCATTAAGTACAAACTATGGTTGTGCAAGTACAGTTTTGAAGATAGCTTCACCATGAATCAAATGTAAAGGAAAAAAGGCATCCATGGGATTCATAACAAAACAACATCTCATTAAGTACAAACCATGGTTGTGCAAGTATAGAAAAAATTGCATCCTAATTTACTTCAAGCATTACCATAGTACCATCATGATACGAATCTAATAAAGCAATGTGGTACACTTCCCAAAAAGGGGATTATTACATATAGCATTGCCTTGAAATAGTGACATAAGAACATCATAATGAGATGGCATTCAAGAACATCCTCAAGGATGTCTTTCAAGCAATAAAGCATCAATAAGCATGGCACCAGTGGTATGTAAATACAAGTTACATTTTAACAATAGTGGTAATAGCTCACTAGCTATGAATCAAGCAAGGAACAACAATGATGAATAAAGAACCAGATCAAATGGTGATAACAATGCCCTATCTCCATGAAGTAAGAAGTGCACATACAAATGAATGACAAAAGTAATAGCCCATGGGATGTTAAGTCCTTCATTGAGATAAAAAAACATAATTCATGATGTCAAATGTAATGATAAACAAAGATGCCTGAGCTACATCATGATGCCATAGATACAATGGAAAGAAGGAAATAGTCATAGGCTTGTAGCCTTCACAACAAGCATACTATCAAAGTGAAGAAATAGTAAATAAAGATGAATCATATGCCCGGGCTTCAAAGTATATTGTTGTACCATATAGAGTATCAATGCAGTAATAATAAGCTAAATCATAATGACCTAGTTTAAACATAGGCTATGAAACAAGCATGGGACAATAATAAAAAATGGAGCATCAATAATTCTATATAATCTTAGCATGGGCTGTGCAATTTTAAAAGAAGTGAGCTTCAAACAATGATACGACTAATCAATAATGCCCATGACCTCATCCAATGACCAAACATCATACATTGAATCGATGATGCATGGGATTTTAAAACATATCATTGTGCAATAAAACAAGTGACACTTGAAATCATGATCCCCTAAGTTTAACACAAGCTTTCAAATACTCAAAGTAGTGAACATCATGTATAGATACAGAGGCATAGATCATCATACTATAACATCAACTCAAGCAATGATGCATTAAACAGAGTGATCAAGAAATGATGTAGTAAAAAATGATGCCCTAGTAATAAATGAGCCTTTAAAGGAGAAAAATAGTGAAGATGAGTAAATAATAGTAGTATTAACCATCAATGATGCCCTAATCTTTACATAGACCTTCAAAGTCTTAGAATGATTGAAATAACAATAGTGAAAATCTTAATATCATGCAATCAATCAAATGGAATCAAGCAATGATGAAGAAATATTCACAGGACCATGACCTTGATCAATCATGGTACATACAACAGTCATCAAATTATGCCAAATAATGATACCCTAGCTTGATAAAATATTCATGCAATGAATCATGAACAAGTAAAAAGTAAATAATTGATGCCTTATATCTTTTTAACATTAAGAAATGATGGTTCGAGCCCCATGAAGAAAATGAAATGATCAAAGAACCAAATAATCACTTACCTCTTCTTTTATACACTTTCCATCATCAGAGATCCATCCACAAAGCTCAATCCATAAGAGGAAACATTCCAAATGCAGTAGCAGTGGTGGCATGATCAAAACCGAGCCTTCTTTGAAACCAAAATAGCATGAAATTATGGAGTCCAAGATCATAGCTTCTACCTTGTTCAGGGTTTTAACATAAAGTTGTAAATTCCAAACCTTGCTTAAGTATAGGGATGAAAGGAAGGTGTTGGTTGTGGATTATTCCCTTTGATCTTCAACTTGCAGATTTACACTTTGATGGATAATTTAAATAAAACTTTGACTCTATCACCACTCCAAAGTCCACAAGGAAGAGGGCCAACTGACAAGGATCAAAAGATCCTTCTACACTTTGAGCTTCAGTGCTCAGGCAGGTGTACCCTTGACTCACTTTTCTAAAGGAGTCTAAAATAATATTCCACTATATCTCATATAAGATTGTTAAAGATTTATCAAATAATGTTTGTGTTTGTAGTTGTTAACCATGCATACCTCAAGAGGAAGGACCGGTGCCTTATCCCAGGGCTCAGAGTCACCTAACTATATACCTCAACTGAATACTTCAAATTAAACACAATGGAATCCGAGGTAAGTGCTTTTCCTATTACCCCTTTCCCTCAAGCACAAGGACATCAAATTCTACACCTGATTGCAAACTCACTGAATTCACCTAGAAGACTTTAATCCTAACTTTGTTAGGAACTCAAAGATAAATTCAAAATACTCTTTGTTTACCATATGTTAGCACACTTTGTGAAACTAACATATATGAGCTCAGAGACAAGCAAGAAGACATACACAAGATACAAGATTGGGATTCAAAATGTTCTCATTAACACAATCAGGATCAACATACAATCAGAATGATACCAAGATCAGAAAAGTCACAAAATCAGACTTCTATCAGTATATTACAGTAAAAAACCAGGGACCAAAAGCAAAAAAGTTTTTGGAGCCCTTGAAAAATCCAAAATTCTCTAACTTATACCCCCTAGTCATCTTGAAAATCTGCAACAAGCTACGGATGACTAGGGTTAGGGTTTCAACCACCCAACCTACTGGAAATGGTCTAAAAAGTTATTATAGGGGTGGGAAACACAGTCAATCAGGAAAGAGAAAATTCTTGAACTGATCCACAATCATGAAATTCTTCTCTACAAGTACAGGGGATCACAAAACCGAGCTCAAAAGGACACCGTGCAACAAGCCTTGAGCACACAACTAAAATGGTAGAAGCTCTGCAAACAATCCAACAACACCTTGGACCACACCGCAAATGGAAAACCAGTCATATCTCACTGAACAGGGTCATTTCTACAATGAATTCCATAAATTTGGTACTTTCTGGTCACTGGAAGTTCTTAGAAAAATTTGAATTTGAACCACAATGGCTAAATCCTTGGCACCTGCAGAGAATGATGGCCCACGTTCAAACCTTATCATCCCGCCAGCTCAGACTAACCGGAGATTTCCATGACACCATCTGCCAACAGGACCACCAAACAACCACAAACAGGCCCCAACACACATGGCATCCTGTCGCATGGTCGCATAGCCCGAAAATGGGCTATGTGAACATGCGACAGCCCGCGAACCCTAACCACCACCACAACTACCACCGCATGGAGTTGACAAAAAATGTCAGTCGCATGATTGCATAGCCTTGCAAAAGGCTATGTGAACATGTGATTAACTACTAGCAAACCGCCACTGCTACGTGCCATTAAGTTGCGGTCCCACCAAGCAAATCCACCTCAGCACTGTGGACACGTGTCACCTGGTCGCATGATCACATAGCCAAAAATTGGGCTATGCAATCATGCGACAGCCAACCCAAAGCTACCACATCATCACCTCAGACCAACCAAACAACAACCACCATCGACCAATAAGAAACCTCAAGCACGCATGTCACACCGGACCCACTGAACACAACAGGCAACCTGGCAAAATGGAATAAAATCCGATGGATGGTGCATGATCTCAAAGGCTTGGAATATTCCTTGAGATCATATGCTGACCATTAGATTAAAAGCTTTCAACGTGGGGCCAGGAAGATAAAGCCAAGAACCTTAGGAAAAATTAAATTTTGCAAGGCGCCCGAACTTAGGAAATATTAAAGTGGCCGGGGAGCTAAGACTTAGGAAAAGAATTAAAAGGGACCCACCAAGACATAAAATACCTAACCATGAACTTGGTAAAAGGAACTTGTTTAAAAGGCACATGCGGATTAGGTGCTTTTAAGTGACTTGATAAAGTAATGCGCGAATAGAGCAGGGCTAGGGCACATTTGAATTTTGAAACCTAACGGCTAGATTCTGAATGTTTTGCCTAAGGTTTAACCAGGGAGCAAAAAAATCATTGCAGAGAGTAGGGGAAAAGACCAGGAGCCATGAAATTTTTTTCACATGCTAACAGAAGGTAAAGCCTTTTCCCTAATATTAATGATAAATATTTTTAAGGATAAAATAACAAAAACCCTTTAACCCCATAGGCCCTAGTTAATATTTGTTAAGGAGAGATAATTAAAATGTAAAATCATTTCTTACATTATTTTTAAGATATTAGACAAATGCTATTTTTATAAATAATTTTGTGAAATATCATTTATTAAGCATGATTAGGGGAGGGGTAGGCTAGATTGGATTTGATAGAGGATGGTTTTAATAATATAATATTTTCATCTTCTCACCTACCCCTATAAATCTGGGATTCCTGGATTTGAGTGGCATCTATGGACCTACCTGAGATTTTGTCATTATTTTAAGAGATTCCCCTTCATACCATTCCCAGATTTTATGGAATTAGACATGGTGAATTTCCAATATTTGGGGATTTGAAGACTTTGAGGTTTCACCTATTTATAAATCTCACTTTTGTGATTGAGGTAGTTCTTGCATTCTATCTCACTTGGAGATTTGAATGTTTGTAGCTCTCAGAGATACAAATTGTACTTAGCCTCCTTTTCATTGAAGATGAAGAAGTAGTCCTTCTTGTCCTTATCCATTTTTTGAGTTTTCTATTGAAATTCATGTCAATGTTATTCTAATTCTATTATATCCTTTACTTTGCATGTTTGTTCAAATTGAGTATTCATAGAAGTATTTTTTTATTTTCAGTCCTAATCTATGTACATTTGGGTTTTAAGTTGTGGAAGTCCTTTCCCTTCTTTTTACTCCAGTACCTCTTTATTTCATGGAATATCAAAGAAATAGGGTCAAGTTGTGAGTTAAAAAGTTTTTTCAAGTGTAATTGTGATCATTTCTTCAATCTATGGATCTTTAAAAACTAGCAAATCACCTAGTTTTCCCTTTCAGTTATTTTAATTCATGCACTCTCTTCCCTTTTCCTCCAAAATTTAGTTTAAGTTTTAAGGTGATTCAAGGAGAAGCCAACCCCTAATCTAGAGGTTTACTTTCTCATAGATCGCCCACAACCTAAAAGTATTCCCATTTTTCATAGGATTGCTAGGTTTCATACTTAGCCTCCACAAGTGCAATCCTTAGTGAAAATATTTTTTGGCACATCCAGTGGGACAGAGACTCTTTAAGTCAAATTTATGAGATAGTTCCATATGGGTTATTATTTGGTATGAGCAGTGACTGTGTTTTTATATCATACCTAATGACTCTAATCTTGTTTCATGTAGATCAACCTTTAAACTTATGAGTGGGATTTCAACCAAGAAGAGAAAAAATCCTTTTACATATATAGAGATACCTCCATCTAAGAAGAGGACAAAGGGATCCCAATCTAGTGTATCTCAACTTGCTAGTTCCATTCCTATTCCTATAAGTGCCACCATTATCCCACCAATCTCACCTGCTCAAGCAACACCAGTAGTTCAAGTTCCCTTAAATCCACTAATGGTTAGGAACCACCCTTTTGTGGCCTTTAACCAAGGTAGCCCCTTAAATTTACAACAACACAATGACATACCTGTATCAACTCTTAAAATCTTACCCATCTTCACATGGGAAGATCAAACCTTGACCATTGAACACATAAGAGATGTTGCATCCCTTTTTTCTCTAAATAATATAACCTATGACAATGTGGTTGTGAGGTTGTTAGAAACATCACTTAATGGTAAGGCTTTTCAATGGTTCAAGGGTTTACCAATTAATTCTATAGAAAGTTGGGATGAGCTAGGTGAAGCCTTGACCAATTAGTTTGAAGATAAGTCTGCCCACCTTTCTTTGGTTGAACACTTAACTACTATAAAGAGAGAACCTCATGAGCACATGATTGATTTTAATTTTAGGTTCCAAAGGACATGGAATAGGATCCCAACAATGGTTAGGCCTTCAAGCCAACATGCTTTTTATGTATTACTTGAGGGAACTCAATAGTGATATTTCTATCATGATCTAGTCTATGGGAGGGAACAATTTACTGACAACCTTTTATATTTAGATAAGGGCTGAGAATAGTCTTATCCAAGCTGGGTTAATATCCCCAAGGCCTCCAATGCCTATCTTTTTAGAATTGCAACCTATCCTTGAAGCAATTATAGCTTTAGCATCTATTCCACTTGCCCCAAATCCTTCCCAAAAATTTGTTAGTCCACCTATAGATCATTCCCAAGAGCTGAAGGAAATTAAAAAGACCTTACAAAATTTTACTATTGAGCTTGTTTACCTCAAAAGGTAGAAGTTACAACCTTACCAACACCCTTACCAAGCTCCTTGTCAAGCTCAATACCAGAAAAATAGGCCCCCTTATCAGTCAGGTAAGCAAGGCCAAGAAATGAACTATAACCAAAGGGCCATCCTACCCTACAATCCTAACATTCCTAATACTTTTAGGGAGCTTGTTCCTTTACCAAAGAACAATATGGTGCAAGAATATCAATGGTTTTTCCCATGCAACCAACAATATGTTCAAGGAATCTATCCCAAAGGGTTTGGCCAAGCTCTTATGGTGCAGAACAATGTTATGGCTCCACAAGAGATGCCACAAGAGTTTGAGATTCAATGAAGTCAACTGGCTGCCTTAAGTGAGCTCAATACACCAGAGGTGGCTCTCATTAATTTCTAGAAGGATGAGTTCTGTGGGGTTAAATTTTCCCTCAATGACAATCAAAATTATGTTCCAGTTTCAACCAACACAAGATCCAAGAAGAAGGCCCTAGATGCAAAGAAATTAACTTCTACTAGTCAGCAGACTTTAGTTGCGGTTTCAAAATGCAAGGATGCTCAATCTTTGCCTCAAAGGTAACCTAAAGAGGTCAAGGAGCCTATCAAGGTAGAAACATAACTTACATCACCACAACTAGAGGTTTCTATAGGAAAGGGGAATCCAAAGGTAAGCTTGGGTTCCTTCAATAATATAGAGAAAATGGAGAAAACTTCTATAAGTGTGCCCATGCTAGATACTTTAGCCATTCCTAGAAAAAAGGAAATAATGCTTGATTCTTTATCTAAAATTTCATTGAATGAAAATGATGCTTCAAAAAAACCTAGGGTTTTATTAGCTAAGGTGTCTCAAAAGGATAAGCAAAATGAGGAGGATAGCTTGCAGCCCACTAATAACCAAAAGGCTCCACAAGTCAAGCCTCCTCCCTTTTATGTCACTCTTATCATTGGAAAAAAATTAGTGCATAATTGTATGATTGACTCAGTAGCAAGTAGTTCAGTCATATCTATGTAGTTAGTTGACACCTTCGGGTTGCCTTATGAGCCTCTAAATAGGCATGTTGTCCAATTAGATGGATCATCAGTCAATATAGTTGGATTGATTAAGGGCCTAAGCCTCACCTTACATGAATGTCCTAATTTCTCAATCCCTCAGGATGTCTATGTTATTGACCTACTAGCATACTTTTCTATTTGCCTCAATAGAGACTTTACCACTAGGTTGGGTGGATATCTTTTAGTAGATTGATATCATTTGTATTTTAGGATCGGGTATCATACAAGGGTTAGAATTAAATCAGAAGCCTTTGAAAAAGACCATGTGGAACCCTATACACCTAGTCCCATCAACACCAATTGGATGTTCCATGAAAAATAACTTATTGTTTGAGAACCAGAGACCACTACTAAGAATATTCTAGATATTGCCTTGGATGAGTGGGTAGAAGAGAACTTGGAGGATGATACCTTTAGAAACATGGAGGTGTCTAGAATAGGAATGTATATCATTCATAAACAGAATGTAGTGATCCCAAATTTGATGAAGAAGAAAGATGGGGATCCAAAAAAACAAAAAAATAATCTATGGCAGTTGTTCTTTGAAGGTCCTAGAAGAAAAATTGGTGCAAGAGGAGGGGTTGTTCTGATTTCACCAGAAAAGAAAATGTATTACTCTGTTGTACACTTTTCCTTTAGCTGCACTAATAATTGTTGGAGATTTGCCAACAAGCCAATGCTGACTATATGTTTGTCATTGATGACAAAAAAATATGGTAAGTAGCATGCGTGGAAGACTTATGTAGTAAGATTTGAGTATATGTAGCATGGACATTTTATCATGGACACAGATGTTAATTGTTAGTACATATAGTTATGTAGCAGCTTGTGTCAGCAGTGTTCCTGACAGAATTACAAGCAATTTTCTATGAGTGATTGTCCAAATAGTTATCATGGAGCCTTGCACATTTGGATATGTGATGGAGACATATTAGTGTTGTTACATTCATGGATGTAGATTCTGATGTGCAGTAGAAGTGAAGTTATGTAGTCGCTATTCACCAGTTGTAGTTTCTTGTGTTTATCCAGAAGAGCCGACAGAGATTATATTGGTACAGGAGTTGCGCCTATCATTTTGGTATGTGTGCTTGGATTAGTGATTGGATAAGAGTTAAGAATGTTTGGTTAAGAGCGCACGATGTAATTTAGCTTGAGGAGAAATTATCAGTTAAATTGGTAGAGCTAACAGTGTATAGCGTGCGTCTACACTTATTGATTTAGACATGTCCTAGTTTGTGTTGTGTGCTTAGTAGAGCCAACTGAGATGTTATTGGAGAGTGTTATTGTTTCTCTAATATGATTTCAAGGTGGTTCTAATAGGCCAACTTCATTATATCATTTATAGGAAAGATACTTATAGCCAGTCATTTGTGAACGCTAGGAGTATGGCATGGAGATGAAAGATTAGAGCAGAGAAGAGAGTGCAAAGTATTGTGTCATGAAGAAGAAGTCTATGTGAAAGAGAAGATAGAGTGTGCTATTCATTAAAACTGATCAAGACAATAGGTCTACCTCACCATTCACCAAGATCTAGATATAGTGTGTATTTATTATTCAGAAGGTTGCAACCTTCACCCCTTTGAGAAGTGAGCTCTCAGACAGTGTGTCCTCACCCCTAACAAGGTCAATCATAAAAGACTCCTAACAGGGTCTAGCCTCTGACTAGGTCACTGTACTTATTGCATTGTAAAGATCAACTCCTAATAGGGTTGTAAGATCTTCTAACAAGGATCATTATACACTAGTGCAGTTTATTAGTGGGTGTTAATTCCCATCGGGGTTTTTACCTATTTGGGTTTCCCCATAACCAAAATATTGGTGTTGTGTTCAAGTGTTCTTTTATTATGTTTATACTTAAATTTTAAGTATACTTAATTGGATAAAGAATTGAAACTTGTAGATAATTGATTCACCCCCCCCCCTCTTAGTTATCTCTTGGAACTATAACAATTGGTATTAGATCCAAGTGCCTTGGAGAGAAAGTTTAAAAACTTGAGGTTGATCAGATGACATTCTTTAGAAAAGACAGTCCTAAGTTTGATGGGGAGAACTATCTTGTTTGGAAGAACAAAATGGTGACACATTTGTAGTGCATTACTTTTGAAGTTTTTGAAGTAGCTATCAAAGAAGTTAAGATCCCATCTCTGGAAAATCTTCCTAAGGAAGATGTTATTGGCAAACAAAAGGAGTTATTCCATTAGAATGCAATATCCAAATAAGCACTTATCAACGCCTTATCTGATAGTGAGTTTTCAGAGATAAAGAAAGTAGAGACAACTTACAAGATATGGAATCACCTAGAAGACATGTTTGAAGGAGATACACAAGCAAAGAATGTGTGCAGAAAGACATGGAAGAAAAGATACAATGCATTAGAGATGATACCTAAAGAAGACATTAGATCTTACAACCAAAGGATTAATCAAGCAGTTGCAGGAATCAGGAACAATGGTGGAGAGATCTCAGAGGAAGACATTATGGATAAATTGATAACTACTCTTACATCACAGTATGAAAAAAAAGATCAACATCCTTGATGAGACCATGCAGCTCACAACAAATTTTAAGAGAGAAACCTTGATTAGAAAAATTTCATCTTTTGAGATTTCAAGATTGAATACAAAGCCTAAAAGTGAGACATCCTTCAAAGCATCACTCCATGGTAAGAAATCTTCAAACACTTCTAGTAATTTTGATGATGATGATGAAGATAAGGAGATAGATGATATTATTGCTATGATTGATAAGAAAGAAAGAAAAGGAAAAGGAAAGTATGAAGGTTAGTTACCATTCAAATGTTTCTCATGTAACAAGATTGGTCACTTTGCATCTAAGTATCCTACAAGAGTTAAGAAATTCAGAACTAACTACAAGCCTAAGTATACAAAAGAATGTTACTATGCTGGTGATGGAGTTTTTGATGATGATTCAATTGAAGATGAAATTGGATTTATTGCTATTATGGAGAAAATGTTTGATTGATCTAGGGGCATCTGAGGTTATGGTAGGGACATTCTTTATCATCGGTGAAACTACATGGGTGTTTGTATTTTGGCCAGTGTTACTCGGTTACAGCCTTGACCGATGGCCTCGATCATTGAAGGAAGCTCGGTCAATGAAGGAAATCGCTAGTCTCTAGTGCTTGATGAAGGTGTTACTCGGTCATGTTGGTGGTGCTTGGTCAACATTGGTGCTCGGTGATGCCTGGCGTGCTCGGTTAATTCACTGTTGCTCGATAGTTCTAGTTTACCGACTAGAGTTCTGTGTGATTTGTTGGGCTGACTTGGTGCATTTCTTGTTGGTATCTATTGCTATAGGCTGACATGCTGAATTAAATGTTTGTATATGATTGTAAGCTGACTTTTATGGCATTTAATTATTTGTTTGGGGAGTTAATGGTTTCATCCAGCTGACTTGTGGCTAATGATTAGTATTTATAGGATGTTTGGGGTAGTTGTTTAGGGGGACTTGGAGGTCACAGATCTAGATGACTTGGAAGACTTAGTGAATCAGATCTAAGGTTCTAAAAGTTGGAGTTGGCAAAGTTGTGGAAAAGATCTTGCATGATCTTGCAGATCAGATTGTTATTTGATAGTTGTTTGTAGCAGAGCTAGTGGTTGCATACTTGGAGACAAGGAGATTTCTTGGAGGCTTGAGAGCTCAATTTTAGATTTGCCTCAGGATTTTCATTAGCTTTTGATTGTCTTCAGAGTTGAGCTAGCTAAGAGTGTATTGGATCTGTTTAGATCTTGCAGAATTGTGTCTGATTGTAATTGGCCCTAACTCGGAAGGCCTTATAGCCGAGCATGTTAATGTAAATTACTTGAAATAATTTTTGCATTATCTATTGTGTTGAGTATTCCACCATATAATTCTAGTGTTTTTAAGGTTTGGACTATCCTTCATTGGATCCACCACCCTTGACTGCATCAAGTGGTATCAGAGAAAAGTTTGTTCCTATTAGAGATGATAGTTAATCTTGAGGAGTGAAGGTTGACCTAGCAAGGCTGATCTTGCAAAGTTGATCATGTTGGAGTAGAGATTGTGCACAATCTAGATTGTAGATCCGAAGCACTAAACTTGTGGATCCTAACTAGTTATTTGTTCAAGGTAGCAGGTTGAGATCTGACTTGTACACAACTTGGAGATTTCCACAAGGTGGTCAGTGAGGGTTTGTTGCAAAGGGTTTTGCATATCTTTAAGGATGCCTCTGAGAAGATTAGACCCTAGATATATCGTAGATCTTTGTGATGCTGTGGAATCAAAGATTTCTCATAAAGTCAAATTGGATGTCAGATCTAAGATAGAATTGTGAAGAATGACATGGTCTCCGAGATCATGAGAGCTATTGCTGGTGTACCTTAGAATGTTGGTACTGAAGATGGCTATGAAGAAGCTGCTAAAGAATTTAAAACTATTGTATCTAGTGGTGATGATTAGAGGAATAGATTTGGTGAAGAAAGAACTACTCGGTTGCCTAAATCTAGAGCTTGGTTTAGTAATGGTTACCGAATGGAAGTTTCTAATTTCTCTGGTACTTTGAAGCTTAGCAATTTGATTGGTTGGATTGGTGAACTTGAAGATTTCTTGGAGCTAGAAGAAATTGAAGATCCTCTTTGGGTGAGATTAGCACAGACAAAGTTGAAAGGACATGCTGCCCTTTGGTGGAAAGAACTACAAAGAGATAGAGAAGATGAAGGTGAAACAAAGATCAATCAGTGGAGGTTGATGGTGACTAAGTTGAAAGCTAAGTTCATACCTTTTGACTATGAGCTTGACTTGTTTAAGAAGTTGTAGAATTTGAAATAGAAGGATTTGTCTATTGAAGATTATAATGAGGAGTTCTACAAACTTACTATTCAGTCTAGACACCGAGAGCTTAGTAAGGAAAAGGTAGCTCAATATGTGAATGGTTTGAGATTCAATATTCAAGATGAGCTTGGTATGCTAAAGATTGATTCTATTGAAGATGCTTATTAGTATGCTCTGAAGGTAGAAGATAAGTTGAAGAGAAAACAACATAGTAATCCCTGAGGGAAGGAAAATATTGATCACTCGGTGAAGGATAAACCGACTGATGCAGAAGATGAACAAAAACCTATGGAATCGAAGAAGAGGATAGGTAGAGTTATCTTTATGGGTACTTGCTATAACTGTGGAGAGGAAGGACACCATTCTTTTGAGTGTACACAGAAGAAGGTTGACCGACAAATTGTTGTGATGAATGAGAACATTCAGAATGAACTTGAATATGAGAACTTGCTACTTTGATGAACATTACTCGATACAAAGAAGGGAACCTTGTCAGAGGAGTAACTTGTTTAGAAGCTGATGCAAGTCTAGAGGTAAAATCTATGATGTTATTGTTAATAGTGGTAGTACTGATAACCTAGTTGCTGAGGACATGGTTTAGAAACTTGGTTTGAATAGAATGAAGCATCCTTGTCCTTATAGAATTGGCTGGTTACGAGATGTTCATGCTTTGGAAGTAAGAGAACAATGTTTCATTGATGTTCAGATTGGCTAGTCTAAGGATCTTGTGTTATGTGACATTGTGAGAATGAATAGTTGTGATATATTGCTCAGTAGACCTTGGCAATATGATTGCAGAGCTATGTATGACTATGTTTGGAATGTGTTTACTATTGAGAAGGATGATAGGAAGTTTTCCCTAATGTCATTGATGGATACAATGCTCAGTAGGAGAAGCCTGAGTATTGGTAGCCAAGTTGCGATTGTGGATCCAAAGAAAATGAATGATCAGTTTGGAGAACCGACCTATATGTTGTCAAGAAAAGACTTGAAGAGACAGAGGAAATTGAAGTGGCAGACTTTGCAAGTAGAAAGGATGGAGGATTTGTATGTGAAGAACCAGTTCGGGATTTACGTGCTGAATCTTGGAAGATGTTCTTCTCACATATGAACATCTTTTGGAACCTGGGGTTTCTGATGCAGGGCCATCCAAGGTTAAGGTAGGGGCATTCTTTGTCCTCGATGAAACTGCATGGGTGTTTGTATTTTGGTTGGTGTTACTTGGTTGTAGCCTTGATCAACAACCTTGGTCATTAAAGGAAGCTCGATCACTGAAGGAACTTGGTAGTCTCTAGTGCTCGGTGAAGGTGTCACTTGGTCATGCCTGTAGTGCTTAGTCGACACTGGTGCTTGGCAATGCTTGGTGTACTCAGTTAATTCACTATTGCTCAGTAGTTCTGGTTTACCAACTAGAGTTCTATATGATTTGTTGGGTTGACTTGGTGCATTTATTGTTGGTAGCTATTGTTATAGGCTGACATGCTGAATTAAATTTTTGTATACAATTTTAAGCTGACTTGTATGGAATTTAATTATTTGTTTGGGGAGTTAATGGTTTCATCCAGCTGACTTGTGGCTGATGATTAGTATTTATAAGATGTGTGGGGTAGTTGTTTAGGGGGACTTGGAGGTCATAGATTTGGATGACTTGAAAGACTTAGCAAATCAGATCTGAGGTTCTGAAAGCTAGATTTGTTGATGTTGTGGAAAAGATCTTGCATGATCTTACAGATCCAATTGTTATCTGATAGTTATTTGTAGCAGAGCTAGTGGTTGCATACTTGGAGACAAGGAGATTGCTTGGAGGCTTGCGAGCTCAAGTTTAGATCTATCTTAGAGTTTCCATTAGCTTCTGATTGTCTTTAGAGCTGAGCTAACTAAGAGTGTGTTGGATCTATTTGGATCTTGTAGAATTATTTCTGATTGTAATTGGCCATAACCCAGAAGGCCTTACAGCTGGGCATGTTAATGTAAATTACTTGAAACAATTATTGTGTTATTTGTTGTTTTGAGAATTCTGCCATGTAATTCTGTTGGCTGCAAGGTTTGGACTATCCTTCATTGGATCCACCACCCTTGACTGCAGCATTGAAAAAATGGATCGTGAAGATGATAACAAGGAACAAGAGCTAGCACTAATTTCACAAAAAGACATAAGGACAGATTGGATTATAGATAGTAGTTGTTCACATCACATGATAGGTGATAAGGAAAAATTTGTTCATCTAGACAAATACAAAGGTGGCATGGTTAGATTTGGAGATAACACTCCTAAACCTATTATAGGTAGAGGAGCTATCACATTGGATGGAAAGAACAACATTGATGATGTTCTTTATGTAGATGGTTTGCAACATAACCTTCTTAGTGTTGGGCAATTGCTTGAAAAAGGTTATCAGTTTGAGTTCAAAGAAAACAAGTGCATCATTAACAATAAGGATGGTTTTATGATTGCATCAGGTTCAAAGACTAAAGGTAATGTTTTTCACCTTAATTCAGAAGAAAGTTTTTTTGTTGCTAAAGTTGATGACTGTTGGTTATGGCATAAAAGACTATGTCATATCAATTTTGATAACATAGTAAAGATAAGTAATGTAAAGGTAGTAAGAGATCTACCTAGCATAGAAAAGCCAATTGATACTATTTGCAGGGAATGTGTGATGGGAAAGCATGTGAAGAATTCATTCAAAAGCAAGCATAATTCAGTAGAGAACAAGTTGGATCTGATTCATATAGACCTATGTGGACCAACTCAAACAAGATCATACTTTGGTGAAAGGTATTTAATTTTGTTTGTTGATGATTATTCTAGAATGATGTGGGTTGCGTTCTTGAAAGATAAGTTGAAATCATTTGAGAAATTCTAAATATTCAAAGCTAAGGTTGAGAATGAATCTAGACTAAAGATAAAGTGTCTAAGATCGGATAAAGGAGGAGAATTCACCTTTGAAAGATTCTATGAGTACTACAAAGAACATGGCATAAAGATAAAGTTGAGTGCACCTAAAACCCCTCAGTAGAATGAGATTGCAGAAAGAAGGAATAGGATCATCCTTGATACAACATGCACTATCATGATTGAAGGAAAAGTTATTGGAGATTTTCCAGCAAGCCAGTGCTGACTGTATGTTTGTCATTGATGACAACATATGGTAACTATCATGTGTGGAAGACTTATGCAGTAAACCTTTAGTATATACAACATGGATATGTTATCAACATGATATCATGGATGCAAAGGTAAACTGTTAGTATAGATAGTTATATAGCAGCTTGTGTTAGCAGTGTTTCTGATAGAGTTACAGGCAGTGTTCTGTGAATGATTGTTGGTACAGTTATCATGGAGCCTTGCGCATTTGGATATATGATGGAGAGATGTTAGTGATGTTACATTCATGGACTCAGAGTTTGATAATTAGTAGAAGAGAATTTATGCAGTCACTATTCACCAGTAGCAACTTCCTGTGTTTATTCAGAAGAGCCGACAGAGATTTTATTAGTACAAGAGTTTCACCTATCATTTCGGTATGCGCCCTTGGATTAGTGATTGGAGAAGAGTTAATAATGTTCAGTTAGAGCACATGATGTAATCCAGCTTGAGGAGAAAGATTCAGTTACTTTGGTAGAGCCGACAGTATGTAGCGTGCGTCTACATTTATTAATATTGGACAGGTCCTGTTGACACTGAAAATTTTAGGTTCAAAAGGAATGAGACATCAGGGAAGTATAGTATACATTTTTCATATTTTATATAATTTCCCTATGTTAATAATTAAAATGATAAAAAGGCGTGTATGCAAGTCCCTATCTTTATTTCAATAAATTAAATGCATGTATATTTTGAAATAAAAATTGTTATAAAAGAATAATTGTGTTACTGGGAAAAAAGGAGTGGTGATCGAGAGTTGAACACTCGACCTCTCAAGCCACCCCCTTTTTCCTACCTACCTACCCTCCTACCCCCTAACCAATTGTCCTATGTTATTCTTCAAGAATATGGGTGGGAATTATGGGATTAATATTAGATTATTCCTTTTTTAAAATTAAAAAAAATAAAAATTGTTGGAACAAATAAATGTATTGTTTCTTACTAATGTGATTTTAATGTATTATTTACCATGAAACCATTAGTGTGAAAAGTATATTTGTATTAAAAGATTATTATTTATTTTAAGTTTTGAAATATTTTTTATTGATATTTATATTTAATTTTCATTTTATTATACTCTATTGAATGACTATGTGCATTATCTTTTTATGGGATTATTAAAGTAAGTACATATGATTGATTAGCTAAATTTTATTTGTACTTCTTGTAAATAAGCATTTGAATATTATTTCATGATTTGAATTAATGTTTATTTGATATAATAATTGATAATTAAATAATCTTGAATTGAGATCATATTGAAAACTTAAAACATTATTAGATATGATGATTTTAATTTTAAGTTTTATTTAAAGATTATTTAATTTTGAATATTTTTGTGCAGGAACTAAATGTTGGATTTTTATGCACAAGCACCTGAGATTATAACGAATCAAATTTATTGTATGGGAAATATTTTTCCTAAAACCATTATATGGTTTAATTGTATTTTAGGGTTAGTTGCCAAGATTAGGTCTTGTGAAAGGGTATGTCTTTTCACATGAAACCTTTGATAAATATATTTATAGTGAAACATTTGTAACAAAGAAGGCATCATCATTTTTTATCAACATTGAAATATTTGAAACCAGTGCATGCTTTTATTCCAAAACCTTATGGGATACTATGGATCAATACATGCGGATCGAGTGATTTTTCAAGATTAATACAAAATATTTGTTCAAAATTCATCAGTGATATCTGTTCCTCTGTGTTATTTTGAATTGGTTCTTTGGATAAAGTATCTTTACTTTCTTTAAGATATTTGATTTATTATACCGCAAGATCAAATAGGAATTGTAGAACTATATTCACTTGGTTTCTCATTGTGTATGGCTAAGCGTGCCTTTTGAATACTGCAGGATTCAATTGATCTGTCCTCTGAGGATTAAATTCCATTTGAATAGTTGTTTTCCTTTTTAGTTTGTTGTTGTTAATTAATCATTTTCTTGAAGTGATCGATTTATTTTAAATTTGTCTCCAAAGTTATACGTTTTGATTCAAAGTGTCACTTTGTCGTTAATAGATTGAACTAGAGGAATTTTAGCATTAATCATCAATTAAAGAAATCACACATAATAATCATATTGAGGATAAGGAATAGGCACTGGTCTTTATTATAAATTTAGTTAAGATTTATTATCTTTTTGTATCAAAGCAATTCAATACATTATTTTGTTTACAAAATTCACTCAGTCATCTGAGAAAGCGTATTAAAATTAGGCCTACCAGCCTTGGTGATCAAAGCCTAAATTGCAGAGGTTTAAGTTCCTGAGGAATTAAACCTGTTCGTTGGCTAGAGAAAGCATAATTCCAATCTGCTATTTTGGGAACCAATAGATTGGATTGACTCTATTGCCCAGGGTGAAACAGGCACTGGTCTTATTGATAAGTGGAATTTGGTCATCTTATCATTTGTTGCTAGTTTTGACATCCTATTCCTTTAATTTAATTTTCATATCCTATCTGTTATCTTATTTATCAAGCTTTAAATTAGGTTTACCATTAATTCTTAGCCATAGTTTAGATTTCAAATTATCTGACAATTAGGATATTAAATTGTTTTTTTCTCCAAGGATCAATAACCCCTTTGGAGTGAATTTCTGTTGTTTGCACGTGTATTTGTGTAGTCAGACAACATATTTGATTTAGGCCTACTAGCCTTGGTTCGATTGAACCAGAATTGCAGAGGCATCTATTGTGCCTGTTAGTTGGCCTCAAAATGATCAGCATTTTCGAGCCCCAACAGGTCCCAGATTGTGTTGTGTGCTTAGTAGAGTTGACAGAATTATTATTAGAGTATGTTATGGGTTCTCTAATATGATTTCAAGGTGGTTCTAATAGATCGACTTGATTATATCATTTAGAGGTATGATATTTACAAGAAGTCATTTGTGATTGCTAAGACATGGTTCAGAGTTGATTGTGAAGAGAAGAGCAGAGTGTGTGAAGCATTGAGCAATCAGCTAAGGGTCTATTTGACCAAGTAAAGAGTTTGTGCTATACATTGGAACTGATCCAAACAATAGGTCAAAGCATAGTTCACCAAGATCCAGATATAATGTGTATTTTTTATTAAGAAGGTTGTAGCCTTTACCCATTTGAGTAGTGTGATCTCGAATAGTGTGTCCTCACCCCTAAAAGGGTTAATTGTAAAAGAGTTCTAATAGGGTTTGACCCTTGACCAGGTCACTGTACTAAATGCATTGGAAAGAAAAATCCTAATAGGGTTAAGGATATTCTAATAAGGATCATAATACACTAGTGCAGATTATTGGTGGGTGTTAATTCCCACTGGGGTTTTTAACTATTTAGGTTTCCTCGTAACCAAAATATTGGTGTTGTGTTCAAGTGTTCTTTCATTGTGTTTATGCTTTATGTTTAAGTATACTTATTTGGATAAAGAATTGAAACTTGTAGATAACTGATTCACCCCCCCTATCAATTATCTCTTGGGACTATTCCTAACAATTGGTATTAGAGCCAAGTGCCTCAGAGAGAAAGTTTAATAGCTTGAGGTTGATCATATGACATTGTTTAGAAAAGAAAGTCCTAAGTTTGATGGAGAGAATTATCTTGATTGGAAGAACAATATGATGACACATTTATAGTTCATTATTTTTGAAGTTTTTTAAGTGGCTATCAAAGAGGTTCAGATCTCCTCTCTATTAGATCTTGCAAAGGATGATGCTACTAGCAAGCATAAGGATTTGTTCCATTAGAATGCAATAGAAAAAGAAGCCCTTATCAACACCCTATCTGATAGTGAGTTTTCAAAGATAAAGAAAGTAGACATAGCCTACAAGATATGGAAGCACCTAGAAGACATGTTTGAAGGAGATAAACAAGAAAAGAAAGCATGCAAAAAGACATGGAAGAAAAAGTACAATACATTGGAGATGCTACCTAAAGAGAACATAAGAGCCTACAATCAAAGGATTAATGAAGTAGTTGCTGGAATCAGAAATAATAGTGGAGAAATCTCAGAAGAAGATATCATGGATAAACTGATGACTATATTGACACCAGAATATGAAAGCAAGATAAACATCCTTGATGAGACTATACGATTTTAAAAAAACTTCAAAAGAGAAACTTTAATCAGAAAGATTGTTGTGTTTGAGATATCAAGTTTAAAGACAGAGCCTAAAAGTGAGACAACCTTCAAAGCTTCGGTCCATGGTAAGAAATCTATAAAAACTTTTGGTAAATTTGATGATGATGATGAAGAGAGAACACTAGATGATTTCATTACTATGATTTCCAAAAGAGAAAAGAAAGGAAAAGGGAAATATGAAGGTCAATTTCCATTTAAATGCTTTTCATGTAATAAGATTGGTCACTTTGCATCTAAGTGTCCTACAAGAGTTAAAAAGTACAAGAATAACTAAAAGCCTAAGTATACAAAGGAATGCTACTATGATGGAGATGGAGTATTAGATGAGGAATCAGTAGAAGAGGAAATTAGATTCATTTCTCTTGAAGATGAAAATAATTCACAAGAGTTAGCATTGATTTCACAAGCTGACATCAGGATAGATTGGATCATTGATAGTGGTTTCTCACATAACATGATAGGAGACAAAGATAGATTTGTTCATTTAGATAGATATAAAGGAGGCATGGTTAGATTTGGAGATAACACTCCTAAACCCATCATTGGTAGAGGAGCCATCACCTTGGATGGAAAGAATAGCACTGATGATGTCCTTTATGTTGATGGTTTGAAACATAACCTACTAAGTGTTGGGAAGTTACTTGATAAAGGTTACAGGTGGCAATTCAATGGAAACAAGAGCATCATTAACAACAAAGAAGGATAAATGATTGCATCAGGATCAAAGACTAAAGGTAATTTTTTCAGCTTAATCCAGAAGAAAGTTGTTTTGTTGCTAAAGTAGATGACAGTTGGCTATGGCACAAAAGACTATGTCATACCAATTTTGATAACATAGTAAAGATCAGTAATGTTAAGGCAGCTAGAGACCTACCTAGCATAGCAAAGCCAGTTGATACCATCTGCAGGGAATGTATAATGGGAAATCATGTGAGGAATTCATTCAGGAGCAAGCATAATTCAATAGAGAACAAGTTGGATCTGATTCATATAGACCTATGTGGACCAACTCAAACAAGATAATACTATGGTGAAAGGTATTTCATTTTGTTTGTTAATGATTATACTAGGATGATGTGGGTTGCGTTCTTAAAAGAAAAGTTAGAATCATTTGAGAAGTTCAAAATATTCAAAGCTAAGGTTGAGAATGAATCTGGACTAAAGATAAAATGTCTAAGGTCGGATAGAGGAGGAGAATTCATCTCTGACATATTCTATGAAAACTATGAAGAACATGGCATAAATAGATAGTTGAGTGCGCCTAGAACCCCTCAGTAGAATGAGATTGTAGAGAGAAGGAATAGGATCATCCTTGATACAACACGCACCATCATGATTGAAGGAAAAGTTGCACATACCTATTGGAGAGATGCAGTCAATACAATAGTCTATACAATCAATAGAATACAATTGAGGCCTAGCGCGGACAAAACACCTTATGAGCTATGGTTTGGTAATGTTCCCACAGTAAAATACTTTAGAATCTTTGGAAGGAAGTGCTGCATCAAGAGGGATGAAGCAATAGTCAAGTTTGATGCAAGAAGTGATGGAGGTATTTTCCTTGGTTACTCTATTAAAATAAAAGCTTATAGATGTTTCAATTTAAGACTGAAGAAGATCATTGAAAGTGCTCATGTTAAAATTGATGAAAATTTTATGGTTCAAGAAAGATATCATGATTATTCACCTATGATTGAAGAAGAAGCCAGACCTTCCACTAGTGAGATAGTTGTTGAAGAGATGTTTGACAGTATTGATATATTGTTTAATGACCTTGAAACAAGTGAAGAAGAAACTCAGAAGGAAGATGAGTCAATATCACCTAAAGTTCCAAAGTATACATCTAGATACCATTCTAAGGATGACATCATTGGAGATCAGAGCGGAAAAGTAACAACAAGATCAAAAGAAAAGAGTTCTGCAAGCAATGAGGTGGTATGTTTACTATCTCAGATTGAACCTTTAAGTGTTGAAGATGCACGCAATGATTCAGATTGGCATGACGCTATGAAATAAGAACTAGATCAGATCATCAAGAATGATACTTGGGAACTAGTTCCACGACCTAGTGATAAGAATGTAATTGGAACAATATGGATATTCAGAAATAAGATTAATGAAGATGGTATAGTAGTGAGGAATAAAGAAAGATTAGTATGTAAGGGATATGCACAAAGAGAAGGTATTGATTATTTTGACACCTTTGCACTAGTGAGTAGATTAGAAGCTATTAAGTTGTTTTTAGCTTTTGCAAGATTCAAAAACTTCAAAGTTTATCAGATGTATGTTAAATTAGCATTCTTGAATGGAGAGCTAAAAGAAGAAGTATAAATTGAGAAGCCAGAAGGATTCACTCTATCAGACAAACCTGATATGTTATGCAGATTGAAGAAAGCCCTCTATGGACTTAAGCAAGCCCCTAGAGCATGGTATGAGAGACTTGATGGATATCTAACAAAAATTAGATTCTAGAAAGGAGCAGAAGATTGTAATCTATTCATAAGAGAGACATCTAAAGGTCTACTACTTGTAGTTATATTTTTTTATGACATTATCTTTGGGGGTAATGACAAACTTAGTCCAGAATTTGCTAAAGAGATGGAGAGTGAGTTTGAGATGAGCATGATTGGACCTATCAAATACTTCTTGGGATTAAATGTGTAGCAGACAAAGAAAGGTATTTTCATTAATCAATCCAAGTATGTGAAAGAGATACTAAAGAAATTCAAGATGGATTATTGCATGGCAGTGGGCACAACTATGATAACAAGATGCAAGCTTACAAAAGAAGATGATTCTCTAGTAGTAGATATAACATTGTACAAATCTATGATTGGTAAACTCATATATCTTACTCAAACTAGACCTGATATTTCCAATGCAGTTGGCATAGTTGGAAGATTTGTAGAAGAGCCTAAACAAAGTCACCTCATAATAGTAAAGAGAATATTCAGATATCTGAAGGCCACTATAGATCATGGTTTATGATATCCTAATTTAGAAAATGTTGAGCTTCATGTGTATACTGATGTTGATTGGGCATGATGCATTGATGATAGAAAGATTATGTTAGGTGGAGTAGTGTTTTTTCATGATAGACTCGTCACTTGGACAAGCAAGAAACAAAATTTTATTTCTTAGTCAATAGAAAAAGTGGAGTATGTTGCAACAGCCTTGAATTGTTCTACGATTGTTTGGATCAAGCAAATGATAAAGGACTTTGGAATTCAAATTGATTATCCTATTTTTATTCATTGTGATAACACTAGCACTATCAACATGTCAAAGAACCCTATGATGCATGCAAAGACAAAGCACATTGAGATCAAGTATCACTTCCTAAGAGAGAAAGTGGTAGAGAAAGAAGTCAAGTTGGACTATGTGAATACTAAAGATCAATTAGCAAACATATTCACAAATCCCTTGCCAAATGATACTTTTGAGTATCTCAAGGAGAAGCTGGGAGTAATTCCCTTCCCTGATTCTACTTAGAAGAAAGAAGAAAGAGAATCAGTCCTCAGGGACTGATGGATGGTTGACTACTCTACTTTAGGAGTAGTACCAATGCTTAAACTGATTGGTGCCCTTTGCCATTGATGTTAAAGGGGGAGTAATATATAGTCATGAAAAATAGAAGCAAAGAAGGAGTAATATAATAAGGGGGACTAGTATTTAGTTGAGGAAATGGAGAATGTTGAAGAATATTGTAGAAGATAGAGGATTCATCCTTGGGGGAGTTTTGATGAGGAAATGGAGAATGTTATAAAAGAATTATTCATTTGGGTTGATGGTGTTTTTCATTCCATATGTTGCCATCAATTCTAAAGGGGGAGATTGTTGGAGATTTTCTAGCAAGCCAGTGCTGACTGTGTGTTTGTCATTGATGACAACATATGGTAAGTAGCATGCATGGAAGACTTATGTAGTAAGCCTTTAGTATATACATTGACATGTTATCAACATGATATCATGGACACAGAGGTTAACTGTTAGTACAGATAGTTATATAGAAGCTTGTGTCAAAAGTGTTCTTGACAGAGTTACATGAAGTGTTCTATGAATGATTGTCTATACAGTTATCATGGAGCCTTGTGCATTTGGATATATGATGGAGACATGTTAGTGATGTTAAATTCATGGATGCAGAGTCTGATAATCAATAGAAGTGAAGTTATGTAGTCACTATTCACCAGTAGCAGCTTCCTGTGTTTATTTAGAAGAGGTGACATAGATTTTATTAGTACAAGAGTTTTGCCTATCATTTTGGTATGCACCCTTGGATTAGTGATTGGATAAGAGTTGAGAATGTTTGGTTAAGAGTGCATGATGTAATTCAGCTTTAGGAGAAAGATTTAGTTACTTTGGTAGAGCTAACAATATATAGCATGCATCTACATTTATTAATTTTGGACAGGTCCTAGATTGTGTTGCGTTCTTAGTAGAGCCAATAGAATTATTATTGGAGTATGTTATGGGTTGTCTAATATGATTTCAAGGTGGTTCTAACATGCTGAATTGATTATATCATTTAGAGGTATGATATTTATAGGTAGTCATTTGTGATTGCTAAGACATGGTTCAGAGTTGATTGTGAAGAGCAGAGCAGAGTGTGCAAAGTGTTGAGCCATCACCTAAGGGTCTATGTGACCAAGTAAAGATTTTGTGCTATACATTGGAACTGATCCAAATAGTAGGTCAAAGCGTAGTTCACCAAGATCTAGATATAGTGTGTATCTGTTATTAAGAAGGTTGTAGCCTTCACCCATTTGAGAAGTGTTCTCTTGGACAGTGCGTCCTCACCCCTAACAGAGTTAATTGTAAAAGAATCCTAACATGGTCTGATCCTTGACTATGTCACTATACTAAATTCATTGTAAACACAACTCCTAATAGGGTTAAGGATCTTCTAATAAGGATCATAATACACTAGTGCAGATTATTAGTGGGTGTTAATTCCCATCGGGGTTTTTACCTATTTGGGTTTCCCTATAACCAAAATATTGGTGTTGTGTTCAAGTGTTCTTTCATTTTGTTTATGCTTTATGTTTAAGTATACTTAATTGGATAAAGAATTGAAACTTTTAGATAACTGATTCACCCCCCCTCTCAGTTATCTCTTGGGACTATTCCTAACAAAAGTTGCACACACCTATTGGAGAGATGCAATCAACAAAATAGTCTATACCATCAATAGAATACAATTGAGGCCTGGCATGGACAAGACACCTTATGAGATATGGTTTGGTAATGTTCCCACAATGAAATACTTCAGAATCTTTGGAAGCAAGTGCTACATCAAGAGGGATGAAGCAATAGGCAAGTTTGATGCAAGAAGCGATGAAGGTATTTTCCTTGGTTACTCTACTAAAAGAAAATCTTATAGATGTTTTAATTTAAGATTGAATAAGATCATTGAAAGTTCTCATGTTAAGATTGATGAAAAGTTTATGGTTCAAGAAAGATATCATGATTATGCACCTATGATTGAAGAAGAACCCATTCCTTCCACTAGTGAGACAGTTGTTGAAGGGATGTTTGACAATATTGATGTATTATTCAATGACCTTGAAACAAGTGAAGAAGAAACTTAGAAGGTAGATGAGACAGTATCACCTAAAGTTCCAAAGTTTACATCTATATATCACTCTAATGATGACATCATTGGAGATCAGAGTGGAAAAGTCACAACAAGATCAAAAGAAAAGAGTTCAGTAGGCAATGAAGTGGTATATTTATTATCTCAGATTAAACTTGTAAGTGTCAAAGATGCATGTAATGATTTAGATTGGCATGATGCTATGAAAGAAGAACTAGATCAGATTATCAAGAATGATGCTTGGGAACTAGTCCCAAGACCTAGTGATAAGAATGTGATTGGAACAAAGTGGATATTTAGAAAGAATATGAATGAAGATGGTATAATAGTAATAAATAAATCAAGGTTAGTATGTAAGGAATATGCACAAAGAGAAGGTATTTATTATTCAGACACATTTGCACCTATGAGAAAATTAGAAGCCATTAAGTTGTTTCTAGCTTATGCGACATTCAAAAACTTCAAAGTTTATTAGATAGATGTTAAGTCAACATTCTTGAATGGATAATTAAAGGAAGAAGTATACATTGAACAGCCAGAAGGATTCACCTTATCAGATAGGCCTGATATGGTATGCAGACTAAAGAAGGCCCTTTATGGACTTAAGCAAGCCCCTAGAGCTTGGTATGAGAGACTTGATGGATATCTAACAAAAATTAGATTCAAGAAAGGAGTAGCAGATTGTAATCTATTTATAAGAGAGACATTTGAAGGTTTACTACTTGTAGCTATATTTGTTGATGACATTATCTTTGGGGGTAATGACAAACTTAGTGCAGAATTTTCTAAGGAGATGCAGAGTGAGTTTGAGATGAGCATGATTGGACCCATCAAATACTTTTTGGGATTAAATGTGCAGCAAACAGAGAAAGATATTTTCATTAATCAGTCTAAGTATGTGAAAGAGATATTAAAGAAGTTCAATATAGATGATTGCAAGGAAATGGGTACACCTATGATAATAGGATGCAAACTTACAAAAGAAGATGATTCTCTAGCAGTAGATATAACATTGTACAAGTCTATGATTGGTAAACTCATATATCTTACTCAATCTAGACCTAATATTTTTAATGCAATTGGCATAGTTGGAAGATTTGTAGCAGAGCCTAAACAAAGTCACCTCATGGTAGTAAAAAGAATATTCAAATATTTAAGGGGAACTATAGATTATGGTCTATGGTATCCTAACTTAGATAATATTGAGCTTCATGTATATACAGATGTAGATTGGGAAGGATGCGTTGATGATAGAAAGAGTACATCAGGAGGAGCACTATTTCTTGGTGAAAAACTTGTCACTTGGACAAGAAAGAAGTAGAATTTTATTTCTAAGTCAACAACAAAAGCAGAGTATGTTGTAGTACCTTTGAATTGTTCTACAATTGTTTGGATCAAGCAGATGATAAATTATTTTGGAATTCAGATTGATTATCCTATTGTTATTCATTGTGATAACACTAGCACTATCAACATGTCAAAGAATCCTATGATGCATGCAAAGACAAAACACATAGAGATTAAGTATCACTTCCTTAGAGAGAAAGTGGTAGAGAAAGAAGTCAAATTAGATTATGTGAGTACAAAGGAACAACTAGAAGATATATTCACAAAGCCTTTACCAAAGGATACTTTTGAGTATCTCAGGGAGAAGCTGGGAGTAATTCCCTTCCCTGATTCTTCTTAGAGAAATTGGAAAGAGCATCAGTCCTCAGTGGCTAATGGATGGTTGACTACTCTACTTCAGGAGTAGTACCAGAGCTTAAATGTTTGGTGCCCTTTTCCATTGATTTCAAAGGGGGAGTAGTATATAGTCATGAAAAAAAATATTAAAGGGGGAGTACATATAGAATTAAGGAGGAGTAATATATAGTAGAAAGGGGGAGTAGTATTCAATCGTGGAAGCAGTTCAGTTGAGGAAATGGAGAATATTGAAGAATATTGCAGAAAATGAAGGATTAATCCTTGGGGGAGTTTTGATGAGTAAATGGAGAATGTTATAAAAGAATTTTTCATTTGGATTGGTGGTGTTTTTCATTCCATATGTTGCCATAAATGCCAAAGGGGGAGATTGTTGGAGATTTGCCAGAAAGTCAGTGCTGACTGTATGTTTGTCATTGATGACAACATATGGTAAGTAGCATGCGTAGAAGACTTATATAGTAAAATTTGAGTATATGTAGCATGGACATGTTATCAGCATGATATCATGGATGCAGAGGTTAATTGTTAGTACAGACAATTATGTAGTAGCTTGTGTCAGTAGTGTTCCTGATAGAGTTACATGTAGTGCTCTATGAGTGATTGTCCATAAAATTATCATATAGCCTTTCACATTTGGATATGTGATGGAGACATATTAGTGTTGTTACATTCATGGATGCAGAGTTTGATGTGTAGTAGAAGTTAAGTTATGCAGTCACTATTCACTAGTTGCAGTTTCTTGTGCTTATCTAGAAGAGCTGACATAGATTATATTGGTACACGAGTTGCACCTATCATTTTAGTATGTGTGCTTGGATTAGTGATTGGAGAAGAGTTAATAATGTTTGGTTAAGAGCACATGATGTAATTCAGCTTGAGGAGAAAGTATCAATTAAATTGGTAGAGCCGACAGTGTGTAGTGTGCGTCTACACTTATTGATCTAGACGAGTCCCAATTTGTGTTGCATGCTTAGTAGAGCCGAATGAGATGTTATTGGAGAGTGTTATTATTTATCTAATATTATTTCAAGGTGGTTTTAATAGGATGACTTGATTATATCATTTAGAGGAAAGATACTTGTAGTCGGTCATTTATGATCACTAGGAGTATGGCATGGAGATGAAAGATTAGAGAAAAGAAGAGAGTGTGAAGTATTGTGTCATCAAGAAGAGGTCTATGTGAAAGAGAAGATAGAGTGTGCTATTAATTGGAATTGATCAAGACATTAGTTCTACCTCGTAGTTCACCAATATCCAGATATAGTGTGTATCTATTATTCAGAAGGTTGCAACCTTCACCCCTTTGAGCAGTGAGCTCTCAGACAGTGTGTCCTCACCTGTAACAGGATCAATCATAAAAGACTCCTAATAGGGTTTGACCTCTAACCAAGTCACTGTAGTTATTGCATTGTAAAGATTAACTCCTAATAGGATTGTAAGATCTTCTAACAATAATCATTATACACTTGTGTAGTTTATTAGTGGGTGTTAATTCTCATCAGGGTTTTTACCTATTTGGGTTTCCTCATAACCAAAATATTGGTGTTTTGTTCAATTGTTTTGTCATTGTGTTTATGCTTAAATTTTAAGTATACTTAATTGGATAAAGAATTGAAACTTGTAGATAACTGATTCACCCCTCCCCCCCTCAGTTATCTCTTGGGACTATTCCTAACAATAATATAGTACAATACAAAGTGAGCCAAAAAGAAAGGCATCAAGTGTTTGCAAGTTTTAGGTGACAGTGACCTAATAGTTAATCAGATTCATGGTACTAACCTCACCAAAAATGATGTTCTCAAGATGTACAAGCATAGAGTTTGGGATCTAATTAAAGGACTTGATGCTTTTAATCTAATCTCTATTCCAAGAAATCAAAACAAAAAAGTAGACAAGCTGGCTGCTATGGGAGTTGAATATGACATTCCTAAATAGGTCAAGAGAACTGAAGTGTAGTATGTGAGGGTCCTTGTAAGAACTTCAGTCCCAAACAATCAGGTAAACTGGAAATTCTTTGAAAGTGATGAACAAATATCAAATTTTTTGATAGAAGAGGCTGAATCTTCTACTGCTAATCAGAGTAGACATGCTCATCAATACAATGGTCAGATGTTACAGTTGAAAAATAATAAGTTACCCAAGGGGTTAGTCACCCTTGAGTCTATTTTTTAACTTTGATGACCAGATTAGAGGAGATAAGGAAAGCATGACAATGAAGGAGGAACACTATCAACCTGTTGAGATACTCTGAGATAAGTTACTCAAACTTGGAAAGGTGTGTACTCAACCAGAACAACAAGATTTTGTCTCATTATGCTAGGAATTCAATGATGTGTTTGCATGGAAATATTATGACTTGAAAGGGTTTGACCCCCACTTAGCCAAACACACTATTGAGCTTGAACCCAATGCTAAACCTATGATACAAAGGAAAATACCTATTAACCCCAAGTTAGAGGTGTTAATGAAGACATAACTAAGGAAAATGATTGAGGCTAACATTATATTTCCTATCAAGAATACTTCTTGGGTTTCTAACTTGGTACCTATCAGGAAAAAGAATGGTGAAATTTGACTATGTGTGGAGTTTAGAGACCTCAATTGGGCCTCACTTGAAGAAAACCACCCACTTCCCTCTATGGAACATATATTACAGTTTGTTTCAAGATCTAATAGGTTCTCATTTCTAGATGACTTTTCTAGTTATAATCATGTCCTAGTAAGGGAGGAAGACCGGTAAAAAATAACCTTTACGACTAAGTCAAGCACCATGTCATATAGAAAGATACCTTTTGAGTTATGTAATGCTGGTACAACCTTCCAGAAAGACATGGAGATGGCATTTTCTAGCCTAATGTATAAATTTGTCCTAGTTTATCTAGATGACATAACTATTTTTTCAAAGGATACTAGTGATCACTTGGTTCATTTAAGACAAATCTTTGAGAGATGTAGAGAATTCAAAGTCTCATTGAACCCCAAGAAGTGCATCTTTATTGTCCATGAAGGTAGAATTCTAGGACATATTATTTCTAAAGAGGGGACAACTATTGACCCTGAGAGCATAAGTACAATCTTGGCACTACCATTACCAACACACAAGAAAGGGCTACAAAGTTTCATGGGGAGAATCAATTTCTTAAGGAGATTCATCCTAAATGTTGCAGCATTACTGAAACCTATGACTCAATTTGAAAAAGAATGCAGCCTTCCATTGGACAAGTGAAGGTAAGAGGTGTTTTGAAGAAGTAAAAGAGGCAATAGCATCTGCCCCTACTTTGGTAAACCCAAAATTTTCAAATAAATTCATTTTGTATGCATTTAGGAATACTGACACTATATCTACTATGTTAGTTCAACATAATGATGATAATAAGGAGAAACTATTAGCTTTCCACAGCCAAGGTTTGGATGGGTATGATTTAAACTACACCCCTATGGAGAAACATGTCCTAGAAATGGTAAGAAGTCTAAAAAAAATTAGACATTTTCTTTCTAATAATATAGTTCATCTTATGCTTACTCATCCCTGCATTAAAGATTTTCTTTTGAACAAGGATTTGAACCATAAAAGAGTTGATTGGATTACTAAGCTAATGGAATATGATTTTCAAATCAAAGTTACTAAGTTGATAAGAGGGAAAGGATTATGTGAGAAAATGGCAGAAGGGGGAGATGAAAACAATAAACAAGAGGAAGATGTTGTCCTAATGAATTAAAATTTAGAACAAAATAAAGATCTTGCAAGTTTGACAATAGAAATGAAGCACTACCTCCTGATTGGTGAGTGTCCTCAAGTTCTTGATAGAGCCAAGAGAAGGTATTTCAGGATTCAATCCATTCTTTTTATCATTTTGGATGGTGTTTTATATAGAAAAGATTATAATGGTGTTCTATTAAGATGTGTTGAGCCAAACCAGATGGATAGAATTCTAGAGGAATTCCATGATGGAGCATTTGGAGGCCATTTTGCAAAAAGGACTAATACTCTGAAAGTGATGAGCGCATGATATTACTGGCCTAACTTGCATAAGGATTCCTTTTCCTGGGTAATAAATTGTAACAATTGTGCTTTATTTGCAGGAAAATAGAAGTTGGCACCCTTACCATTGCATCCTATCAAATTAGAACAACCCTTCACAAAATGGGGGTTGGATTTCATTGGCCCCATCAATCCACCATCCAGTGTTGGTCATAAATGGATCTTTACTTCTACATATTACTTTACTAAGTGGATAGAGGTTGTGGCACTGAAAGAAGAAAATGATAACTTAGTCCTTAACTTCTACTAGGATATTGTGTCAAGATTTGGCACACCTAACTCCATCATCTCAGACAATGCCTTAGCTTTCCTTGGAATAAAGATCTCTAAATGGGCAGTGAGACACAACATTTTTCTGAATACTTCATCCAACTATTACCCTAAGGGTAATGGCCAGGAAGAGCCAAATAACAAGAACTTGATAAGTATCATCAAATGGGTCATTGAGGGGAGCCAAAGAGACTGGCACAACAAGTTGAAGCCGACCTTATGGGTAGACAAGATAACCCCTAAAAGATCCACATGTAACTCTTGCTATATGCTGGTTTATGGAAAAGAAGCTAGAGTTTCTATTTCCATTGAATTACCTACTCTAAGCTTAATTAAGGAGCTTGAATTAATGAAGGAAGATGCTATGAAAGTCAGACTTTTTGAATTATTTGAGCTTGACAAAACTAGAAAACTAGCATTAGAGAATCTTGAAGCCCATCATTCTTAGATGAAGAAAACTTTTGATAAGAAAAATATGCTTAGAGTTTTCAAAAAAGGAGACCTGGTCCTCAAATGGGATGAGTTAAAGATCAAACTAGGAAGGCACACCAAATTTGATGAAATATGGAGTGGGCCCTTCATGATCACAAAATGTAAAGCCCACAATGCCTTCCATTTGGCTACCATAGATGGAAAAGAGTTTCCCATTCCCGCGAATGGGATTCACCTCAAATCATGCTACTGAGGTTAAAGTACTATCCTTGTATATTAGTAGTTATTTGTTTCAATTTTTAGTGCTCCCTAAGTTCTTTAGCATAGGTGTGTTCTAGTTTTAGTTTGGTATTTTGCTCTTTTCTATGGTTATTAATAAGCCAGAGACACATTGATGTCATTCTTCAAGATCCATCAAGAAAGTATCAATGATTGGTAGTAGTGAGTAAATTTCCCACTGATACAAATCATCAATAGTCACATGATGAGTCCCTCAAAATAATACCAATTTGTTTCAGGCACATAGGGTTTTGTGGAAGAGAAGGAGCTATTTTCTTTGGAGCTATGTTGAGTTTTGAGACCCAAAAGACTCTATGCCCAATGGATGCAAAAGGAAACTAATCAAATGGTACTTAGTAAGAAAGAAATCAGCCAAGGTCACTAGAAATACCATATGTTCATGTTCATTCAATTGGTAACCTATTTACTAGATGAGTGACTAAAATATCCTAGTTTGCATTATTAAGTGACCTTGTTTAAATTTTTGTTCGTTTCATTGAACTATAAGATGAAACTACATATGAAAGACAAGAGAAATCTACATCTAAGGATTGCAAGTGTATATGTTGAATCATAACTATCTAAACATGAAAATATTGTATGTACTCTAGAAAAGAGTGAAAAGTAAATCATCTGGGCTCAAACTGTGTGTGTGAATTGTAGACCTGCAAAGCTGCAACATAACACTTCAATAAGACATTATATTGTTAGGAAAACAATCAAATAAAGCATGTAAGAATACTAACAAAATCATCCTATTGCTTCCTAGTCATAAATAGTTTGATCTATGTTAGTATGCTCTTAGAATTATGTATAGACTAGTGATATTACAATTATGAAATGGAAGATTCAAGAGATTAGAAATATTCATTTAGCATGAAAGCAATTAAGATGAATTGAGCTAGAAATGAAGAAATTGATGAGAAATAGAAGAATTTGATCTATATTGAAAATAGAAGCACTTTGTTAATAAAATGATCTAGATATCAAATGAATTAAATGGGCTTGGTTTTATAGATTTCCTCTTGAAGGGAAAGGTTGAATTTAAATTCAATGGTTGCAATTCATCCTTGATGGATGGTTGATATTTATTCTCACTTGATTCATGTGAGTGATCCTTGTGATTAGCTCCCATTGGTTGGAATTAACTCCTTTGTCCTTTTGTGGGTTGAAAGGATAATAAGACAATTATTTAATTCACATTAATTAATATCACTAGCCATGGGTATTTTTGAGTTTGATTTGATTAAATGACTATGATGATTAATTAAGGAATTATTCTTGATGATTGATCATAGATGCTTGATAATTGATGAATTATGTAATTAAATCAATCTAGTTCAATTACACAATTATGCTTGAGATGAGCTTGATTTGATCACTTGATTTGAGATTTAAGGGATATAGTTGAGCTAGACCATTTTTAGGTGATTACATTTACCCCTCTTTGAATCGATGTGTGAGTAGGAAGTTGGTTCAAATAATATCTGATGTTTGATGTTGATTTGATTTTGATTGAGTGAATAGTTTGATATGATGTGATGAAACTATTCTTGATTAGAAATTGATTCCAAACTTGATTGAACAAAATATGATGAAATATGAAAAGATATCGATTCTAAACTTGATTGGATAAGAACTGCTCATACCGACTTTGAGCTTGATTGAACAAAGATCGTTAAGAGATTTGGATAGATTACAAATATTCAACTTGATATGGAACTTGACTAAGTTAAGATGCTCCTGGAAATATGATTTTGTTCTATTCACTTATTAGATTTAATGATTTTAATAGATTCGATTTGATGACAAAAATTTGATAGATCACATTTGGTTGACAAGATTTTTGATGATCTATACATCAGATTTAGTTGACAAGATTTTTGATGATCTAGATTAGAATATTATGATATATGATTCCCCCTCGAGAGTGAGATCAAAATTTGATAGAAAATATTGAGTGAAATTGGATGATAGTTAAGATTAGATTCAAAGAATTTTGATTGATGTAACATTGCTGGATAAAGATTGATTTAGAAGAAATTTCGATTGAGCTCCCAATAATGATATTGAATAGATAGTGATCAATAATGAAAGAAAGAATCTTTGATGTGACTCTCAACCATGTTGAAGATAGATTTCCCTTCTTGGGGTAATTTTGATCAAGTCAGATAAATACAATAATGAAAGAATGAAATTGAATGCCCCTAGAATGATATGCAATCTTCCATGAGTGTCACTATTTTGATCTTTTTATTATGCTTTTTCTCATCATAGAGCTTTTGTTAGCAGTAAGTACAAACATCAGTGACTTTCAAAGTTGATGATTAACTAGAGTACTTACTTATGTTAGTGTTAGTTACAAGTAAGAAAATAAACAAGAGTTCCTTATGTTCTTGTGCAATTATTGTGTTGTCCGCAATAACCCATATGTTCATATCCTTGGACTAAACTTTTGATGTACCTGCAATGACCCTTTATCATTCATATCCTTGGGAAGATTTTTCCAATTTACACAATAATACGAAATTGATTGATGAAAAACAAACAAGGAAATATTTCCCACAAACTACTATCAAAGAAAGAGATCATGCCTCATGTCCTTATTCCTCTAGTCCATAGACATCATTGAGTTACTCGGGAGACATGATTAGTACAAGTTATGATAAGTTTGTTTTTGATAGGTGGTATTGAGAAACACATTTGATTGATTGTATTTATTTTTACTTTTTCTTTAATGATCATTGTTTGTTTAATGACTGTTGAGAAACACTATTTCTTGAGTGTGCAGAGTGTTGAGAAACACCATTGTTTATTGGATGAGTTTGATTTTGTCTTTGCATTTATGATTTTTGTTTCCTTGATGAGTGTTGAGAAATACTAATGTTTGAGTGTGTGGATGTTTAGAAACACCATTTGGTATTGAGTGGTGTGTTTAGTGACAGAACACCTGATAGTTGTGAGGTAATGTGTCTAACTCCACTCAAGAAAATGGTTGGTGTTGACTACAAGGGAATAGTGTGAAATTATGGCAAGGATGCACAAGATAATGAGGATTATCTTGGGATAAGAAATATAATGATAGGTAGCACGAATGTCACAAGTGAATAAGCCAATGACAAGGACAAAAAATGTCAGGAAGCATGATGCTTATGGATATAGCTCAACCTTGTCAAGATCAAAGGTAAAAGAGGGAATATGATGTATGTGGGATAATCAGATGATGGAGGATATGATGGATAAGATAGCATAGATGGAACTTGCCTCAAGGATAGAGTACAAGTAGAAGGAATTATGCATGATGCTTGTTTGGCCATGTTTTCATCAAGCTACTTGTCCAAAGTGCCATAAGAAGTGGTTTTCACCATAGGACGAATTTATTTCTCCTTACTTTTTCTACCAAGGTGCTTGTTTACCAAGTTTTCACCAAGGCACTTTTTCTCTCTTTTTTTTCTCAGAGTTTTCTCTCTTTGTTTTTTTTAAAATTTTTTTGGAAGGAACTCAAGCCTCTTACTCTTTGGATAATGATCCTTTTAAGGATATTCTATGATGGTCCAAGGCCATAAGAAGGTATGCTCAAAGATATTGATAGGGTAATGGTAGGGAATAATATGGAAGATAAGGGAGATGGTAGGTGTTGGATATTGGATTAGGGTATTGAAAGTTTTGAATAGGTGAAGGTGGATAGGATGGTAAGAACAACATTGACATACACCTTGAAGAGTAGTGGAATTATGGAGGAAAAATGGATGGAATAGATTGAGGCTTTGATGTAGAAGGAGATGAAAGGTGTTTGGAAGGAGATGGAGTGGAAGCCTTTGGAAGCTTGGATGCCAACTCTGATTTTTCTTTTGTATCCCAGTCATTTAAAAGAAACTTGGGAATCCACATAAATCTTGATTTTTCTTTTCTTTTGGATTCTTTAGCATATATTTATTTAATTATGGATTTAGGAACCCATATTTTCTTTTATTTCTTTCTTTCCTTACTGGACCCTTGTGGTCTCTTGAATATTTATTTTTTATTTGTATTCACATGTCAATTAGATTGGACATAGTGATCTTCATATATAAGTGGATTATTAGATCTTTGATTTCTTTGTTTGACATCCAAATTACTTCCAAAAGACTTGGGAATTGTGGATGGATAGGATTGATATGGCAGGTTTGTATGGATGGGCTGATATGGAGTGTTCAAGAATGCATGTCTTTGTTGATCTTGGGGAGAGATAGGGTAAGTGGATGACAAGTTGGGAGTGTTAGACATAGTGGATGGAGGGATATAAGGACCCAATATAGGGACCAATGATGGATTTGGAGGATTGTGAAGGCTGATGCTTATGAGGTATGAAAGGGATATCCACATATTTAGAATGAGCTATGTATCCAAGGATCTCACCTTTAGGATTCATATTTATACCAATAGGCTCACGAGTAGCTTTGACAAGAGCATTTGAAGATTGAGAGTACTTATTATTATTCCAATGATTAGGAAGAATGGAGGATTTTTTAGGTGGATATGGAGGATGTTGGAAAAATTATCAGTGCTCCTCTCGGGATTCATGACATGGTTTAACCACCTCCTGTGTCTTCTATAAGTCTAGTGGTTGCATTAAGAATTAACAAGTTGATATTTTGGTGCAACAACAACCACTACTTGTAACAATTAGTATCAGAGCTTGGTCACATGTTTGAATCCTCTTGAGTAGCACTGAGGGGGATATTGTTGGAAAAATGGTCAGTGCTCCCCTCAGGATTAGTGACATGGTTTAACCACCTTTTGTGTCTTCTATAAGTCTAGTGGTTGTATCAGGTATTAATAGGTTGATCTTTTGGTGCAATGACAACCACTACTTGTAACAAAGGAGTATGAAAATAAGGTGAGGGAATACTCTGATCTTGACAAGGATCTTTGGATAGCATAGTAAAAGTGTTTTTCTCTTGAGTTTTAAAAGGAATACCTTGATCTTTCTTAGGAGATGGAGGGATATGTGGCTCTTGAGATGGAAAGGTATCATCTTGGAAGGAATAAAATGGTATGGAAAGGTCATCATGAGGTATGGGACTTTGGTCAAATATTGGATGAGGAAAGATGGTATCTTGATCTTGATCATTACTAATATTAGTTTCTTCACACTTTGAATTATCCTCTTGACATGGAGCCACTTCTAATGACAAGGTAGGAGTTTCAATTTGCATGGGAGATTCTTAAAGAACTAATGGAACAACATTTTGACTAGGCATTAAAATGCATAAAAGTTCATGATCTTTGATTTTGGAATCATTGAAAATATTTGCAGCTAGATGTAAATTAGCTTGGATTTCTTTCATAGGTAGCCTTTGAGGATAGACATAGTCAGCATGAAAAGAATTAGGTTCTTTGTTTGATGGAGGAAATTTAGATAGCTGTTTCAACTCCATGGAATATGAAGTCTCATGTTCATTATTTTGATGATAGGCATAGTAGTTGCTCAGGAATACAAAACCACGTAAAGTGATTTGAGGAAACGTGATAAGATTGTGTTTAAGAAGTTCTTGCAGTGTTGATTCATAAGACTATCCCAAAGGAGTAAAGATTCTCTCTAAGGGATGATTAGGTTCTTCTTGATGTTCTTCAAGTGAATAGGATATATCTGTTTCTTCATTTTCTTCATCAAAGATAGGATTATCATTAGATTGTGGCATCTCTTGATCAAAGATCGGATAGTCATTCATTGGTCTCTCCATGTTTGAAGGAGATGAAGACATGTGGATATCATATTTAAAGAGAAAATGACATATTGATCATAAGGAATACTTGTCTGATGGGATCTCCTTTTCTTTCTTCATCCCTCAAACTTTTGATTGCAAAGCTTGACATTGCTCAATGAGGGTAAAGATAGATTGATCATCCATATTATGATTGTTTTGATTTGTTTGATTATATGATGGATGAGAATATTTAAGACCTTGTTTTAATGTTGGATTAGATTGAGAAGACCAAGGGGATGGAATAGAAGAAAAATTAAAATCCAAATTTTTTATATTTTTTTTCAATATTTTTCAATGTTTTAGTAATTTGGATTTTCAGAGGTCTTCTCATTTCTGGGGGTTGAGACTGTCGTTAATCTTAAAAATTGGGTCTATTTTTTATATTGAAGTAGATTTCTTGATTATTTTTCCAACGATGAAAATAGTTCACAATTTCGAGCACCGAGTCAAAAGTTATGCCTTCTCCAAGTTGGGGTAAATTTTTACAAACCTTTTAAGAATTTATCAATGTTTTCCCTATCTGATAGACTGAATGTAATGACTGAACCTGACAAAGAAGCCAAAAGGGTATCCAAAAATGCAAAAATATAGGTTCTAGCATGTGCAAAAGTTCTCTCTATCCTAGATGCGACACTCTAGATCTGACTTGCAATGAAATGTTCCCAAATGCGACCCAGGAATATGAGATGTGACTCTTAATTTAGCTTTGGTCCTAGATGCGACTCAAGAAATTTGGGGTCTACTAGATGTGATCCTAAAATGACCAGATGGGATTTGGAATTTTGGGTGCGATCCAAGATACCATATGTGACATTATGATGGACAGTTTGATGCCATGTTTAGTCAATTTCAAGAAAATGTGTCTTCTCTATTTGATTCCAGTAACTTGTAGGTGTCTAAAAGTGCTTGGTGTTTGTTCATGAGGGATTTATCTGAGGTTTGTACTTAAAACACATCAAGAAATCATTTTTAATCAAACACACCTAACCTTCCTTATGTTAGGTAGAGATTGGAAACACTTGCTCACTGACTTAGGAATATACTCAAAAACTCCTCAGAATATGGAAGTCCAATAACACATAATGGATATTGGAGGCCATATTAGCTAAGTATTAACATCAATGAGGGATCAATATGGTGAATGTCTTGGGGAAATTACTATTTGCCTCATACAAGTGTTACCAACCTTTCGGGGGTGAATCGGGTAGCATATAACTTAAGGTTTTTAATGAAGGCATCTGTTCATAACCATCTTCCATATTCCTGCAAGAAGGATTGAGGCCTATAGCTCTATGAGTACTCAAAACTATGTAGTCTTGCAAGCAAGATTCAAGTGGCTCCGCTCTACACAAGATTCAAGCATGTCATTGGAAAAGATCATCAATATTCCAATGCAAAAATGAATTATGTCTTCTGAAGTTTTCACCTCAAGGAAGCATCAAATTTTATAGTGGGGTAGAAGATTTGGCTTAAGACTTGTCCCCACTTGGGTCATTCCCTAGAGCTTTTTTACTCAACCACTAGGCCCTCTAAAGGTATTACAATAAAGAAAATAGATAAATGATTGTGAGGTCTATATTTATGATTCTCCATGAAGGAGAAGAGAATAATCTCCTATCTTGATGCAAGGTAGGGAGAAAGAGAGGCCAAACACTGGCACACCCTAATGATCCAAGCCTACTCAACACATGTGGAAGCAAACAAACACAATAGTGAGAGAGAGAATGCAAGATCTTTCATATATTTTTATCAAATAGAACCATACATGCTGGGCTGTAAGGCCTTCCCGATTAGGGCCAGATATTACAATGATTTACAGAAGTCCTCAAACATGCGAGGATCTGTCAAAATCTCTACTTCTATCTTCTATCAAACTCCTATCCCAAAAACTACCTCTAAACTACAACCAAACAACTACATTTATACAAGAGTCTACCGAATTGAGTCAGCCTTCAGATCCACAATCAATGGAAGGAACGGTCAGATCTGGGACCACATGCTTCCCAATGATGGATTCCAACATTAAATCCATGATCTAATATAAATGCACAAGTCAGCCACAAAAGGAACTAAAACTAAACCCGTTAGTGAGCAAGATAACCGAGCAGTAGACAAGCAACACCGAGCACCAGTGAAACAACCTACCACCTAGGAGATAAATGACCACACTCGGTAACCAAAGGAAACTGACCAACTACCAACCAACTCGGTCAAAGAAGGAACCAAGCAACACAGACAAACTCCAAATTGTTTTGGTGACACAAGATTTCCAAGGACCTGAGATGCTTTTGCATCAGACACCTAGGGTTATTTTGAAATGATTCTCTGAATCATTTGGTAGGTTTGGCTTGAGCTACATCCAACTCAGATTATGAAATCCATGAACTATCTTCCATCGGTCTATTCTTCCATTTTACTAGATATTCCATATACTATTTTCCTCTTGAACTTTTTCCAAGTCTTTCCTTCAAATCAATTCAACTTCTTCATTCTACTTCTTAGGATATTTTGTCGGCAATCTCACTTCTTCATCAGGTTCATGATACTCATACAAATCAACAATGTTGAAAATCAGTGATATGTCCATGTCATCGGGTAACTCAATTTCATATGCATTTCCACTGTCAAATTTCCTCAAAATCTTGCAAGGTCCAAACTTCTTCATCTTCAGCTTCCCATATGTTCCAACAGGAAATCAACCTTTCTTCAAATGAACCATCACTTCATCACCAACATCAAAATTTTTATGTCTCCTTGATCTATCAGCTCTGTCTTTGTATTTTTGATTACTATCTTCCAGCTTCAGCTTCACATCTTCATGCAATGTCTTCATGTACTCAGCAAACTTTACTCCTTCAACACTTTTCTTATTCTCATCAGCAATGTCTCTCAAATCATATATTCCTCTCGGTTGTGTGCCATTTACAATCTTAAATGGTGTCTTTCCAGTAGTCCTATTCACTGAATTATTGTATGTAAACTCTACTTGTGCCAACACAAAATCCCAATCACTCGGTGTGTCTCCAACTAAACATATCAAAAGATTTCCCAAACTTCTTTTCACAACTTCAATCTATCCATCGGTTTAAAGGTGAAATGTAGAACTATATTTCAACTCAGTGCCAAATTTCTTCCAAAGGGTTTTTCAAAAATATCCAACAAATTTATTGTCTCGGTCAGAGATAATACTCCTCAGTAATCCATGCAATCTAAAAATTTCCTTAAAGAAAATATCTGCTACATATATTGCATTTGATGTCTTTCTACAAGGTATAAAATGTGACATTTTAGAAAATCTATCCACAACAACAAATATAGAATCATTACCTCTTACTATCTTCGGTAAGCCAAGAACAAAATCCATGCTGATGTCAATCCAAGGTTTCTGAGGAACAACAATCGGTGTATACAATCCAGTGTTCTGACTTGCTCCTTTTGCAACTTGACAAATTCCACAACTTTCACAAATTTCTAAACATCTTTATACAACTGCGGCCAAAAGTACTTTTCCTTAAGAAAATTCCATGTTTTATCAATACCAAAATGTCCAGCCAAACCACTACTATGTTTCTCCTTTATCATATTAGTTCTCATTATTCTTCTCGGTATACACAACTAATTATTTTTAAACAACATACCTTCCTGAATAAAATATCCATCCCATTTAGTATCTTGTTGATCTTGAATAGGTGCTCTGCACTTTCTCCATGGCTCAGAAAAATCAGGGTCAAACTCATAAGAATCTCTCATCTCATCAAAACCAAGAACTTCAATTTTCATCTCGGTCATCAAAGATCTTCTTCTGCTCAATGCATCAACAACTTGGTTAGTGACTCCACTCTTGTGCTTTATCACAAATGTATAACTCTGCAAATACTCAACCCATTTCATATGTCTCTGATTCAACTTATTCTGACTACCCAAATACAATAAAGCCTTATGATCAGTATACAACACAAATTCACTTGGTATCAAATAATATCTCTATTTCTTCAGTTCTTGAACAATAGCATAGAATTCTTGATCATACACAAAATATTTCCTTCTACAACATTCAAATTTTCACTAAAGAAAGCAACAATTTTACCTTCTTGACTCAACATAGCTCCAATTGCACTTCCACTTGCATCACATTCCACTTGAAGTACCTTACTAAAATCAAAAAATGTCAAAATAGGTAATTCAACAACCTTCTGCTTTAGAGTTTCAAAAATTTTGTCAGCTCCATGTGTCCACTTGAATTCTCTTTTGTCTCCTCTCATAGTCTCAGTCATAGCATTACAAATTGAACTAAAATTCCTTATGAACTTTCAGTAAAAACTTTCCAAACCATGAAATGATCTTACCTCACTAGCATTCACAGGTGTAGGCCAATTCAAAATAGCTTCAACCTTTTCAGGATCCATCTTCAAACCATCAGCTAAAATAACAAATCCCAAATACACAATCCCCTCTTTCATCAATGAACACTTTTTCAGATTTATCAGCAACTTCTCCTCTTTCAACCTCTGCAAAACTTGTTTAATATGAAACAAATGTTCTTCTTTGGTCTTACTAAATATCACAATGTCATCAAGATATACAATCACAAACTTTCCCAAGAATTTCTTCAAAACTTCATTCATCAACCTCATAAAAGTACTCGATGCATTAGTTAAACCAAAAGGCATAACCAACCACTCATACAAACCTTCTTTTGTCTTGAAAGCAGTCTTCCATTCATCACCTTCTCTAATTCTGATATGATGATACCCACTTTTCAAATCAATTTTGATGAAATACTTTTCTCCAGTCAAACTGTCCATTATGTCATCCATTCTCAGTATAGGAAACCTATACCTCACTGTTATCTTATTTATTGCTCTAGAATCGGTACACATTCTCCATTCTTCTTCAGTGCCAATACAATAGGTACTATATAAGGGCTCAAACTTTCTTTGATCAAACCTTTCTCCAACAACTCTTGAATTTGTCAGTTTAATTCCTAATTCTCGGTAGGTGTCAACTGATGAGGTGTCTTGTTTGGTAAACTAGCTCCAAGGATTAGATCTATACAATGATTAATGCTTATTTTCAGTGGCAAACCATTAGGTACATTATTAGAAATGATATTACTATACTCAATGAGTAAGTTATCAATCTCCTCAAGGATATTATCCTCTATTTTCTTACTCAATTTGTTAGGGATCACAACAAAACATACATCATTCTTCTTCAAAGAGTTAACAAAATTTCTTCCCTCCATCAAATAAACTTTTACAGATGTGCAAACATTACTAATAGGTTCTTCCATCAATGGTAACAAGATTTGTTTCTTTCCATCAACACAATAGTATACTTCTACAATCTACCATCATATATAGCATGTCTATCATATTGCCAAGGTCTACCCAACAAAATATGACAACAATCCATAGGCATGATATCACATAACACCTTATCATAGTACTTTCCAATCTTCAAATTCACATAACATTGTTCACTTACCAAGAGTGTATACTGATCTTTGATCCATGAAATCTGATAGGGCTTCGGATGTACCAACCTTTCCAACTAAAATTTTGTGACCATCTCTTCAGATGCCAAATTCTTTGAGCTACTGTTGTCAATGATTACCTTCCAAACTTTATTAGAAACTCTACATCTGGTCTTGAACAAACTTTTCCTTACCGGATCTTCCTTCTTACTTTCATTCCACAATGCTCTCCTTACCATCAAGTTATTTTCTTTCTCAAGTTCATTCGGTGACTCTTCTTGCACCAAAGCATTTCTACTATTACCAGTCTTCTTACTAGCATGTGTACATTCAAAATATCTATGTCCTTCTTCTCCATAATTGTAACAAGTTCCTCAGAAACTTCCTCTACTATAACCACCTCGGTACTTACTACCTCTACCTCTAGATGAACTTTCACCTTTCCACTCAGTCTTGCCTTTGTCCAGATTTGTCTTTTCTAGTTCAGATCTATTATTTTCACCATTAGATCTACCTCTTCTTCTAGGGAATCTACCACCTTGACCTCTTTGTCTTTGCTCATGTTTCTCCTTGGCCTTCAAAGAAAATTGATAAGGCTCTTCAATGTTCTCCAACTTGACCATACTAATTTCCTCTTGGATGGAAACTCTCAAACCATTCAGGTATCTACTGATTCTTTCTACATCATCTTCATCATGTCTAGATCTGATATCTAATCTATAGAATTCCTCAGCATACTCCTTTACCGAGCTATCTTTTTGTCTCAAAATTTGCATTTTCCAAACTAGGTTAATCTGATAATCACAAGGTAAGAACTTTCCTTTAAATTTGTTCACCATTTTACTCCATACCTTGATTTTGTATTTTCCTTTCCTCTTCCTATCCAATTGTAGATGTTTCCACCATAAGGATGCATGACTTTTCAACTTTGTGCTTGCAATCTTCACCTTCTTGTCTTTATGAATGTTTTCATATTCAAAATACTTTTCCATCTCAGTGATCTAGTCCACTAATTCATTAGAATCTAGCTTTCTACTATACTCAGGAGGATTGAAATGTGGTGTTGACTTAAGACTTGTCAAAGCCTTCAAAAATCTTTCTTCACCTTGATCCATAATAGGTGTAGGTTCTACATTCACCTGTTCTTCCTCAACTTCATCATCACTAACATCTTCAAGATGTCTGCCTCTTCTCTAGGCTGTTTCAACAACTTCTAATCTAGCAGCAATCTGCCTTAGCATATCTACCAATCCTAGATCTACATATCACCTCCCATGAACCATCTTGACAACCCTCTATAATTACAGGTCAAATCACAATCTGCTACCCCACAAAAATCAACTAGGGCTTCAAGAGGAACCTACAAACCTAGTTCTACAGACCTAGATCAAGATCTCACCTCGCTTTGATACAACATGACATAGGTAGGAAGCAAGAGGGGCCAAACAATGGTACACCCTAATGATCCAAGACTTCTCAACACATGTGGAAACAAACAAACACAACAGTGAGAGAGAGAATGCAAGATCTTTCATATATTTTCATCAAATAGAACCATACATGCTGGGCTATAAGGCCTTCCTGGTTAGGGCTAGATATTACAATGATTTATAGAAGTCCTCAAACATGTGAGGATCTATCAAAATCTCTACTTCTATCTTCTATCAAACTCCTATCCCAAAAACTACCTCTAAACTATAACCAAACAACTACATTTATACAAGAGTCTACCAAACTGAGTCAGCCTTCAGATCCACAATCAATGGAAGGAATGGTTAGATCTAGGACCACACACTTCCCAATGATGGATTCCAATATTAAATCCATGATCTGATATAAATGCACAAGTCTTCCACAAAAGGAACTAAAACTAAACCCATCAGTGAGCATGATAACCAAGTAGCAGATAAGAAATGTCGAGCACCAGTGAAACAACTGACCGCCTAGGAGATAACTAACCACACATGGTAACCAAAGGAAATCGACCAACTACCAACCAAATTGGTCAAAGCAGGAACCAAGCAACATAGACAAACTCCAAATTGTTTTGGTGACACAAGATTGCCAAGGACCTGAGATGCTCTTGCATCATATCTAAAATCACCTCTCCAAGACACATCATGCAACCTTTAATTAAATTTCCCCAATTTGACCCCAAATTGAAAATTAACTTTTGAGTTTCTGATTTTCCTCAAGGGAAAAGAGTATAATCCTCTAGTTAATTTGCAAATTGACCTCAAATTGTATTAAATTCCTAGAAATGAAATCATGAAATTTGGTTGATTTCTCCAAGGCAACCTACAAACAACCATTAGTAGTTTCATGTGATAAAGTCTTTGACATTTCATCCTACAAACCACTATTAGACTATTAAAATTGAGAGAAAATACAAAATCAATCGATTAGATGTTATAAAAATCAAAATTCAATCAAATAACCCCAAATGTGATCCTTAATTTGACTGAATGCAATCCAATTTCCCGAATACAATTAAGGATCCTAGATGTGATCCTGAAATAACCAAAGGTGATACCTGACTAGATGTGATCTAGGAAATCTCAGATGCAATCTAGGAAATTTTGGGAGCAAGCCTTCTTCTTAGATGCGATCCAATTATCCAGATGTGATCCTCTGTTTGGTAGAAACATGACAAAAATTAATTTAAAAAGATAGAAATCCATGACTTGGCCCCACGGTGGGCGCCAAAAATGTGTGTGTGAATTGTGGACCTACAAAGGTGCAACATGACACTTAACACAATCAAGGTGGGTGGATCCAATTAAGGACTAACTGACCTTGTAGCCAAACCAATATGTAGTAGAAATACACAATAAAAAAAAGATATCTGATATGAAACATAATCCTTTATTTATGAAAACACTAATTACATGCAATGTGCCAGGCTATAAGGCCTTCCTAGTTATAGCCAGTTATAATGAAAGTAATAGCATACAAGATCTCGCAGGATCCAAACCATTTCTCCAACATTAGCATCTAGCTAGTCCAAGTCTGCAATAGCCAACACGTTGGCAGGTACCCAGGAAAGATCTAAACTTGTACTCAAACTTCCAAGCAATCTTCCTGCTCCTAAGCTCCTAGGCTACTAACCTTCCTTCCAACAATCTGATGCCTAAACAACTACCTAAGCATCCTATAAATACTGATTCCCAACCACAAGTCTACTGATGAAACAATAAATCTCTATAAACAAATATTAAATGCTAAAACATCAGTTGACTCTCACATAGCCTTACAAAATAAATAAACTATTAAAGATGGCCCCAATGGTCATCAAATCTACATAGAAGAATGCCACACACCAGATCTAGGTCCCCACATGTCCAATAGTCAATCCATAACTTGAGGAGCGTGACCCAAATTAAATGCACCAGTTGGCCAAGTCGATCTAACAAAAATAATCCAGTCAATAAGCAAGAACACTGAGCAATAGAAGAAATAACAAAGCACCAGTCAATTGATCATGCCAGGCATGACCGAGTAACACAGTTATCATTGAGTGCCAAAAAATTGATGCCTTCAATTGCTGACCATTCTTCAAAGATTGAGCACCCCAATAACCATATAAACCGAGTAACCAGTCTCCCAAACCGAGCAAGAACTCTCCAAACCAAGACCAAAACTAATAATCTACCTTAAAAGATAAACATATTTTTGGTTGATATAGGATTGCCAAGAATCCTAGGATGCTCCTGCATCAGACACCCAGAGTAAGAAATATTTTCTCATAAGGAAATTAGGAACGCCTCAAGGGAATTAGAATAGGTATGTCGAATTTGTTCTTCACCCATATGTCTTCTTGTCCTTCTTCCCAAGTAGTCTTCACTTAATTCACTATCTCATGTAGAAAGTCCTTATGTCTTCCACTTCATTTATCCCTTGGGTTGGCAATAGATAGCAACTGACTCTGACCACTACTAAACACCTCAGTGCCTCGGTAAGGTTTATTCTTTTTAGACTCCTCAATCAGCTCAGTATCATCTACATCTCTTTGTGTCATAAATGTCACCATCTATTGAACCATCTCTACCAGCAAAACCATCTATTTCTTAATTTCAACAAACTCTTTAGAGATATCATTCTCCTTCTCCTTAAAATTAGGCCTAACAAGAATAGTTTTGTCAACCTTCTGCTCCTGAGGTTTGTCATAAGGAAAACATCGGATAACTCCACATCCCTTAACACCAATCACTTATAAAGGTATCAAATTATGCCAAGCTCCTTCATGCCTAACCACATAGGTATTAGCATGACCATCAAACAACACATTTTTGTCAAACTGCCAAGGTCTACCAAGCAACAAATGACAAGCATCCATAGGAAATACATCACACAATATCTCATCATGGTAAGATCCAATCTGAAACTTAACCAAGCATTGTTCTTCAAATCTAACCTTAGAAACATCTTGTATCCAACTAATCTGATAAGGATTAGGATGCTTCTTTCTTTCCAAATTCAATTTACTAACCATTTTATCTGAAAGAAAGTTTTCAAAACTACCACCATCAACTATGACATTACATACCTTATCCTTTCATTTACATCTGGTTCTAAACAAATTCCTTCTTTGCATTGGTTCAAGAACACATGCAGCTAATCGCCTAGTGACAAGACATTCACCTTTCTTTGGAACATTATCAATGTCTTCTTCAGTAGCTAATGCAACTCTTTTCTTAGGACACTACCAACTTCTATGGCTAGCTTCACCATAGTTATAGCAAGTGTTAGTGAACTCATTCTTCCACCTTCCTCTCTTTACCATATTCTTAGTAACTTGACCACCGCCAGATCCCACGTCAGGCTTAGGATTCTCTATCACATTACTCTCAGCAACTGTCTCACCAATTTTACCACCTTGGTTCCTATTATTTTGTTTTCCTTCATACTTCCTATTCTGCTTCTCTTCAATATTTAATGCCATTTGATAAGCATCATTGATTGTTGTCATCCACATAGTAAGTAACTCTTCCTGGATACTAGGTCTTAAACCATAGACATACCTAGCAACCTTCTCTTTATCAACTTCAGAATGAACAATCCTAATTAGGATTCTATAAAACTCCTTGGTATACTCTTGTATCAATTTGTTATTCTACTTCAAAGCTTGCATCTTTTTAAACATGTCCAATTCATAATCCACTGGAATGAATTTCTTCTTCAACTTGTCAACCATTCAGTTCCACTTAGTGATCTTCTCTTTTCCTCTTCTACCTCTTTCCAACTAAACTTCTCTCCACCAAATATTTGCATGACCCTTCAACTTAGTCTTTGCAAATCTAACCCTATCAGGATCTTCTATTTCTTCATAATCAAAGTATTCATCAATCTCATTGATCCAATCAATCAATTCTTTAGGCCTAAGACTTCTAGTAAATGTAGAAACTACAATCTTAGGTCTCTTCCCAATCTTAGACATAGCTTTCAGAATTTGATTCTCCTTAGGATCTCTATCTTCTTCTACAGCTTCTTCAAAATGATCTTCCTCAGATTCATCATCACTATCCTCTTTCAAGGTAGGTTTCTTCTTTCTGAATTCCTCTTGTAGGTCTTTCACTTGTTTTTGCAAATTTCTAAAATCATCAATACTAAATTCACCAGTAGCTTCCTCTTCTTTAAAGATCTCATGATTTCTCCTCGGACACATCTTCAAATCAAGATATAGATACACAAGATCCACTTAGCTCCAACAGGAATAGACTTTTCTCAAATAGGAACAAACTTCACTCTGATACCACCTAACACAATCAAGGTGGGTGGATCCAATTAAGGACTGACCATCCTTGCAGCCAAACCAATATGCAGTGGAAATACACAATACAAAAAATAGATCTGATATGAAATAGAAGTCTTTATTCATGAAAACACTGATTACATGCAATGTGTCGAGCTGTAAGGCCTTCCTGGTTAGGGCCAGTTACAATGCAAGTAATAGTATACAAGATCTTGTAGGATCCAAACCTTTTCCCCAACATCAACATGTAGCTAGTCTAGGTCTGCAATAGGCAGCACGCTGGTAGGCACCTAGGAAAGATCTAAACTTGGAGTCAAACTTCCAAGCAATCTTCCTACTCCTAAGCTCACAAGCTACTAACCTTCCTTCCAACAATTTGATGCCTAAACAACTACCTAAGCATTCTATAAATACTGATTCCCAGCCACAAGTTGGCTGATGAAATAGTAAATCTCTATAAATAAATATTAAATGCTAAAACATCATTCAGCTCTCACATATCCTTACAAAATAAATAAACTCTTAAAGATGGCCCCAATGGTCATCAAATCTGTATAGAATAATGCCACACGCAAGATCTAGGTCCCCCCATGTCCATTGGTCAATCCATAACTCAAGGAGCACGACCCAATTTAAATGCACCGGTCAGCCAAGATGATCTAACAAAAATAATCTAGTCGGTAAGAAAGAACACCGAGCAACAGAAGAAATAACTGAGCACTAGTCGACCAATCATACCAGGATGACCAAGCAATGTAGTTATCACCAAGTGCTAGAAAACTGATGCCTTTAGTTATTGAGTGTTCTTTAGAGACTGAGCACCCTGGTAACCATATAAACCGAGTAACCAGTCTCCCAAACTGAGCAAGAACTCTCCAAACCAAGACCAAAACTAACAATCTACCTTCAAAGACAAACATATTTTTAGTTGATATAGGATTGCCAAGAATCTTAGGATTCTCCTACATTAGACACCCCATGTAAGAAAGATTTTCTCATAAAGAAATTAGGAATGCCTCAAGGGAATCAGAATGGGTATGCCAAATCTGTTCTTCACCCATATCTCTTCTTGTCCTTCTTCCCAAGTAGTCTTCACTTCATTCACTGTCTCATGTGGAAAGTCCTTATGTCTTCCACTTCATTTATCCCTTGGGTTGGCAACAGATAGCAACTGACTCTGACCACTACCGACCACCTCATTGCCTCGGTAAGGTTTAACCTTTTCAGACTCCTTAATCAGCTTAGTATCATCTACATCTCTTTGTATCATAAATGTCACCATCTATTGAACCATCTCTGCCAGAAAAACTATATGTTTCTTAATTTCAACAAACTCTTTAGAGATATCATTCTCCTTCTCCTTAAAATTAGGCCTAACAAGAATAGTTTCATCAACCTTCTACTCCTGAGGTTTGTCATAAGAACAACATCAGATAACTCCACATCCCTTAACCCCAATCTCCTATAAAGGTATCAGATTATGCCAAGTTCCTTCATGCCTAACCACATAGGTATTAGCATGACCATCAAACAACACATTTTTGTCAAACTGCCAAGGTCTATCGAGCAATAAATGACAAGCATCCATAGGCAATACATCACACAATATCTCATCATGGTAAGATCCAATCTGAAACCTAACCAAGCAATGTTCTTCAACACTAACCTTAGAAACATCTTGTATCCAAATAATCTCATAAGGATTAGGATGCTTCCTTCTTTCCAAATTCAATTTACTAACCATTTCATCCGAAATAAAGTTTTCAGAACTACCACCATCAACTATGACATTACATACCTTATCCTTGCACTTACATCTGGTTCTAAACAAATTCCTTCTTTGCACTAGTTCAGGAACACATGTAGCTAATCGCCTAGTGACAATACATTCACCTTTCTCTGGAACATTCTCAATGTCTTCTTCAGCAACTAATGCAACTCTTTTGTTAGGACACTACCAACTTCTATGGCCAGCTTCACCATAGTTATAGCAAGTGTCGATGAACTCACTCTTCCACCTTCCTCTTTGTCCCATATTCTTAGTAACTTGAGCACCACCAAATCCCACATTAGGCTTAGGATTCTCTGTCACATTACTCTCAGCAATTGTCTCACTAGTTTTATGATCTTGGTTCCTATTATTTTGCTTTCCTTCATACTTCCTATTCTGCTTCTCTTCAATCTTTAATTCCATCTGATAAGCATCGCCGATTGTTGTCATCCACATAGTAAGTAACTCTTCCTAAATACTAGGTCTCAAACCATAGACATACCTAGCAACCTTCTCTTTATCAGCTTTAGAATGACCCATCCTAATCAGGATTCTATAAAACTTCTCGGTATACTCCTGTATTGATTTTTTATTCTACTTCAAAGCTTTCATATTTTTAAACATGTCTAATTCATAATCGACTAGAATGAATTGCTTCTTCAACTTGTCAACCATTCGGTTCCACTTAGTGATCTTCTCTTTTCCTCTTCTACCTCTTTCCAACTAAACTTCTCTCCACCAAATATTTGCATGACCCTTCAACTTAGTCTTTGCAAATCTAACCCTATCAGGATCTTCTATTTCTTCATACTCAAAGTATTCATCAATCTCATTGATCCAATCAATCAATTCTTTAGGCCTAAGGCTTCCAGAAAATGCAGAAACTTCAATCTTAGGTCTTTTCCCAATCTTAGACATAGTTTTCAAAATTTGATTCTTCTCAGGATCTCTAGCTTCTTCTACAGCTTCTTCAAAATGATCTTCCTTAGATTAATCATCACTATCCTCTTTCAGGGTAGGTTTCTTCTTACTCAATTCCTCTTGTAGGTCTTGCACTTTTTTCTGCAAAGCCCTAAAATCATCAATACTGAATTCACCAGTAGCTTCCTCTTCTTCAAAGATCTCATGATTTCTCCTTGGAGGTATCTTCAAATCAAGATCTAGATACACAAGATCCACTCAGCTCCAACAGGAATAGACTTTGCTCAAACATCAATAAACTTCTCTCTAATACCACCTAACATAATCAAGGTAGGTGGATCCAATTAAGGACTGGCCGACCTTGCATCCAAACCAATATGCAACAAAAATAAACAATACAAAAAGTAGATTTGATATGAAATAGAAGTCTTTATTCATGAAAACACCAATTACATGCAATGTGCTGGGCTGTAAGGCCTTCCCGATTATGGCTAGTTACAATGCAAGTAATAGTCTACAAGATCTCACAGGATCCAAACCTTTTCCCCAACATCAGCATCTAGCTAGTCCAAGTCTGCAATAGGTAGCACGCTGGTAGGCACCCAAGAAAGATCTAAACTTGTAGTCAAACATCCAAGAAATCTTCCTACTCCTAAGCTCATAGGTTACTAACCTTCCTTCCAACAATCTGATGCCTAAAAAACTACCTAAGCATCCTATAAATACTAATTCCCAGCCACAAGTTGGCTGATGAAACAATAAATCTCTATAAACAAATATTAAATGCTAAAACATCAGTCAGCTCTCACATAGCCTTACAAAATAAATAAACTCTTAAAGATAGCCCCAACGGTCATCAAATCCACATAGAAGAATGCCACATGCTAGATCTAGGTCCCCACATGTCCAAAGGTCAATCCATAACTTAAGGAGTGCGACCCAAATTAAATGCACCAGTTGGCCAAGCCGATCTAACAAAAATAATCCAGTCGGTAAGCAAGAACACCGAGCACCATTTGACTGATCATGCTAGGCATGACCGAGCAATGTAGTTATCGTCGAGTGCTAGAAAATTGACACCTTCAGTTATCGAGCATTCTTCAGAGATCGAGCACCTCGGTAACCATATAAACTAAGTAACTAGTCTCCCAAACCGAGCAAGAATTCTCCAAACCAAGACCAAAACTAACAATCTACCTTCAAAGACAAACATATTTTTGGTTGATACAGGATTGCCAAGAATCCTAGGATGATCTTGCATCAACACTTTAATAAGACATTATATTGTTAGCAAAAAAGTCAAATAAAGAATGTAAGAATACTAACAAAATCATCCTATTTCTTCCTAGTGATAAAGAGTTTGATCTATGTTAGTATGCTCTCAGAATTATGCATAGATCAGTGACATTGCAATTATGAAATGGAAGATTCAAGAGATTAGAAATATTCATTTAATATGAAAGAAATTAAGATGAATTGTGCTAGAAATGAAGAATTTGATGAGAAATAGAAGAATTTGATCTAGATTGAAAATAGCAGCACTTTGTTAATAAAATGATCTAGATATCAAATGAATTAAATGAGCTTGGTTTTATAGATTTCCTCTTGGAGGGAAAGGTTGAATTTAAATTCAATGGTTGTGATTCATCCTTGATGGATGGTTGATATTTATTCTCACTTGATCCATGTGAGTGATCCTTGTGATTAGCTCCCATTGGTTGGAATTAACTGCTTTGTCCTTTTGTGGGTTGAAAGAATAATAAGACAATTAAATAATTCACATTAATTAATATCATTGGCCATGGGTATTTTTGAGTTTGATTTGATTAAATGACTAGGATGATTAATTAAGGAATTATTCTTGATGACTGATCATAGATGCTTGATAATTGATCAATTATGTAACTAAATTGATCTAATTCAATTACACAATTATGCTTGAGATTAGCTTGATTTGGTATTGATTTGATCACTTGATTTGAGATTTAGGGGATATAGTTTAGCTAGACCATTTTTAGGTGATTACACACATAGGCCGTGAGCATAGAGAACTATAGGAAAGATATGGATAAATATAGACATACATAATTAAATGAACATAAGCAACAAGGTACCAAACATTTCTTGAAGAGATGATGGAATGTTGACCCGAGTGTGAGTCCAGAGTGCTCCTATTTGATCCATAACCTGCAAGGAAGAAAGAGATTGGGTTAGATCCAAGGGATCTAAGAAATGCATAAAATCTTATTCCCTATCCACATTTATAGTTATGCATGTGCATAATCAGCCATACATCTCTAAAAGGGAATCATGCTACAAGACATGTGCACTCAACATGATGCTATAAGAAGAAGAAGATACCATGTTTTCACTAACTTATTTGTTCCATGTGCAGGTATAGAAGAAGCTATGAGATTGTTTCTTAAACTCACCCAAACAATAGAATTACTAAGGATGGCCATTCCAAAAGGCCATCCTCAAAGTACATCTATTGTCTAGATAATAGAAATCATAAACTATTGAAATGTAATGAATGATGTTTCCCTGTAATGTGGGCACTATCAAGAAGCCCTCAAAGCTCCTTGACAAAACCCACATCATAGGCCAATAGCACCCATGATCAAGTGTCAATCCCTCCTAGTACCCAACATTAAATTTGTGAGGGTTATCAGGAGCCCCATTTCCATGGAGTTCCTAATCATCCCCACATCCCCAAGCAGGAGCACTAATCTAGGAAGAAGGAGCAGTCAATAAAGCATCAGTAACCATGGAACATCTAAGGTTCAAGAAGGTAGAATGGTATAGAGATATCTACAATAAATGCAATTGCATTTCAAATTGGGCTCCCCAATGGGCAGATTCCTAGAGCCACCTTTGGGGAACACCAATTTGCAACACAAGGACACTTATGAGCTACACATCTTAAAATGGGCACAAAGTATTTCAAGTATAGAGAGCATGGGAATACCCCAAGCACAAAAGGTCAACATCAATGGGCACAAGGGTTCATTGTGTATAAAAGGCCACCATGTATAAAATAATGTTGCATCAATGACATTCAAGTACCAATACATTGAATGGAGTAGTTTGAATGAGAATGGAGTAACAACAAATAGATGACTACCTCTTAGAGATACTCTATCAAGTGGAACCATGAAAAACATCAATCAAATGAGAATGTGTATATCATAATGGTGTCTCCATATAGCTATGATCATGATCAATGAGAAGGACAAATGAGCATCAGGTGAATCACTATTGTGGCTTACACCATCCAAACAATACAACATCAAAATCAAATGTTGCTATTCTATTTGATGTTGTTGTAGCATCATTTTCAAATGGAGCATCTCTTGATTCCTTTTTCCTTTCTTATAGATTTATACTTTATATGACAAACTAATGTCTCTGACTCTTTAAACCCACTTAAAATCTAACAAGAAAAAAGACCAATTCATAAGGACTAAGAGATTAGTCCTCCTACACTTTGAGCCTTGATGCTTAGGCGGGTGTACCTTAGGATTTACTTCTTGAAAGGAATCAGTAAACTTATTTGCATTTATTCAATACAAATACTATGCATTAGTATCCTTGGAACATTGAGTGAAAGATTTTATCATTTATAAGTTGATTAATGATGAAGAATTGCTTCCTAAAAATAGATCAGTGTCTTACTCTAGGGCACAAAGCCAAATAAAACATACATTTATAGAAGATCTAACTCCAATATAACTAGAACCTAGAATAAGTGCTTTGCAAACTTTTCCTTTCATTCTCACACTCAAACATCAAATTCTCACAAGAACTATGAATTCTTTGAAATTATCCCTAAGAATTACCCTTCCCTTGAAAGGAACTCAAAAATAACTTCACAATCTACTTTGTAAACCACACATTAAATTTCTTTGCAAAATTAAAATATAAGAATATAAGATCACAATAAGAAAACATTCACAAATATGAGATGGAATTTCAGTGTATTTTCATTAAAAAAATTTAGTATCAGTACATTAAAAATGGTAGAATGACAGAACAAAATTGTAGATCAAAAGTTCTCTCTATTCAGTTTGTAAAATTCACCATCCTTTTTCAAATACAATAACTTTCTATATATAATATTCACTAGCCACCTTGGAATCCTAGAAGAATCAAGATGCAACAAGCTTCAGATGGCTAGGAAGAAAAAGACACTAGGACATAAAAATAGTTACAATTATTACAAAATATGGAGAATAAACTGGAGGAGTATCTTTCTCAATCATATCAAATCTTCAATAGGTGGCACCTCTATCTTCATGTGTTCAAGGTAGCTTCAAAATTTGTTTCATGGATAATGACCACCAGTCGGGTAACACACTTTATCCTCTCTATGATAACTACCCTCCCTGTGCTCAAGGATCAGGTGCCTGATGTTGCCTAGTTCTCCTCCATTGCTTCCAAATCAATAGTTGTAGGCATCCTTTTCTCAGGAATCATGCTTTTATCCCATGTTGCAACCTCCTCCTCTATTGGCCAAGTGTAGTCCTTTAAGCTCTATAACTGTTTCACCCACCTGCCCCACCTAGAGTTTGTTATGGCCTTGGTGTCAGCTACAAACCTTGTGCAATCAGTTTCTACTTTGAACATGTCATCATGGACATGATTAAACCTATCCATATTCAAAGCATCGTCATCATTTAGAAAGGATTATGTCCCTATCAGTAATTCATTCATGTCATTTCTCCATTCTTCAACACTCTTGATGTCACCATCTTCTTTATGTAGTGGAGGCATATATTTATTAAAACTAGGACCGATCATTTCCATTTTAGACCTGATCTGGATTGCTTTCCCTTTTAAAAAGGACAAGATTGCATTGACCAGCTCTATCTTCTCTCCAACTTCCCCAACTCACTTAGGTATATCTATCCTATGGGGCTACAACATCTCCAGTTTCTCAAAAAGTGACCCCTTGCCAGACCAAATGCTAAATAATGGTTCAAAGTAGTCATTGCATCTTTGACACTCTCATTAGTCTTATGCAACATTTTAAATGAATTATGGATTAAATCTATTTTTCATTTTATTGCCTCATATCTATATTGCATTATGTGTGATAGGGCACTAAGGGCCACTTCTTTCTTGTCCTTATCTGATCTCTCAACTGCTATATTAGGATCATCTACCAATAGAGGTATAGGAGATTCAATCTCAAGGACTAGAGGAGAGAAACCTTAGAGGCCTCTTCTAATTTGACCTTAAGGTCCTCAATTTCTTCCTCCATGACTTGGATCTTCATCAAATTCTTCTCCTTGCCATTTTATAGTAACATAGCCTCATCAAACAACTTTCCATATCTATTGGAGAGCCGTGTAGTCTTTGTATCATTTAAATGAGAAAAATGTGTGACAACCTTGGATACTTCAAGGTCACTTGTGTTCTACACATTCCAAATTATCTTGTATCCATCCATCTTCTCATCAAAACTGACAAGAGAAGGCTTCTGAGTCCTCAGGGAAAGAGACCACCTTGCCAATGTTTGGGACTTGGGATCATATCCACATCCCCTTATCATTTCTTTAAGTTGGGTCTCATGAGACATTTGGGCCTTTGGTTGCCTCCTAATTTGATCTATGATGAATGTAGAGGCTAGATCCCACCTTGGGACAAGTAACATCCCACTTGATTTGACCATTTGCCTAGCCTCATCCATTGTTATGCTCTCTAAGATAGAATCATAGGTGGCCAGGGCTTTCAAGGCTTCACTATTAGGGTTAGTCCCATCCATGATTTGAACTTGACTACCCAACTCTTGCTGTTTCTTCCATATGAGAAATTTTTTAAATTCATCACTTTTGATGAATTCATCATCTTTTAGTAACTCCTCTCGGTAGAGATCCCTTTCATCTTTGCACATTTTTAGGGGAAACTCCACCTCCTCTTGAGTTTCTTTCTTCTTCCCTTCCCTTATTTACTTCCTTAGCTAGTGTTGGTAGGGCCTATCATTGGGAATGAGGGCAACCACTTTGTCAATCCTTTTTTCTAGACTTTTCTTCTTTGATGATTCTCCCTTTTCAATTCTCTACATCTTCTAAGGAGGCTTATTTTCATCCCCTATCTCTGAGGCATCTTATCCATATTCTTGACCAAGAGGTTCATTTTCTTGAGGAGGACTTTCTTCCTCATATGATCCATCACTACCCTCCTCGTACTCAGAAGATGAGTATTGCTTCTTGACTTCTATCTTCTTATCAAGTTGTGCCTCTAGTTGGTTAGATAGAGTGTCATACATCTCTACCATCCTATTTATTCTAGTGATGTAGGGAAAGTCATGGAAAAATCCTCCAAAGGCAATTCTAGCCTTCTTTATGTGAGCCTCTAAATCCAGGAGGTCATAGAACTTAGTATCCCTTCTTCCAGCCTCATCCTCATCCAACACATTTCTTATAATATCTTCTTCATCTAACCCCTCATGGTCATGGATATTACTAATGCTTGGAATCAATAGTTTCTTAGCATTTTTGATGAAGTCTTCAAGGTCTATATATCTAAAGTCTGATATGTCCATTTTAAAATGGCTCAACCACATGCTAACTCCAGAAAAATCCCTCTTCCCTACTGTGAAATTTTTCACTTTAAACAACAAAGGGGTAAATGTACCCTTTCTGTGTGGAGCCACATGATCCTTATTAGTCCATATGAGCTACCAGATAAATTCCATCAAGGCCACTCTTGGTGGTACAAACTTTGGGAGTATGTGAGGAGGCTGGGGGAAACCATAAACTCTAATCAAAGTAAAAGTCTTCCCAAGTAGAAATCACCCCAATTGTGATCACCAGGCCATTTATCAACATATTGGAAAGGTCTTAGTGGCCTAAACATCTTCAGAGGAAGCCTCATAATGTTTGTACCCATTAAATTCAGAATTGGATTAACTATCCAATTTTGGAATCCACAAAACTCATTTTCATTTGAGGTGTAATTCCAAACCCTCAACTAGAGTTGTATTGGGTTTGGCTAACCATCTATCATTGTTCTTGGTCTCAACATCCTCATCTCCATGTGGTTAATATTGAAAAATAGGATAAAGTTCATTAACATGGAGTAATGCATGAATCTAGGTGGCTGAGTATCTTCTTTGATGGCCATCAAACCCTCATGCATTTTATTGATTACATACTAGATGTAATCATAGTCAATGTTTACATGTGAGTTATGTATGTCTAGGATGATTGTTAATAACTCTATAGGCATCCTCTCTGCATCTCCATCTATACCCATCACCCTATACAACCTATATGCTAAGTATTTCATGTAGAAATGGAGGTCCTTAAATTCATAGGGTGTGTTCATCTTAGCAGGTAGAGGGGCTATGTAATTCCCTATCTTTGGCATAAACTTAGTCATTTGAGACTTTACCAACTTTAATTACTTGGAATACTTCTCCTTCTCTTTCCTCAGGTTAATCTCTATGGAGGAAGAGGCATAGGCACCAAAATCCTTCATGAATGATCCTCAGTCAAGAGTAACCAAGGAAGACTTGTCACCCTTCCTAATGGTCTTAGAAATAGGGTCATAGTTTCTAGAAAATTCAATCAATAAATCCACATCTAGGAAGACATTAGGGACTATGAGTTTTTCCATGCCTAACTTCTAGGCATTACACACAGAGATCTTCTTGACTCGATTACTATAAAAGTAATTAAATAAATGATAACTTGAGCACGAAGGATTAATGGGATCTCTACAATTTTCCATTTATCAAAAAAGGTCTCATCATTTACCTTTTTGTTTTGAGTTGATCCTAGGAGAAATGTATTGAATTCCTCTAAATAATTTCTCTTTTCCTTCTGCTCCTCTCCTTTTTCTTTGGCTCCTTCACTAGATGACATCCTGCTCAACTCTGGCTGACTCATTTTGAAAGTTCTGAGAATTTTCTATCTGCAACCTAGCACTGAAATATCACCCTTCACAAATGAATTGCACTATCTCTTAGCAAGGCTCTTTTCAACTCTAGCTCTCTGAAAGACTAAAAATCTATTAAGTATAAGAAAATTCATTAATCTTGTCCTTATATCATTGTGCAATAAATTCTCAAAATTTGTTGAGATCACAAAAATCCTTACACAATCACCCCAACATTCACTTCTGGGTATAACCAATTTCAAATTAGTTAGCCATGGTGTGTAAAGTTGACATATCCATTTAATTCTATGAGGCAAGAAAAAAGGCCATCATTATTTCTTTATGTCAAAAACCCTTGAAAACTATTAAAAACCCTTAATTTATGCTGATTGGCCATTACTTTTTACCTTTTCCAACTAAGCCATGTACTTTTACACATCACACACTTTCCTTTTCTTTACTGCCATGAAAACTAACCACATCTCTTTTGGAGATTCAACGAATGAATTCTCCTCATGATCTCCTAACACTTTTCTTAACCTGAGTTTGATCATGAGATTTAGCGACTAAAGCATATATCTCAATCTCTAAATATTTGTCTTGACTAGGGTTACATCTCAAGAATGAGCAATCAAAGGATTCACATAGTCTCTAAGATTTTGACTTAACTCATACTTAATCATGAGACTTGGTGAATAGAGAAATTCTCATAATCTCTAGACATTAACCTTAACTCCTATCTTGTTATGAGATCTTGAGATGACAAGCATCTCCTAGTCGCTAGATACTTTTCTTAACCCAAGCTTTGTCTTGAGACTCAATGATAGCCATTGATCTTGATCCTTATCTATGGTGATCTCTTAATCAGTGAATGTCTCATGCCTTAACCATGAAATTGCGAGACTTGGAGATAACCTTATTTTAATTTTTCTGTTAACCTTATCGCTAAATCTCTAAATGTTTAGTCACTAACTACCAACACTTAGAGATTCAGAGATAACCACATTCACCAAGTCACTGAACACATCAACTTAACTACTAAACATTTGGAGATTTGCAAATGATTGTTTCTTGTTAGTTCTTTTAAACCTTGTCTCCAGGTCACCAAATGTTAGATAACTAAATTGTCAGAACCTAAGACTTAGAGAAAACCTTTATTGCCGAGTCGCTAAATGCTAATTGACTAACCATTAACATTAAGAGATTAGGAGATAAATGAAAATTGTCGAGTCTTTCAACTTATCGCTAAATCTTCAAATCTAAATAGACTTCACCATTAATTTATGAGATTTATAGATAACTATGCCTTTTAAAACTCATTTCCTTTATTCTCTTGATCTCCGAATAATTCTTGACTTAACTGTTACTTTGTGAGATCATGAGAAAATTGCCGCGCCAGATTGCTTAAGGATAAGACATCACCGCCACACATTGGGAGACTTGGAGATAGCCTTTTCACCAAGTCACTAGATGAAAATAAATAACTACTTAGGACTTGGAGATTAAGAGATAACCGCAAAGACAACACTTGGTCACTTAATGTCTGGATCATTATACTTAACTTTTTGACTTCCCAAGACTTAAAGAATGAAGGGGAATAATAACCATGTGCTAAATAAGAATTTTAAGTGACATGGAAAAGTAATGCACAATTAGATCTTAAGTAGGGTTTTTTAAGTAGGCAAGGAAAATTTTATGAAACCCTAGGAAGAACAAAAGGACCTATTTTCTCAAGCTAGAGCATTTATCAAAAGATCTCAAAAGCATGAAAATTTAACTAACAGTGTCTCTATTTGGGGATGATGGGTAGCGTGTGCCCATGCAAGGACTTAGAATTTACTAGAAGAGAAAACCAAAAACTTGACAACAAAGACAACTACAGAGAGCACTGGGAAAAAACCTATTTATAGAGGCAAGGCCAGATAGAAACAAACACACCACAAATTTAAAAAAATTACATGTACAAAACCTAACTACCATTCAGGGGAAGAAAAATACATTCAACAGAATTATTTCTTCCAGAACTGTCCATGAACAGGCAATTCTTGAATATCACCAGTGAGTTATTTGACAATGTATGAATCTGGTCCCCATTTTTCATGAATCAAATATGGCCCTAACCATATTGGATCAAATTTCCCATGTTTCCCTTCGTCTTCCAATATGTCATTCCAGAGTAATACCAAGTCATTTAGTTAAAATTTTCTCTCTACATCTTTCTTGTCATACAAGTTCTTGACTTGCAACTACATCTTAGCATTCTTTGAAGTTGATTCTCTCCTAGTTTCATCCAACTTAATCAAGTCTTCAATCGTCAACTGCATTTCATCATCTAAGTCCTCATCATATAGGTGGAAAAACTTGTACATCTCTAATAAGTTGTTTTGAGGCATCCTTGCATGTATTCCATATACCAAATCAAATGGTGTGCACCCAATTGCGTTCTTAATAGTCACTCTATCAGCCCATATGGCTAATGGAAAATTTGAGTTCCATGCTTTCTTATTCCATTTCCTTGTGGATGATAAGGTGATGAATATGACATATGAATCCCTAAACTTTCATATAATTTATTGTATTCATTAGATCTTAAGCACATTGCATTGTCACAGACAATCCTTTCATGACAACCAAACCTAGTAATAATGTAATTCAATAAGAAATCAATCACCACCTTGCTAGTTGCATTCCTTGTGGGAATAGATTCTACCCATTTTGTAAAATAATCAGTGGAAAATAAGATCTAGGAATGTCCTCCACTTGACTTGTTTGGTATTTATCCTATAAAATCCATTCCCCATTGTTGAAAAAAGGCTTTCACTTCCACTAGTTTCAATGGTACATTTCCTAAAAACTTCAATTTGCTAGAAAATATTTGACAAGCATCACAATTTCTCATCTATTTTTCTACATCTTTGAATATTGTGGGCCACTAGAACCTTGCTCTCAGAACCTTTTGAGCAGTAGTTTTATCCATGTAGTGTCCACCACAAATTCCTTCATGCATTTCTTTTAACAATTTGTCAGCCTAATTTTCATCTACACATTTTAACAAAATACAATCCAAATTTCTTCTCCATAATTTGGATCTGATGATAACATACTTAATTGCTTGTAACTTTAGATCTCTTTTCTTTCTATCATCTTGTCCTTATGGACACTTCATATTCCTTAAATAATAAATAATATCTTGATACCATACACAATCATCCATATCATAGGTGTAATCAATTTCCATCTGATTTGCATGAAGATTAGACTGAGCCATCAAATTTTCCAATCATTGACCTCTAACCAATTTGGTGATTTGGATATCAATGTTAAACTCTTGGATCCTATTTATCCATCTACATCTCCTCCCAGATACTTCTTTTAGTGAAAAAATGTCTTTGACCACAACATTAGGTACAAAGGAAATCATTGTTTCTCCCATGAGATAGCATTTGAAAGGTTTCACGACCTTTAAAATTGCATAATATTTCTTTTCATTAATATCATACTTTAATTCAGCAGCTTGTAAAGACTTACTAAAGAAAGTAATAGGTTGTTCAAAACCCTCACTATTTTTTTGTAATAGGACTGCAGTAACAGTGTGAAAAGAAGCAAAAGAGAAAATATGCATTGGAATATCATATTCTGGTGCCTTAAGCATAGGTGCATATTTGATTTCCTATTTTATATTCTTGAAATCTTCATTAGGCTCACCATCCCATTTGATTTAAGATCTTTTCTTCAATATTTTTGATATAGGCCTACTAATCTTAGTGAAATTTATAACAAATCTCCTCAAGAAGTTTACCTAACCAAAGAAGGATTGGAATCCATTTACATTTTTTGGTTTTTGAATATTATCAATGGCCACTACCCTTTTTAGATCAATTCTTACTCCTTGTTTTCCAACTAAATAGCCCAGTAGTTTTTCCTTAGTCACACCAAATGCACATTTCCTAGGGTTCAGAGAAATACTATATTCCAGGGCTCTTAAAAATATCTTCTCTAAATGCAAGAAATGATCTTCTTCCCTTTTGGAATATGTAGTCAAGTCATATTGATATACCACAAGAAGAACATTTATAAACTCAACAAATACAACATCCATTGCTCTTTGGAAAGTGGCACCAAAATTTGTTAAGCCAAATGGCATTCTCACATATACATAGGTTCCCCAAGGTGTTGTAAAATTTGTCTTGAACTATTCTAACTCCTTTACAATCACAATTGTAACCATAGAAACCATCCATCATGGACATTATATAAAACACAGTTACCCTTTGTAGCATTGCTTCCATGTTAGGCAAGTAGTAATTGTCCTTGAAAGAAGAGATGTTTAAATTTTAGAAGTGTACACATAATCTGATGTCTCCATTCTTATTTCTAACAAGAACTAATTTTGACACCCAAGAATAATTTCTGATAGGCTCTATGATTCCATCATCTCTTAGCTTCATCAGTTCTTCTTGCATTTTAGGTGCTAGGGTAGGATTGATTAGTCTCTATTTTTCCTAAAAGGTTTAGCATCTTTCTTCAAAGGAATGATATGTTAAAAAAAATCTTCTCTATAAACCTTTAGATCATTGTATGACCATTCAAAAACATGCCTATATTTTCTTAATAACTCAATCATATTCTTTTCACCTTTTGAGACATCTCTTTTCCAATGTACACCTTTTTAGGTGTTTCTTTTGTACTAATATTAATTTCTTCTAGGTCCATCTAGTCTCTCTTTTTTGTATCCATTTGGACTCTATCATGACTATCAAACATAGTTTCTAAAACAACAAGTCCTTCAGGAACTTTGTTAGTTTTGATCTTGAGAACTTCATTTCCAAGAATAATTTCTTTTCCTTCTGCAGTTTCAACTAAAGCTAAACAATCCAATTCCTGACCATAATATTTATCTTCATAGTTCATAAACCTCAAAATATCTTGGCACTAGTACATTTGAGACCTTTTTCTGATGGTCGAGCATCTGAATTTGGACAGTAAACTATCAATTAAGTGACACCACCCGGCGTCACAGTTTTGTAGTCAAAAAAACTGACGATTCTGTTAGGCGTCGTAATTACGACAACCTTGGTCATCGCTAAAAGAGGGTGCCAACACAACAAGAATGCCGTCAGACATATTTGTGGCTGTTGCAATTGGGATGCCTACCCATTGCAACAAATAAAAAATGACGATGACCCGTCGGAAGATTTCGATGGGTGGCCATCATTCGTAACATGTTTGCCGATGAAAATGCTTTTAATGCGACAGATTTTCGTCAGAAGTTTAAAAAGCATATCCGTTGTTTGTGGTTTGTAACGATGACTATGTTGTATGTGCGATGGACATGCATTGAATAGTTACGATAGTTATCCATCATTTATGGTTGTTTTTTGACAGCAATGCATTTAATGAGATAGATGGATGTCAGATGTTTTTGATTGGAAACTGTCACTATTTTAAAGTCATCATAGTTATGATGATAATGAGTTTTTTAAAATATATATATATATTTTAATCGAGTTGGTATTGATTCAGAATGGTGTTCTTGCAGATCTGGTTCTTGCTTGTGATTTGGTTATGGATCATTCAAAGATAACTTTGTAATAGATTCAGTAGCGGCTCATGGATTATTGTGTCGAGTCTAGAGACTTGGATTTGGAATGGATCCTACTGAATCAAGAATTGTGACAGTGACTACTCTAGCACAATTCAGAGATAACTTTGTAGTAGATTTGGTAGCGGCTCATGGATTATTGAGTCGAGTCTAGAGACTTGGATTTGGAATGGATCCTACCGAATCAAGACTTGTGACAATGACTGCTCCAACACAAGAAGCTAGTGCGGAAATTAGAGATGCATTCTTCCTAATGTGTTGATGGGATATATGTAGACCTGATTGCATTCAGATCTAATTTGAGTGACTTCTTGACTTCTTTGGTCTAAATTTGATGTGTGGGTTCGCAGTGTAGTCGATATATATTTGTCGTACATGGATTAAGATCTTAAATTATTGAGCTTCTCTTTGTTTCAAGAATAGTTTAACATTCTCTACTTAACAGGTCCAACCATGTGAAGGTGGAAGCTCATCTAACCCCTCCTAGGAGCCTCTTATGACCCTTTACGACATTTTAGGATCTCTAAGATGTATTCTTAGGGATCGTAAATGGTCATAAAAGGTCATAAGAGGTCCTGGGACACAACAGTTGAGAAACATAAATGTAGGCATCATGGTCACAATTTTTTGGAAACACAACATAATTGAGTGGTATAACCATATGATGCAACACAACTACTCCTCCAGTTCCATGTCTACACTACGTAAACAAAACCCAAAGATGAAGAACAAATTTAGAGAGCGCAGGAGGAGAGTGATAATGACCAAAATAATATAGGGACCTATATTACTTTGGTCATTCTCTCTCTCCTCCGATCCGCTCTCTAAATTTATTTTTTATCTATGGATTTTGTTTACCGTGGTGTAAACTTGGAACTAGAGGAGTGATATATAGTTGTGTTGCATCGTCTGGGTATACCATTCAATTATGTTGTGTCTCCAAAAAATTTTGATTATGATGCCTACATTTATGTTTGTCAGCTGTTGTGATATCTACATTTATGTTTCTCATTTGTCATGTTTATGTGCATGTTCTTTATGTGCATCTACTAGAAATTCTAAAAAAGAAATCAATATCTACAATAGCCCTTTGTTAACCACATTTACGCATATGGTCCCAACAAAGTAGTGCACAAACTACATAAAGAAGGCATCGCAGAAATATGATTTTTTCTTTTGCCATTGAAGCAATCTTGGTAGCACTAGCTGCTTCTCGAGCCTTGCACAAGTTGCACTCATTTCCTACATCAGGTATAGATGTAGATGAGGTAGATGTAAATGTGGTTTGATCGACCTACCAAAAGTATTGACATCTAGTATTTCCCTGACAATACCAAATGTACATCATTTCTTCATAAAATGATTAGTTGTCACATTATTTTAAAACATAAAATATAATTACGTATCCAGACCTTTTTCCTATTTGGGCAAACCTAAAATTAACACCCAGGATTACTTGTTGTGCATGACATCTTCAACATACATGGGCCAACACCACATTGACACATAGGCACATTGACCGAAGTCATCAATGCTATTTTGACAAATATTGCATTATCACAAATATTGCATTGTCATTATTTTGTTCATTCATACTAATTATAATTACAATTAAAAGAAACATACTAATGTAGACTTGCACATTTTTTGGCTAAGTTGAAATCTTTGGTTTAAATCACTAGACATTCAAAACAAAATGACAAACCAAAGACAACCATGCAATTGTAAAGAAAGGTAATTTGCTTAATCATGTCAATAATTTTTGCATGTCTAAATGCTGGTGTCCTTCAAGTGATTTGATTCTTGTCATGCCCACTACAAATGAGAACAGTCTTAACTAGTGAGGTTGTTTAAGCATATAGAGATTAAATACACTCTTTTAGAATGAAATTTATCTTAACAAAAGATCAAAGATATATAAGTAGGACATATAAAATAAGGTGAATAAGAGTAGTACATATAAAAAAATCATTAGAACATGCCAAACATCTGGCATAATTGTACATTTCATTCATGTCATTGATATTTTTCTTCATCCATCTTATCATCAAGATCATCATCATCGATGACATCATCACCACCACTATTGTCGTTGTCGTCATCATCACCATCAACATCATCATCATCATCATCATCGTCATCATCATCATCATTGTCATCATCATCGTCATCCTCATCATCATCATCATCATCATCATCATCATTAGTAGCAGCATCATCCTCATCAGTAGCAGCATCATCGTCATCTTCTTCTTCATATTATTCTTTGACTAGCTCTCGATCGTGATCTAGTTCTACATCATCTTCCACTTCTTCATCTTCCTCGGTATCTTCTTCCATCACATTATAATTTATCGATCTTCCTCTTGGATCATGTCTAACAACAAATGACCAACCTAGTTTATGTGGAACCTCTAAGTAAAATACCTGCTCACATTGGCTTGGAAGAACATAGGGCTCTTCTCCAACTGGCTCAAACAACCTTGTATTAATCATTAGAAATCTATTGTCATGTTCAATAACAGTTCTATCAGGATCATTTTTATTGAGTCATAGTCTATACCATTTCCCAACGAAAAGAACTAATTTGAAGGAATTGAAGTCGCATTCAAGTATATCAACCAAAATACCATAGTATTGATTTTATGACTCTCGAGGATGTAAGTCATTTCTAGATGAAATATTAGTCACCTGGAACACTGCACTTATCCCAGAATCACAAGTTCTCTTCGTGTCATCCAACTTTTTGATGTGAAATTTATAACCATTACAAAACATAGCCTTGTGGTGTTTCACCTACAATAATGTCAAACATGTATAAATTATTGCATCACGAGTTGAAAAATATATGATTGATTAATTAACAAATTTATAAGTACCTGGTGATCTCTTAAACCATATGCTAAATCTATTTCCTTTTGTGTAACATTGGGATCTCCATTGCGATGAGCTTGTATAACCAATGAAGAAATGGATTCCCATGTTAATCTATGACCATCATGTTGACATTGTTCAATCCATGCCGTCATCCAATCTTCATTATTTGCAATAAACAAATGTATTGCATCCCACTCTTTAGCAGCTGTACAAAAGTAAATAGATGACTTACAATAGATTTATTTTGAAGATTAAAAATTAATTTACTACAATAACATCTCATAATTTATTACCTTTTAGTTTCCTAAATCTATCGTTTCCCACCAAGTACTCCCCTTCAAATTTTTTAATTGAGTCAAGATCCCAAATGTAATCTATATGGGTATTTTCTATAAGATTAGGAAGATCATACACCATCATCCGGTATACCATATATCCCTCAACCATAGATCCCTTGGGACGTGCTCTTTATCATACCAAACCATTCAAAAATTTCAAGTGTCTCTCAACCATCCAGATTGACCTAGCATGTACAGGTCCACACAATTCAATCTCCTCAACTCGGTGTATGAGGTAGTGTTCTTGTACATTGAAAAAAGCCAGAGGTAAACACTTTTGCATTTCACACATTAATTGACAAATTCTTTTCTTCCAATATTTTATATCTTCTTTATGAATTTCTTTAGATGAAAACCACCTATAAGGGATTCAAGGCATAAATATATAAATATGAGACTTTACAATATATTACTTATTTGATGTTATTGTTTGATATATTGAACAAATATCATTGCTTACCTCATGTATTTTCCAAGATCATATATCACTTGTTTGATATTATTGTCAAAGTTATCTGGAAGAGATAGGGGTAGCAAATACTGCAATAATTGTCAACTGATCATTTCATACAATGAAAATTGAATGCAATTACACAAATATATTGTAAATACAAAAGACTATGACTTACCTTGATGAAGGTATACCAATCATGTGTTTTCATCCCTGACTCAAAATCATTTTTCTTTGATATGAGATTTCTTATATCCACAACAAATCCTGTAGGAAATCAAATTTTTCAGACCACTTCTTTTATGACATTACTTTGTTGCTTTATTAATAACTAAGGAAGAGCACTTGCATTAATCCGGTCTCCATTTCTATTTGATTCAATGATATTTTTCATTGCATAATTGGAATCATGAATGTCACGACAAATTTTGCCAAGTTTTTCTTTGTCACGCCTTCTATCCAATATTTTCCACGTTTCTATTATATTCTTTCCAATATGCATAGTATCAAACAAATGCACAATTTATAGATGCTCATAGTAGGGCAGCCTACTAAATTCTCTATGATAACATTTTAGTCTCTTTGGAAGTTGGTCAGTGATGCCTTCACAACCTTCAAGATCATCAACTACATAATTAGCCAACAAAACACAATCAAAATATATAATTTTCAAATATCGACCATTACATGGAATGATATTACTTTGAATTCTATTATATTCCAACTACCATAGGTGAGGTGTCATTCTTCGGGGCTTTGATGTAGTCTCTTCTTTCCCATTGAAAAGATGATTTTTTGCACTTTGATACTTATGGTTTCTGGGGAGGAACTTCCTATACTCATCAAACACCTATTTTCTTAAACTTTTGGAATGACGGGATTTCATCTTTGGACCACACATTAGACATGCAAATTTTCCCTTTGTTTGAAGACCTACAAGGTAATGATAAAATTGGATTAAATATGTATATTTTTAAAATTTGGATTATCTTGTACAACTATAATTCACCATAACATACCATAGAAATGTGTCAACCCTAGAGCATCATGAATTGTCCACACAAGAATTGCATGGAATTGAAATTCTCTTTGTCCAATTGGTTAGGAGATGTCATACATAGTGAAACCATTCCATAACACCAACAACTCATCGATAAGAGGTGCAATATTTACATTCATATTTTTCACTTGGTACTTACCTAGTTGAATTAACAACAACATCAAATAATTATTGTGGCGATTTCACTCCAAGACTTATAATTACATGTAGATAACTATAAAATAATAAGATACCTAGAAGAATCATTGCCAACATAATGTGCTCCCTCTTTATTGACATCCATGGAGGAAGGTTATTGTTTATAACAAAAATAGGCCACACTGAGCAAACAGATCTCATCTCTCCATGCGAATTGACACCTTCTGATGCTAGAGAAAGCCTAAGATTTCAAGGTTCCTCTTTAAAGTGTGGCCACTTTTTCTCTATGTCCATAAATGATGAACCATTCATAGACATTCAAATAATGTCATCTTGACTCCTACCACGTGCATGGTAATCCATAAATTGTGCCAAGCTATTTCACTTGAATAATCATTTCAGACGTGGAATAATGGGGATGTGACAAAGAACCTTGCGAGGCATCTTTTTTGTCACTTGATCATCTTGATATCTACTCATATGGCATTTAGGGCATTCTATTGCATTTTCATGTTTTTTATAATAAATAATATGATCTTTAGGATACGCATCTATTTTTTGATACTCCATTCCAATATGTTTCATAGTGGCACATAATTCTTGGTATGAGTGAGGGAGAACATTTGATGGTGGTAATAGAAAGTCACCTATCAATCTATAACAAATAATATAAGTCATTACTATAAACAATCTTAATGGTACATGTTTCACCTTTTATAGACTATAATGACATATATGACAAACCTTAGCATACGTGACATTGCTATGTTGGATAAACCATTCATAACCATCAAATTCACCAACAACAATACAACAAAGAGAAGAGTAGATTGGGAGCTTTCGTAAAGGGTTGTGTTTGCCTTCTCAAGTAGAGGTATATCATGGATGTTGTCAATGTCATCCTCATCGTCAGCATCAACAGTAGCACTAGTAGCACTAGTATCAAATGTGTCAATGATCAATGCATTCATATCATCATCTTCAAATGTATTTTTTGGCACATGATCATCATCATCTTCCATGGGATCATGATCTTCAACTTCAATACTCACACCTCCATGTTCCTCTATATTCACACTGGGGAGATCAACCTATATAAAAATGATGATAATCAAATCTCCTTCCATGGTTCATATTGTGTGTGTGAAAATTGTACCTGATCTGTAGACACAACACTTCAGTAAAACATTAGAGGTTAGCAAAAATGAAATTGTGCAATGAATTGAAAGCTAAACTACCCAGGCAATTTACTGCCTTCTAATAGGTGTGAGTATGATGTTCTCAGATTGTTATCAAGATCAGTGACCTTGACGACACCTAAACGAAGGATTTGAATGCAAAACTGATATGAAATATGAATGCAATTAATCTATTTTATTTTATTTTAGATGCAATAAGATGAAAAACTTGATATGAAATCTATGATATGTAAAAATTGATATGCTATGAATTGATCTAACAATGATATGATATGAAAACTAAATGAATGTAAAAACCAAATTGATCTCACAATAGCCTTGATTCGCTATAAGCTTTGATTCTCTAGATAGCAATTCTTCAGCGTGATTATGCAAAATTATGAGATGATTTGGGATGAGCTAAAGCCTTAATTTATAGAAATCTAGGGCTTTAGAGGATGCATGAAAGAAAGCCATAAATCACTCAAATAACACAGCTTGATTTTTGAGTTATTTTTAAATAAAGATAATTTAATTCACAAAAACATGAAAATCATGCAAAAATAGCTTTTTAACTCAAATTAAAAGTTTAGATCAACTTTAAAACTCAAAAATGATGTTGAGTTCCAAAAAGTCAATAACTTGCATTGGTTTTCTGATTTGGAGTTTAACTGCTCTTTGATTGTGCACATGGATAATTATGAATTAATAAATAAATAAAGTGATTTATTCTCAACTTAACTGATTTTGAAAAATAAAACAATTGATTTATGGGTTAATCAATTATTTTTCAAACTTTTATTCAAAAATAATATCATCAAATATGACAACTTGCTTTAATTAATTAAATAAGAATTTAATTAATTAATGATAATAATTTTAGTTTATTCTCAAATTTAAATAATAATACTTAAGAATAAATATAATTAAATTCAATTAAATAATTAAGTGGCAGAATTAAATCTAATTAATTAAATATTAATAATATTCTATTAATCAAACTTTAGGATAAATATGATTTATTGCCAAATAATTATAAAATTAAAGATAATCAAGATAATTAGGAATATTAATAGGAATATTCCCCGATGCAGAATTTAAGATAATCAATTAGGATTCGATGATGTACAAATGTGCCTTTGGTTAGGACTTTGATGTCGATTTCATCCGATGTGTCGATATAGAGGTTAATGAACCTATAGCCCATTTTTGGGGTATTACATTTTGCCCATCTTTGAATTACTGTGCGAAGCACAATGGTTCAAGGATAGTCTGTGTACGATAGAGATATGAAACTGATGTTTGAAATTGATGTTGATATGAGACTGATTGAAAGATTTGATATGAAGATAATAGGTCCTAAATGACCAAAGATAATGTTAACTATAACAACAAATGAACTGATGATTGTGAAAAAGTGTTAAAATGCCTGATTCTGAACCTTAGGATTGCGAAGAAGTGAGTGACCGATTCCAGACTTGATTGTCTTATAAGAACCATGTAGGTATCACATCTGAACCCTTCAGTTATCGAAGAACCAAGGAAATAATACTAATGAATCGATAGTTGTAAAAATTGATACAATTTACAAGATTAAGAGAATACCAGATTGATATGGATCTCAATGAATCTGATATGCCTCGAGCGATGATTGATTTGCCCCGAGTAATGAGGACTTTTGATGAATCAGCAACTAGACGTGGTTGTTGTCTTGATTACTAAGGAAAGATATGATTCCAATAAAGATATGATTACAGACTTTGAATGATGTGCAATACCATGCCCCCTTCGAGATTAAAATTGAAATCTGACAAAGAAAAGTTAGCGTTGATAGTTTAGAAGCATGTTAATTGATTTGAGAAATGGTTATACACATTCAAAAATGCATTCTGCATCATTTGGAGGTCCTGGAGACCAAGTTTGACTAGGTTTGACCATGAATTGACCATGGTTGACCAAGTTGAAATTTTGATAGTTTGATGTAAGATAATCAGTTAAGTTGAAAAATGGATTTATGTGATGATTGAAGGTTGATTATGGAAGCAGTTAATAATATAAATGATCTCGGATTTCAATTTTGATCCCAAAAAAAGATTCCACTTGTTGTTTCATTAGAGGAACCTTCATGTGAGATTCAACTCTTGTTAGATTTGAAGAGACAAGTGGAGAATTGTTTAAGCATTGAAGTTCATTGAGCCATTGTGAGATCATGCAACATACAAAAATGCAAAGAGACATGCAGTAATGAAATGCAACCTAAGACCTAGGACCTAGTTACTGATCATGTGTCAATTTGTTATCATCATTAAACTTTTAGGTAACCGGATAAATCAATACAATGCCCACTAGTTATGAAACCATAGACATATGAATATCAATTTGTATGTGCAGGAATCAATACAACACCCACTGGTCAACAACCATGGATATATGAATATTGATTTTATTTTCGGAATGTCAGATTAGATATAAGCACCAAGGCATAAGCGCCAGGATGACCTGAATATCAAGTCCATTTTGATATAGAAATTTGTATAAGCATCAAAACATAAATGTCGTGATGACCAGAATACACCTTGTAGTTTAAACACATCAAATAGTCAAGAGATTATTCTAAATCCAATGTGAATTACTAGTAGTGACCCTTTATCATTCACATCCTTAGGCAAGATCACATTTCACAGTAGGAGAAAGAACTTACTCAAAAAGACAATAGTTAGATCAAACTTCCTTGAATTTTCTAGGTATCAATGGTCGAGGTACGCATGGCCATCCAATTCAAGATAGAGGCTCTTACAGTCAAACACCATTTCAATCCAGAATTTCCAAAGTTGTTAGATTTTCACATACAAGAAAAAAATAAAGAAAAGATTATGCCCCCAGTCATCACTCTCTAAATCCTATAAAGGACATCATTGAAGAGCTCGAAAGGACATAATATGCAAGAAATCTCAATGTGAATCAGTAAGCATACAAGGAGATAGAAGCATGAAAAGCACAGATTGTTTTCAGTTTGATGTTTGATTGCGTTGTTGTAGATGCAAAAATCCTTTCTGGAGACAAGAATGACCGACTGACTCAAATGAAGTTTCAAAGGACTCTGACTAGATATGATACATCTAAGATACACTGGAGACCATAGGATATGACTTTGATTGCCACCAAGTTTGAACATTGATAGGATACAAATGCTTGAGCTGATTGGTGTACAGACTGACTTATTGAAAATAGGAAAGCACAAACAAACTGGGAGATATGTACAAACTAAAGCAAGACTAAAAGATGGGAAAGACCAAGATTGCACTAATAGATGGAGCATTTTGAAACAGGTGGCACCCGTTTGCCGGGTTTTCACCATCTTGGCAGAGATTCTATTTTTGCTACGAAGGCCCCTGTTTCTAGGTTTTCACCAAGACACTTTTTCTTTTTCTCATTTTTTTGTATTTTTCATTTTTTCAATTTTTTTGTACTTTTAATTTTTTATTTTTTTTGTGAATCATCAAGGTGCCTATTGCTAGGTTTTCACCAAGATGTTCATTTTTTCAGGACTTTTTCCAATTTTAAAGATTTTTTCAAGACATTTTACCATACATTGAATGCCTTAGGCATAGAATTTCTTCAGATGGAGAATGTTGATTGGTTCTCAGAGCTATTATCCTTCAGTCATTGAGAGTTGATAGGCACCAGAGCCAAAAGTAGTAGTGATTACAAAGGGACCCAGCCAATTGAGTTCAAACTTCCCCTTGCATTCTCAATGGGATTGATTTTTAGGATTTTCTCTCAAGACTAGATCACCAACCTGAAATTCTTTGTGTCTAACTTTCTTGTTGTAGCCTCTAGACATTCTCTTCTGATATACTCTGAGATGATCATATTTTGCTTGTCTATGCTCATCTAGTAGCTCAATTTCTCGCAACCTAGATACTCTGTAGTCATCATCAGTTACTAGACCATGCATTCTAATTTTTAGTGATGGGATTTCAACCTCAATAGGTAGTACCACTTCAGACCCATAAACTAAAGTGAAAGGTGTAGCCCCAATAGGTGTTCTGATACTTGTTATGATACTGGTTCTGATACTTATTCTGATCCTGGTTCTGATATTGGTTTTGATACTTGTTCTGATACTGGTTCTGATACCGGTTCTGATACTTATTCTGATACTAGTTTTGATACTTGTTCTGATACTGGTTCTGATACTTGTTTTGATACTTGGTATACTTGATAGCATCTTTTTCCATTGCAAACTCCCAAGCAAGATCATATAGTGTAGTCCCAATGTCTAACAAGGTGGAGAATAAGAGGGATTAGCAAGCTGGTGGAAGAGATGGAAGACAAGAGAATGAAAGGAAGAAATCCTCAAGGGAAAACTCCTCAAGAATACTCAAGCTAGGAAAAATTGTCATGTAAAGCACATTGGGACAAGCAATGAAAGGATAGCATAAGATAAGTCACAAAAATGTAATGCCAAAGAAGGAAAGGATGCAGTCCAAAAAAGTAGACATGTCAATAGGCTTCATAGCATTGTGTTTTACTCTTTCTTTCTTTTTTTATTAGATCAAGACCAAAGGGGAAATGATAGCGAAAGACTAGAATGAATGGAGGAAAATAAATATGAAGGCTAAATAGGAAGGGAATGAAAACAAGATCACTGTAAAATAGCTCACAAAATAGCCAAATATTTGTGTATAGATCAACATTGTCAAGATCAAAGAGAGAAGATGGAATGGATGAAATATGTAGAAGAACTACGCATGATGCCTGATTGCTAGGTTTTCATCATGGTACTTGTCCAAGGTGCCACAAAGGAGTGGTTTTCACCATAGGATGAATTTATTTCTCTTTACTTTTGCTACCAAGGTGCCTGTTTCTAGGTTTTCACTAAGGCACATTTTCAATTTTTTCATTTTTTTTTCTTTATTTTGGAAGAAGGAAAGCTCTTTAGATAATGCTCCTTGAAAGGATAAACCATGATATGCCAATGATTCAAAATGATACACTCAAAGATGCTGATAGGGAAAGGGAGATGGAAGAGAAAAATGGAGGATAAGGTTTTATGTAAAGCAAGTGAGGTTGGAAGATATGAGGAATAGGCAAATGAGGAAAAATGATAGAAGGTAGAAGGATAATGAATGGAAGGATTGTGAAAGGGTAAATGGAAAAGAAAGAAAGATCAACATCAACACACACCTTGAAGGGTGGTGAGAATGTGAATGAAAGAATACGTGAAGGGATATGGTGAATGGATAGTAGAGGTTGTGGCTTAAGCACATGGAATGGAATAATATTTTTGGAAGAAGATGAAGTGGAAGTCTTTGGAAGCTTGAATATCAACTTTACTTTTTGCTCGAAACTAGACTCTTTCAAGAGAGACTTTGGAATCCATATAGCCGTAGGCTTTTCATTTCTTTTTGATGATCTAGAAAAAATATCTTTAATGATGGATTTTGGAACCCATACTTATCTTGTAGTTTTTTTCTTAGATATCTCTTTTGACTTTATGCCTCCATGTCGATTAGAGGAGACATGGTGATCTTCTTTTTTTGATGGAATTTTGTATTGCTTCTTTTTCTTGTATTGAACATTCAAGTTACTTCCAAAAGACTTGGGACTTGTGGAAGAAGAAGGGGGATATGAATAGTTTAGATGGGTGGGTGGATGAAAAGGATTCAAGGGTATGCATCTATGTTGATCTTGAGGAAAGATGGGAGATGGAGGGACGTAAGGACCCAAAATGGATGGCGAATTAGGAGAGTTAGGAGGGGAAAGTGAAGGGACATAAGGACCCAAGATGGAAGGAATATGTGAAGCCATTTGTAGTGGTGGAAGAGGTCCAAGGATGGACATGGAAGATACAAAAGGATAATTAATAAATTCATCAACATCTATATGACAACCAAGGATATCAGCATCTTTAGAGTGAGCATTAGAATTTTCAATAGAATCATGGACATCTTGAATATGAGAACCTTTTTTGATAGGATTGTTCAAAGCTTGCAAAGACTTAGGAAGAGTAGAAAGTGGAAGTGAACATGGAGTGGTAGAACAAGAAGATGAAAGACTTTGATCTTGACAATGATCTTTGGATAGCACAAGCACATAATTTTTCTTTTGATTTTCAATAGGCTTAACATTGGAAGTAACAACACCATTTTTAAAAACCTTAATGGAAGTATCATCTTTGGAAAGTGCAAGTATAGTAAGGTTATTTTGATTGTTAATAAGCTCAACAGTGTAAGTAGTAACTTGATCTTGCTTAGGAGAAGACTTAAGACATGGTGGAATGCATGAAAAAGGATGTGCAGGATCAAAAGAACCCTGAAGCGGATAAGAAACATCATGAAAAGGATTGGATGACATGGAGGGTTCTTGATCTTGATCTTTCTTTATGTTCTTTTCTTCATCATTTTTAGAGTCCTCTTGACATTGAGCCACTTCTAAGGATATGAAAGCATGTTGGGACTGTATAGAAGACTATTGCAGAGATGGTGAAGGATCAGTTGAAGTATGCATTGTAGCATATGAAGGCTTAGGATTTTTAGGTTTAGCATCATTGAAAGTATTTGAAGCCAAGTGAAGGTTAGCTTGAGTTTCTTTAAGAGGTAGCCCTTGAGGATAACTATAGGAAACTGCATGAAAAGTATTAGGACCTTTGGTGGATGAAGGACTTGTGAAAGATTTGATAGGCTCGGAAGCTTTAAGAAATGTATGAGTATTGGAGGAAGTAGGGAATGGAAGGGAACCATCACAAGACAAAGGTCCAACATTAACATGATCTTTCTTGAGAGTGTAATATTTATTTTTAGCATGAGAGTTCTTAGAGGAGAGATCCTTGTAGTATGCACGTTTATAATCAACGCAGTAAACTTTCTCTTCCTCAAGTGAAACAGATGGATCATCTAGGTATTGTGCATAGAAATCATCAAAGTCTTTTTCAAAATCAGAATCATATGGATCACCCTCATGATCTATCCAATGTGACGGCCCATTTGTAGTAAGAAGGAACACACGACGAGGAGGATTCTTAGTAACAGAGGTGTCATAGGTATTAGTATATTGTCTGTCATCATAGTCATCATAGTCTCCAAAGATGGATGTGTCACTCTCTGTGGAAGAGGTATCATAAGGGTTGTCATGTTGCTCACATTCTATCTAGGGGCATGGTGACATGTACAAGTCTTTATCAAATGGAAAAGGGCATAGGGCTTCCATGGAGAACTCTTTAGGTTCCTTTTCTTTCTTAAGATTGTTAAGTTCAACTTGCATAGCATGCATCTGTTTCATCATGGTGGTGATTAGAGCTTCTTCCTCATGTGTACTGATTCTTTGAGACATGTGTACTAATTCTCAATAACTACTGCTCTATTCTTGACACAGTGATTTATTTGACAATTTTTGGAAATAGGCTGAAAAAGCTAAGCATCTGGCAATTTTGAAAATTTTCTGACAACTTTAAATTTTTTTCCCAAATGACATTCTGTAGACTCGTACGATAGTGGGTATGCCATGAAATGATAGTTTCAAAACTTGTACAATAGTTGAAAAACTTGTACAATAGAGGATCTACTATGAAATGACACTTGCAAAACTCGTACGACAATTGAAAAACTCATACAATAGAGGATCTGCTATGAAACGATAGTTGAAAAGCTCGTAGGACAATTACTAGCAGGGTTTGAATTTTTGAATTTGACTGACAGAAAGACTCGTACGACACTAGGTCCCCTCTCATATGATAGATGGGCAGTAATGAAATGACACTTGACAAAAACTCGTATGACTTTTTGACTTCCTGAGATGACTTTTGACTCCAGAAAGGAAATTTTACTTTAGATTTTGCAAATTTTGAGCTTTCAGATTCAGATTGTTTGCAAATTTTAATGTCCAGATTTGAGAATTGTAATAGATTTGTTCATTTTTAGTAACCAGATAGATAAACAAGCACGCAAAATAGCAAGCAAGTGATTTCAAGCATGTCTAAAAATAATGAACAAGGGCAAAAGCAACCTTACGCATGAACAATCAAGTGACTTATTCATTCTAATCCTCAGAAGCGCTAATTGTGTATGTTCCAAAATGTTTTGCAATGATGCACATATACCCTAGAAAATAAAAATTTGGCCTCACTAGGGTTTTTAGTAATGGTTTGACTCTGCAACTTTTATGATCCAAAGGGGTGAACTCCAATCCCGGTGCACCAGGGTTTTGACACAGTCTGAGAACTTAATCTTCAAGAGCTACAAGGGAGATCTGACAACCCAACAATGAACCACACCTGTGGAGATTTCTTCCACAAGGATATTTATATAGTAGCTATCACTACCATGGTGAAGATGGCTATTACCGCTTGAGGTTCCGTCAACGCAGTTTGCCTTGTGAAGGGAGTGTCTGCTATGGTGAACCCTCTCTAAAGGTAACTCATAATATTATACCACAAGGGGAATTGGCTCCAAATCCAAGGGTTTGACACCTTTTCACTTTTAACCCAGACAAAGCAGGCAGATAAATTTGACACACTAAGATGAAGATTATCTCACCAAGGTCTATGATATCAACCCCATGTGATCTATCAACCCCTCTGGAGAGAGAATGTATCAATCAATAAGGGAAGATGCATGGACCAAGTAGAACATGAGATGCACTAAGTATCCTCCCTACCTACAAGGATTCCATCGTCAAGAAGGATTTCACTAGGAATCCAATCTCTCAAGAACCACAAATAGTGTTCATAGGGCCTAATTACTATGTTTTCACAGATATATTTCTGAAAGCAAATCTACCGAAAGTACTCAAAAGTAGAAAGAAGAACACTTAATGCTTAAAGAGAATATGAGGTGAGTCCACAAGATGGAATAATTAACCCCTCACACAAACTAAAAATGAGTCCACAACTTAGAAAACAAGTGAGTTCTAAAAAGGGTTTCCTGGTGGAACAATTAACGCTTCTCTCTTATAGACCCCTCCCCTTTATGACGCTGAGATTGCAACCACAGGGTGGAATGAGGGGTCGGTGGATTTAGCAAGTCCAATAACCCAAGATAGAAATCTAGATCAATCACAAGTATCTAAGACTGCTTATCAATACTTAAGGTGTTACAACCTAGTATTCAATTATGAAAATTTGAAGAAAAGCATGCAAAGAAAACACTCAAGCCAAACACATGAGAGATTCATTTTAGGATCCAAATTGAAATTTTATCATATTAAGGAGAATACTTGGAATCCTCGCAACACACTTAGTAGATTTTTACCTATTTTTAGCAATTCTTGCACTTTTTCCAATCAAAACCAGCAGGAGTCAATAAAAAATAGAGAATTTCAATTGTTAAGATTAGCCGTTAGTCAAAATCTGAAAACCAAATATGACAAACTACCATAAAAAATGAAACGATAGTTGAAATCTTATGCCAAAACTCATACGACAATGGGTATGTTACCAGACGACAGTACAAAACTTGTACGATAGTGGGTATGCTCCCAGATGACAGACTAGAAACTCGTACAATACTGGGTGTATGATGAAACAATAGTTGAACTTCTAGATGATAGTGTGTATAGCCTAGCATGATTCTTGATCCAATAGACTATCGTACGATAGTGGGTACAGTGCGAAATGACTTTTGGTAGAAACTTGTACAAAGATTGTATGGATAGAAATTAAAAATCATAATTTTGCATAGAAACTAAGGAGAAAAAGATAGAAATTGATAGAAATTGAATTGGAAACCCGTTTCAGGGCCCCACAGTGGGCACCAAAAATGTGTGTGAAAATTGTACCTGATCTATAGACACAACACTTCAGTAAAACATTAAAGGTTAGCAAAAATGAAATCATGCAATGAATTGAAAGCTAAACTAACCAGGTGATTTACTGCCTTCTAATAGGTACGAGTATGATGTTCTCAGATTGTTATCGAGATCAGTGACCTTGACGACACCTAAACGAAGGATTTGAATGCAAAACTGATATGAAATATGAATGCAATTAATCTATTTTTTTTAATTTTAGATGCAATAAGATGAAAAACTTGATATGCAATCTATGATATGTAAAAATTGATATGCTATGAATTGATCTAACAATGATATGATATGAAAACTAAATGAATGTAAAAACCAAATTGATCTCACAATAGCCTTGATTTGCGATAAGCTTTGATTCTCCAGATAGCAATTCTTCAGCGTGATTATGCAAAATTATGAGATGATTTGGGATGAGCTAAAGCCTTAATTTATAGAAATCTAGGGCTTTAGAAGATGCATGAAAGAAAGCCATAAATCACTCAAATAACTCAGCTTGATTTTTGAGTTATTTTTAAATAAAGATAATTTAATTCACAAAAAAATGCAAATCATGCAAAAACAACTTTTTAACTCAAATTAGAAGTTTAGATCAACTTTAAAACTCAAAAGTGATGTTGAGTTCCAAAAAGTCAATAAATTGCATTGATTTTGTGATTTGGAGTTTAACTGCTATTTGATTGTGCACATGGATAATTATGAATGAATAAATAAATAAATTGATTTATTCTCAACTTAGCTAATTTTGAAAAATAAAACAATTGATTTATGGGTTAATCAATTATTTTTTAAACTTTTATTCAAAAATAATATCATCAAATATGACAACTTGCTTTAATTAATTAAATAAGAATTTAATTAATTAATGATAGGAATTTTGATTTATTGTCAAATTTAAATAATAATACTTAGGAATAAATATAATTAAATTCAATTAAATAATTAAGTGGCAGAATTAAATCTAATTAATTAAATATTAAGAATATTCAATTAATCAAACTTTAGGATAAATATGATTTATCACCAAATAATTATAAAATTAAAGATAATTAAGATGATTAGGAATATTATTAGGAATATTCCCCGATGCAGAATTTAAGATAATCAATTAGGATTCGATGATGTACAAATGTGCCTTTGGTTAGGACTTTGATGTCGATTTCATCTGATGTGTCGATATAGAGGTTAATGAACTTATAGCCCATTTTTGGGGTATTACACATATGTATATAAATTGTGAAAACAATATAGCAAACAACTTACCACTGGATTATAATCAAACCCCCCTTTCATGTGACCATTCTCCCTACAATGTTTCTTTGCTATTTTAATTTTGATTCTTCTTGTCTTTAAGCCGTTACAACTCTTGCATGGACAATAACATTTTTCATGGGCTTCTCTTTGAAAGTTAGACAACAATCTAGCAATTGTCTCCCTATTTTGATCTAATTCCCTTGTATTATCTGACATGATCCTTAATGTGTATATCTGCAAAATAAATTGGAGATGCCTCATTTCATGAGCTTCATGTCACCTTCTCATAGCTTTTCATTTTCTAATAGATTTCACCAAAAGCTTTGTAGGAAACCAAGTAAGGGGTATTCTTGAGTTCAAACACATTGAGCTGCTACAACTAAATTATAAATCATGAATTCACTATAAAATTAAAACTAAATCAGGAGATAAGTAAGACATTTAATGCATTATTACTTCATCATGATGATAAAAATTTCATTGGCTCAAAGCACATAGTGGTGCAGGGGCACCTAGAGCACATAAGGAGTTCACAAAATCTATGGAGATCAAAAAGACATCAGTGAACATGAAGATATCAAATGATGTCAATTGGAGCATTTTGGAGCATATAATGACCTATAAGGTTAATACCTATAATAAATTGGCAATAAGCCCTTAAAGGCCTAATAAGCCTTAGGACCAATTTAGGAGTCTAGGATGAATTTTTGAGTTGCAAGCTTATAATAGTTTAGATTTGGTTTTAATAAGGTTTAATAAGTTTATTTAGATCATATCCCAAAGTCTTAGGATTCAAAAATCTTAAGAAATGCTTCATTTGCAATGTTGTTAATTCAAATTTTTGAATAACAATGGTCACTTGTAAAAGGAGGGAAAAGGGGTTTTTATGTTTAATTAGTCTTAATATAATTTTCCAACCACCAAAGTTGGTTGAACAGACTTAGAGGAAGTATAAATTAGAGGATCAAGCCATTATATGATAGTCAATTCATTAGATTCCATTAAACAACAACATTAGATGCATTGAATGCCATTAAACAACAACATTAGTAGCATTAGATGCATAGGATAGCATTAGATGCCATTAAACAAATAAATAGAGATCAAACACTTCACACAATAAAGAGAGATCAAAAACTTCACACAATGCCTTGAAGGTAATAGCAAAAATGCCCTAGCTCTCAAAGCTCGCAGGTCATTAAGCATTCCAAATGAAAAGATGTAAACAATGCCAGTATTAAACAATGAGCTCATGAACAATGTATGATACCCTAGCTTGCAACAACCCACGAGCCACCAAGACATTTCCTCATGAAATGATCATAAATAGGGAGTACCACATAGTGTATTATTTTATTACTCATGTCCCTATTTGATCTAATAGAATCAATATAACAAACAGAGCACCGACCAACCAAATAGGGACATGAGGTGCTCAAACAGTGAGCTCATAAAATAATATATTTAATCTTAATAAAATCTTATAAAGTAACATATATTGTGTGAAGTGTTTGATCTCTCTTTATTTGTTTTGTTGTTGATATTCACTATGTGGTACTCCCTGTTTATGATCATTTCATGAGGAAATGTCTTGATGGCTTATGGGCTGCAAGCTAGGGCATCATGCATTATTTATGGGCTCATTGTTTGAGCACCAGCTAATCAAATAGGGACATGAGGTGCTCAAATAGTGAGCTCATAAACAATGCATGATGCCCTAATTGTAGGTAGTTATCTCTTCTATAATGATGGAGAAGTGAAAGGTAATGATTAATGAGGTTGTTTCTATTAGATATACATTAATACACTTATTATTTTGAATTTGAGCTCGGGCATCATGCAATGTTATTGCTGTCATTGCATGTTTGTTGCTGTTGTGCACCATATATTGTTTTATACACTATTTATTTCATTGAGACTGTGAGCTATTGTAGTTGACTATATTCTTTTGGGGTCTGATCTATTGTAGTTGTTTCTTTTTTCTTTGAATCATTGTTTACAATTACTTTTGATACAATATTTGTGTGAAGAACAAGAACAAAATGGTGAATGAGTGTATTTGACAAAGATAAACATGACACATTTTGTTGGGCTGATTGGGTTGGCTTGGTACCATTTACATGGCCTAGCCAGATATTAAATAGTGAACTCATGAACAATGCCAATATTAAACAGTGAGCTCATGAACAATGTATGATGCCCTAGCTTGCAGCCCATGCGCCATCAAGACATTTCCTCATGAAATGATCATAAACGGGGAGTACCACATAGTGAATATCAACAACAAAACAAATAAAGAGAGATCAAACACTTCACACAATGCCTTGAAGGTAATAGAAACAATGCCCTAGCTCTCAAAGCTCGCAGGTCATCGAGCATTCCAAATGCTAAGATGTAAACAATGCCACTGAAATTAGTTTAATGAGAAGACAAAGCTCGAATGCCTACCTTCCAAATGAAAAGATGTAAACAATGCCAGGATTAAACAATGAGCTCATGAATAATGTATGATGCCCTAGCCTACAGCCTGTGAGCCATCAAGACATTTCCTAATGAAATGATCATAAACAGGGAGTACCACATAGTGAATATCAACAACAAAACAAATAGAGAGAGATCAAACACTTCACACAATGCCTTGATGGTAATAGCAATGATGCCCTAGCTCTTAAATCTTGTGGGTCATCAAGCATTCCAAATGAAAAGATGTAAACAATGCCAGTATTAAACAGTGAACTCATGAATAATGTATGATGTCCTAGCTTGCTACCCGCAAGCCATCAAGACATTTCCTCATAAAATCATCATAAACAGGGAGTACCACATAATGAATATCAATAACAAAATAAATAAAGAGAGATCAAACACTTCACACAATGCCTTTAAGGTAATAGAAATGATGCCCTAGCTCTCATATCTTGCGGGTCATCAAGCATTCCAAATGAAAAGATGTAAACAATGTCAGTATTGAACAATGAGCTCATGAACAATGTATGATGCCCTAGCTTGCAGCCTGCAAGCCATCAAGACATTTCCTCATGAAATGATCATAAACAGGGAGTATCACAGTGAATATCAATAGCAAAACAAATAAATAGAGATCAAACACTTCACACAATGCCTTGAAGGTAATAGAAATGATGCCCTAGCTCTCAAACCTCACGGGTCATCGAGCATTCCAAATGAAAACATGTAAATAATGACAGTATTAAATAATGAGCTCATGGATAATGTATGATGCCCTAGCTTGCAGCCCACGAGCCATCAAGATATTTCCTCATGAAATGATCATAAATAAGGAGTACCACATAGTGAATATCAATAACAAAACAAATAGAGAGAGATCAAACACTTCACATAATGCCTTGAAGGTAATAGCAAAGATGCCCTAGCTCTCAAAGCTCATGGGTCATCAAGCATTCCAAATGAAAAGATGTAAACAATGCCAGTATTAAACAGTGAGATCATAAACAATGTATGATGCCCTAGCTTGCAGCCCACGAGCCATCAAGACATTTCCTCATGAAATAATTATAAACAAGGAGTACCACATAGTGAATATCAATAGAAAAACAAATAGAGAGAGATCAAACACTTCACACAATGCCTTGAAGGTAATAGCAATGATGCCCTGGCTCTCAAAGCTCGCAAGTCATCTAGCATTCCAAATGAAAAGATGTAAACAATGCCAGTATTAAACAATGAGCTCATAAACAATGTATGATGCCCTAGCTTATAGCCTGCGAGCCATCAAGACATTTCCTCATGAAATGATCATAAACAGAGAGTACCACATAGTGAATATCAAAATAAAAACAAATAAAGAGAGATCAAACACTTCACACAATGCCTTGAAGGTAATAGCAATGATGCCCTAGCTCTCAAAGCTCACAGGTCATCGAGCATTCCAAATGAAAAGATGTAAACAATGCCAGTATTAAATAGTGAGCTCATGAACAATGTATGATGTCCTAGCTTGCAGCCCATGAGCCATCAAGATATTTCTTCATGAAATGATCATAAACAGAGAGTACCACATAGTGAATATCAACAACAAAAGAAATAGAGAGAGATCAAACACTTCACACAATGCCTTGGATGTAATAGAAATGATGCCCTAGCTCTCAAAGCTCACGGGTCATCAAGCATTCCAAATGAAAAGATGTAAACAATGCCAGTATTAAACTATGAGCTCATAAACAATGTAGGATGCCCTAGCTTGCAGTCCGTGAGCCATCAAGACATTTCCTCATGAAATGATCATAAACAGGGAGTGCCACCTAGTGAATATCAATAGAAAAACAAATAAAGAGAGATCAAACACTTCACACAATGCCTTGAAGGTAATAGAAATGATGCCCTAGCTCTCAAAGCTCACGGGTCATCAAGCATTCCAAATGAAAAGATGTAAACAATGCCAGTATTAAACAGTGAGCTCATGAACAATGTATGATGCCCTAGCTTGCAGCCCGCTAGCCATCACGATATTTCCTCATGAAATGATCATAAATAGGGAGTACCACATAGTGAATATCAACAACAAAATAAATAAAGAGAGATCAAACACTTCACACAATGCCTTGAAGGTAATAGCAATGATGGCCTAGCTCTTAAAGCTCGCGGGTCATCAAACATTCCAAATGCAAAGATGTAAACAATGCCAGTATTAACATTCATATTTTTCCATTAAATCAACAAATGCCGTCAAAATGAAATTGAGTTAATGAGAAGACAAAGCTCAAATGCCTACCTTTAAGAAACTTTTACATCTTTTAATCAAATGACCCAAAAACATCAAGAATCGTCATATATGGTCACTAATAGCCAGCTTTTAGAAGAATATGAATGAATGCAAACATACATAAGTGGATGGCTTGTGGGCTGCAAGCTAGGGCATCATGCATTATTTATGAGCTCATTGTTTGAGGACCGACCAATCAAATAGGGACATGAGGTGCTCAAACAGTGAGCCCATAAACAATGCATGATGCCCTAGTTGTAGGTAGTTATCTCTTCTATAATGATGGAGGAGTGAAAGGTAATGATCAATGAGGTTGCTTCTATTAGATCATACATTAATACACTTACTATTTTGAATTTGAGCTCGGGCATCATGCAATGTTATTGCTATCATTTCATACTTGTTGTTGTTGTGCACCATATATTGTTTTATACATGATTTATTTCATTGAGACTATGAGCTATTGTAGTTGACTGTGAGCTATAAGAAACATTTATTGTGTGAAGTGTTTGATCATCTCTATTTATTTGTTTTTTTATTGATATTCACTATGTGGTACTCCCCGTTTATGATCAAATAGACAAAGCTCGAATGCCTACCTCAAGTGTCAGTTCCCTCTTCCCACATGGTGTTGACCTCTTTGGGCACACCAAACTCGAATGCCCTCTTTGTGCCATGCAAAAGTGCAGTGCCATCTTCGTGGAGCTCTTTGAATTCACAAATTAAAAATGACACTTTCTTTTTCTTTTTTTTTTGTTTATAACCAAGTCAGTGTTGCAATTTATGAGCTCACTATTTGAGCACTGAACAATCAAATAGGGACATGAGGTGCTCAAATAGTGAGCTCATAAACAATGCATGATGCCCTAGTTGTAGGTAGTTATCTCTTCTATAATGATGGAGGAGTGAAAGGTAATGATCAATGAGGTTGCTACTATTAGATCATACATTAATACACTTACTTCTTTAAATTGAGCTCGGGCATCATGCAATGTTATTGCTGCCATTGCATGATTGCTATTGTTGTGCACCATATATTGCTTTATACACATAGAATAATAGATTTGGGGACTTAGACTTATGTTCAATCCTTAGTAATGGTTTGGGGAACTAATTACTAGATGAGTGACTATAGTACCCTAGTTTGCATTATTAGATGATCTTGTTTAATTTATGTTCATTTCATGCAAAGATACATGTAAAGGAAAAGAAATTTTTGCATCTAAAGATTACATGTATATATATAAAAAATAACTTGTATATACTATACAAGGAAAATAACTTTCAGAAGAAAATACAATGTACTTAATCTGAATGCCACTGTGTAATGTTTTTACTTACGATATTAACCTTAATATATCCTTATGAAGATATCCCTATTTTATTATTGATGTCCCTATTTACATCTTTTCATCAAATGACCCAAAAACATCAAGAATGGTCCTATATGGTCACTAATAGCCAATTTTTAGAAGAATATGAATGAATGCAAACATACATAAGTGGATGAGCATAAATAATGAAGGTACCAGACATTGCCTGAAGTAATGAAGTGTTGACCTGAGGTTCAATCTAGTATGCTCTTGTATGATCCAAAACCTGCAAGGAAGGAAAAGATGGGGTTAGATCCAAAGGATCTAAGCAATGCCTAACACCATATTACTGATCATCATCTACAATTATGCATGTGCATAGTCAAGCCATACACAGACTCAACAACATGGTAGCATTGATCCAATAATAGAAATTACATTACAAATGCCAAGCTCACGATCTCAATGAAATAAATAGTGTATAAAACAATATATGGTGCACAACAACAACAAGCATGCAATGACAACAATAACATTGCATGATGCATGAGCTCAAATTCAAAACATTAAGTGTAATAATGTATGTTTGCACGATGTCAAATATTAAACAGTGAGCTCATGAACAATGTATGATGCCCTAGCTTGCAGCCCATGAGCCATCAAGACATTTCCTCATGAAATGATCATAAAAGGAGAGTACCACATAGTGAATATCAACAACAAAATAAATAAAGAAAGATCAAACACTTCACACAATACCTTGAAGGTAATAGAAATGATGCTCTAGCTCTCAAAGCTCACAGGTCATCAAGCATTCCAAATGAAAAGATGTAAACAATGTCAGTATTAAATAGTGATCTCATGAACAATGTATGATGCCCTAGCTTGTAGCTCACGAGCCATCAAGACATTTCCTCATGAAATGATCATAAGCAGGAAGTACCACATAGTGAATATCAACAACAAAACAAATAAAGAGAGATCAAACACTTCACACAATGCCTTGAAGGTAATAGAAGTGATGCCCTAGCTCTCAAAGCTCATGGGTCATCAGGCATTCCAAATGATTAGATGTAAACAATGCAAGTATTAAACAGTGAGCTCATAAACAATGTATGATGCCCTAGCTTGCAGCCTGCAAGCCATCAAGACATTTCCTCATGAAATGATCACAAATAGGGAGTACCACATAGTTAATATCAACAAAAAAACAAATAAAGAGAGATCAAACACTTCACATAATGCCTTGAAGGTAATAGAAATGATGCCCTAGCTCTCAAAGCTCGCGGGTCATCAAGCATTCCAAATGCTAATTAAGATGTAAACAATGCCACTATTAACAATGCTATTAAATAAACAATGCCACTAAAATTGAGTTAATGAGAAGACAAAGCTTGAATGCCTACCTCAAGTGCTAGTGCTCTCTTCCCAAATGGTGTTGGCCTCTTCACTCGCACACACCAAACTTGGACGCCCTCTTCACGCGACATAGAAATGTAGTGTCATCTTCGTGGCAGCTCTTCAAATTCACAAATTACAAATGACACTTCCTTTTTTCTTTTTTTTTTGTTTATAACCAAATGGGTGTTGCAATTACGACAATAGCATCACTACTATGACACCATCGGGGGCACTTGCAAAAAAAACACAAAAAACATACACAAATTTTAGTGGCATCACAAATTGGCGTCGAAATTTGACCCCAAATATTGTAGTGTGGTCATCTTCAAAAACCTACTAGTTCTCAACATTGTCTGGTATGCTAGGTCTAGTCTGAGTTGCAACTTTATAGATTCCTACAAAATTTATGTCACTAGGATTGATTGCCATATTGGCTAACAAGTCAACCATTTTATTGTTTCTCCTATCCTTCCATACAATGTTGAATGCATCAAAAATTTCAACCATATCCCATAAAACATTCCTATATTGTTTCAATCTTGTGTTCTTAGAAGCATAAACTAATCTCACTTGAGACAGAACTAACTTAGAATCACCAACTACCTTTATACACTTGATTCCATATTTTTATGCTAATCTTAATCCTATTAACAATGCTTCATATTCTGCTGTATTATTTGTACATAGGAAACTTAATGTGAAAGAGAACTTGTAAGTATTTCCATCAGGAGAAATGAGTAGAATACCTACTCCCGAACCATCTTTGTAATTTGCACCATCAAAATACATCACCCATAACTCACATTTCTTAGATTTAGCATTTATTTCCATAGTGATAGAAGGTAAGATAGGTTCTCTTTCGAGCACAGTGACTTCTACTCTGAAAGCATTGATATTAGTATCTATAAAACATATAATTTCATTATCAATATTTTTCTCAATCATATGGGTAACTCTTGGCTCCCTTTCAACTTTAATAGATTAATCATCAATCTTGAAAGTTGCAAAAGAAAATTCACATTGAAAACTTCCACCCATGGAAGCACTCCATTTCCTAGATAATAGAATCCCATAATGAGGAGCAATGTCTACTACCAAGACACTCATAGTCAATTCCTTTTCTGGATAGGCTGCCAATTTGTAGGGAAGTGCATTAATTGTCCCAATAACTGGTACTTCTCTTTGATCCATTGCATAACATCTACCCTGAATAGTATCAACCTTGAGACCCAACCTCTCCATGATCTTAAAAGGCATAACAATGTTTGATGCTCCTAAATCAATCATGCAATTCTTTACTATCATTCCATTTACTATGATACTTAGGAAAAATGAATCTGTATTTTCAAGGAATGAATTGATAGAGTTGTCCAAATACATAGGTGGTATCTGAGATACCACTCCCTGAATTTCCATTTCTTTCTTGGCTTCAGCTTAGGGCTCATTGGTATTACAAGAAACATTATTGTCATGGACATTATCAACCCATGCTAGAGCTCTATCCTTATGTTTGGGGATTCTTAATAATTCTGATAAGGGAACCTTAACAGTAATCTGAGACAACATTGACAACATATCAACATGAGAAGAAGAAGGAATTTCAATCTACATTGCTCTAGTATCCTTCTTCTCTTCAGATACATCAGCTATTGTTGTCACCTTTAGTTTCTCAGTTTTGGCCATTGTACTGACTAGCTTCTCAACTTCCTTTTGGATGTCTTTGTCATGAACAGTAGACATCTTTATAGCTCCAGCTCCCTTTGGTTCCCATGTTTTACCCTTGACATCTTTTATTTTCACTACATAATAATTTTTTGGTTTGTTTCCAATGGGTTCCTTGGGATTGGTATTTTTTATGAACATACTTATAGCTTTGCTAGTGGTATCATTTTCTGTCATGCTTTTATTTTGCACTTTGGCTACCATTTTGCAATGATCCTATCAATTTCCTCCTTTGAGGGTCTTCTTAAATTCACTTTCTCTGAGGAAGAGGTCATGTTACATATCATTTCATCAATGTTCTCATCATCAGAAAATATTTCTTGATGGAATAATGCTCTATTGTGTCTTTTCAAATACACATCAGTGTCAGAAAAATTTTCATGTTCCAGATATGAATCAGCAAGATTACATCCAATCTCATCATTGTTTTCTTCCTGTTCTAATTTTTCAATACCATCATCTTGGTATGTAGTTATAGATTGTGCAACCATACAATGTTTTGCAGAATGAGGTGACTGGCAAGCCATACACCATGGTGTATCTTCAAAAACATTCACATAAGTTTTTTGTAATGGATCAGGGATGACCTTGTCATTATTTCCTTTTGTAGGTGGGACAATAGGCTTTACATCCTTCCACTAGGTGTTGTAAGGGTAATTTTGCATCATATTCTAGCTATTGAAATTATTGTTGAAATGGGGCTTTTCTACAGCAAAAATCTTATCATTTTTATTTTTGGGTGGTTTCAAGTCTTTCAGTACATTTAACACTTTATCCAACTTGTCTTCTTCTTGCCTCTTATTTCCAACATTTCTTTCATTATCCTTCTTATAGTTCTTGTTCCCAAATAACTTAGGGTCATCTCTTTTCCCATCTAATTTTCCAAATATCTTCATATTGTTCTCAATATTCATAGCAATCCTAAAGGTATCTCTAAGAGTTAATGGTTTTTTGTCTCTTAGTAGGTATCCAACCTTACCATCAAAGGCATTGAAGTATGTTGTCAGACAGACATTGTCATTTAACCTTATAACTTGAAACAATTTATGCACACCCTTTTGAAACCTCATGTTAAACTTAGTTGCAGATTCATTCAAATTTTTCCTTATGTTGTTAAATTCATTTAGCATGAAACTAGAATTAGGATTTTCACCATATTATTCCTTAAATAACTTTTCAAAAGCATCCCATGAATCAATACAATGGACATGGATTCTTTTAAACAAATCTCTAGCATCCTCTGCCAAAGATTGAACAAATAGTTTCATGACTACATCCTCATGTTGTATTTCATAGTCATTCAACATGTCAACAAACAACCTAAGGTGTTCCTCATAGCTAATGGCATTATTACCATAAAATTTGGTTACCTTATCTCTTATCTCAGTTGGAATAGCATTAGGATAGCCTCATATCCCATCAAAACTAATTTTCCTATACCATTCTAATTAAATAGGTCTTCTTTGAAAACTATATCCTATGTTTCCACTAGGACCAACATTAACAACTATACCCCCACCTACTCGCACATTTGACTTTTGTTTAGGGTCAACATTTAACTTGGTAGATGAAGCATAAAGAAAATTATGAGTATCAACATTACCAAGTGGAGCAGCATTAGAAGTTACAAATGGCATACCTATTTTAGTTGTAGATGGTACAAGAGTGTTTTTAGATGAATCCTTCAAGAACTAGATCTTTCTTCTTGTTTCTCTAATATATGCTTCAACTTCAGCCTTTTCTAGTTCCTTTGCTAGGTCATCTCTTTCCTTATTTGTCTTTTCCATCTCTATGTCAAAATTTGAAACATGTGGTGGGATTTTTGGTCTAGCCACAGGCTCATTTATTTGGATCTCAACCATCTTTTTCTTTCCCTTATTATTAACAACAGCAACATGTTTAGTACTTTCACTTACATTTTTCTCTAAAGGTTGAGTAGTGTAACTTTGTACTTGTCTAATCACAAGGCCCTCTTGTTCAAACTTATGGTCCTGCAATAGGTGCTCTTTCTCACTTCTCAGGGAAGAAAGGTCACCAAAGAGATCAAGCTACAAAGATTTAGGAGAAAAGGAAAATATTTTGTTTATCTCCTTTAGTTCATTAATATTTCTGAGTAAAGACTCTCTTCCCATTAATGCATTTATAGTCTCAACCTCTCTTTTTATAACCTCATATATATTACATCTTGTTCTTCTAGTTGCAATCTCAATGCACCTAAATCATTTTTGTCTATCATAATATCATCAGAGCTTGATGACACATCCATATTAGTGATATTTTGATATGGGAAATACACCTGTCTTGGCTCCACTAGTTGTCTTTTAAGAATAACTTCTTCTTGATGTATACTTGGCACATCCCTTACTTCTAGCCTTTACATTTTGATTTGTAGGTAGTATGACCTTGTCTTGATATAATACTTCTGGGGTATCATAAAAATTATCTCCAGAGAGACCACTATTAGACTTAGAACTTTTATATAGTGATGCCTCTTCATTAGCATATGTATGTAGTACCTCATCTTCACCATTATCTTGTTCTCTTATAGGTGCACTCGTAGACTCTCCACCCTTGCTAAGCTAATTTTTCTTTCTTGACCTGGGTAACTCTTCTAGATTAACTTCTGGGTGTCTCCTGATAAAACCTCTTGTGTTTTTTCTTTTGTCCATAATTTGTAACTTGTAAACACATTAGTATTAACCCTTTGAGTCGCCACCTATGTTTAATGGGAAATTTTTGGAGACAAATCTTGAGAATCTAAAGAAAATATCAAATAGAATAGGAGAAACACAAGGACCTAGACAAAGAGAAAACACCGCACTAACTTAGCAAAAACTTAGCCAAAGACTCTTGAAAGCTTTTAAAACTTTGTTGGGTTCAAATCAGTATGGGTTTTCTTCACAAAAGCTATTTATATTCTCCCACCTAAAGTTAGTTCACCGGCGGAGTCACCATTTTATTGGTTCCTTTTCCCTTTCCTACAAATTTACACTTTGTATGAAAAACCAATGTCTTTGAATTTTTAAACCCACTTCAAATATGACAAGAAAAAGGACCAATTAACAAGGACTAAGAGATTAGTCCTCCTACACTTTGAGCCTTGATGTTCAGGCGGGTGTACCTTAGGATTCACTTCTTGAAATGAATTAGTAAATTTATTTGCATTTATTCAACACAAATTGATGCAGGAGCATCTTGCATCACAAAATAAAAGAGGGCATGATAAAAAAAAATGGAGGAGAGAGAAAGTGATGAAAATGAAAAAAAAAGAGAAGAAAAAAAAAGAAAAAAAAAAGAAGAAAAAAAAGAAGAAAAAGAAAAAGAAAAAGAATTGTTTCGTTTACCAAGGTGCATAGGTGGGAGAAAAAATAAAAATAAATAAAAAGAAAAGAAAAGAAAAGAAAATTATTTCATTTATCGAGGTGTGTAGGTGGCATTTTAGAAATTTGTAGAAAGTTCTTCCATTTAATATTTGTAGCTAGGTAGCTACACCTTTCTATTTTTTTATTAGCCCACAAAGGCAATGTAATTTTCTAATTGGCCCACATGGTGGTGCTAAATATTAATTGGGTGGGTATTTAATATTTGTATCAAGGTAGTTGCATTTATCTTTTATCCCACATTGGTGGTGTTATAATATCTTGGGTGGTAAATGCCTATATAAAGAAGGCATAGGAGCATTCATAAGCAAGCTTTCAAGTTGTAGGATCTCCTATTGGAGAAGAAGTTCTCAAATTAGAAGCTCTTGGAGTTCAAGCTCTCTCATTGCAAGCTTCTCATGTTGTAAGATCTCTCAAGTTGTAATGATTTTCAAGTATTAATGTATGCTTTGTAATGCATTTCATCTTCTCTTTGTCTCCATGTTGTTATGTATTTGGTTATGAGTTGGTAAGGGTGGTAAGGGCTCTTCATCATAAATACTATGCATTAGTATCTTTGAAATATTGATTGAAAGATTTTATCATTTATAAGTTGATTGACGATGAAGAACTGCTTCCTAAGAACATATCAGTGTCTTATTCAGGGAAAAGAGCCAAATAAAACATACATTTACAAAAGCTCTAACTCAAACACATCTAGAACCTAGAATAAGTGCTTTATAGATTATTTCTTTTGTTCTCATACTTAGAAATCAAATTCTCACAAGAACTATGAATTGTTTGAAATTGTCCCTAAGAATTACCCCTCCCTTGAAAGGAACTCAAAAATAACTTCACAATCTACTTTGTAAACCAAACATTAAATTGCTTTGCAAAATTAACATATAAGAATTCAAGATCACAATAAGAAGACATTCACAAATATGAGATGAAATTCTAGTTATTTTCATTAAAAAAATTTCGTATCAGTACATTAAAAATGGTAGAATGCCAGAACAAAATTGTAGATCAAAAGTTCTCTATATTCAGTTGCTAAAATTCACCATCCTTTTTCAAATACAACTTGTTATATATAATATTCACTAGACACCTTGGAATACTAGAATAATTAGGATGCAAAAATATTTGGATGACTACAAAGAAAAAGACACTAGGAGACAAAAATAGCTACAATCATTACAAAATATGGAGAATAAACTAGAGGAGTATCTTTCTCAATCATATCAAATCTTCAACAGGTGGCACCTTTGTCTGCATGTATTCAACATAGCTTCAAAAGTTGTTTCATGGATAATGACCACCATTCGGCTAACATACATTATCCTCTTAATGATTACTACCCTCCTTGTGCTTCATGATCAAGTGCCAGATGTTGCCTAGTCCTCCTTCATTGCTTCCAAATCAATGGTTGCAGGGTTCTTTTTCTTGGGCTTCATGCTTTTATCACATGTTGCAACTTCCTCCTCTATTGTCTAAGTGTACTCCTTTAAGCTCTATAACTCTTTCACCTACCTATCCCACTTGGAGTCTTTTATGGCCTTGGTGTCAACTAAAAACCTTGTGAAATCAGTCTCTACTTTGAACATGTCATCCAAGACATAATTAAACCTGTCTATATTCAAACTACCATCACCATTTAGAAAGGATTCTGACCCTATCAGTAATTTTTTCATGTCATTTCTCCACTCCTCAACACTCATGATGTCACCATCTTCTTTATGTAGTGGATGTCTATATTTACTAAAACCAGGACCGAACATTTCCATTTTAGACCTGATCTAGTTTGCTTTCCCTTTGAAAAAGGACAAGGTTGCATTGAATAGCTCTATCTTCTCTCCAAATTCCCTAATTGATTTAGGGATATCTATCCTGTGCGGCTGCAACATCTCTAGTTTCTCAAAAAGTAACCCCCTGTCAGACCAAATGCTAAATAATGGCTCAAAGTAGCCATTGCATCTTTTACACTCTAATTGGTCTTATGAAACATTTTAAATGAATTATGGATTAAATCCATCTTTCCTTTTATTTCCTCATATCTATGTTGCATTATGTGCAATTGGGCATTAATGGCCTCTGCTTTCTTGCCCTTATTTGATCTCTCAACCGCTACATTAGGATCCTCTACCACTTGACGTATACTAGCTTCAATCTCAAGGACTAGAGTGGGAAAAACCTTAGAGGCCTCTTCTAATTTTACCTTAGGATCCTCAATTTCTTCCTCTATGACTTGGATCTTCATCAAATTCTTCTCCCTATCCTTTTCCAATAACATAGCTTCATAAAAAAACTTTCCACATTTATTGGAGAGTTGTGTAGTCTTCACCTCATTTAAATGAATGTGTGATAACCTTGGAGACTTCAAGGTCACTTGTGTTCTGCATAGTCCAAATTATCTTGTCTCCATCCATCTTCTCTTCAACACTGACAAGAGAAGACTTTTGAGTCCTCGGGGAAAGAGACTACATTGCCAATGTTTGGGACCTGGGATCATATCCACATCCCCTTATCATTTCTATGATCTGGGTCTCATGAGACATTTGGGCATCTGGCTACCTCTTGATTTGATCTATGATGAATGTAGAGGCCAAATCCCACCCCATGACAAGTAACATCCCACTTGATTTGATGAGTTTTTTAGCCTCATCCACTTTTATGCTCTCCGAGCTAGGATCATAGGTGGCCATGGCTTTCAAGGCTTCACTGTTAGGGTCAATCCCATCTCTAATCTGAACTTGACTACCCAACTCTTGTTGTTTCTTCCATATGAGAAATTTTTTAAATTCATCACCTTTGATGAATTCATCATTTTGTAGCAACTCCTTTTGGTAGAGCTCCCTTTCATCTTTGCACATTTGGAGGGGCAACTCCACCTCCTCTTGAATTTATTTCTTCTTCCCTTCCCTTATTTTCTTCCTTAGCTGGTGATGGTAGGGCCTATCACTGGGAATGAGGGTAGCTACTCTATCAATCCTTTTCTCTAGACATTTCTTCTTTGATGATTATCCCTTTTCAATTCTTTGCCTCTTTTGAGGAGGCTCATTTTCATCCCCTAACTCTGAGGCCTCTTTTCCCTATTATTGACTAGGAGGTTCATTTTCTTAAGAAGGCATGTCTTCCTCATATGATCCATCACTACCCTCCTCATACTCAGAAGATGAGTACTTCTTCTTGACTTCTAGCTTCTTATCAAGTTGTGCCTCTATTTGGTTAGATAGAGTGTCATACATCTCTACCATCCTATTTATTTGGGTTATGTAGGGAAAGTTAGGGAAAAATCCTCCAAAGGTATTTCTTTCCTTCTTTATGTAAGCCTCTAACTCTAGGAGGTCATAGAGCTTAGTATCCTTTCTTCCAACCTCATCCTTATCCAAAAAATTTCTTACAATATCTTCTTTATCTAACCCCTCACGGTCATTGATATTATTGATGTTGGGAATCAGTAACTTCTTGGAATTTCTAATGAAGTCTTTAGGGTGTATATATATAAAGTCCATTGTACCCATTTTGAAATGGCTCAACCACATTCTAACTCCAAAAAAGTCCCTCTTCCCTAGTTTGAAATTTTTCACTTTAAACAACCAAGGGGTAAATGTATCCTTTCTGTGTGGACCCAGATCCTCCTTATCAGTCCATATGAGCTACCAGATAAATTCCATCAAGGCCACTCTTGGTGGCACAAACTTTGGGAATACATGAAGAGGCTAGAGGCAACCATAAACTCTAATCAAAGTGAAACTCATTCCCAGGTATAAATCACCCCAATTGTGATCACTAGGCCATTTATCAACATATTAGCAAGGTCTTAGCATCCTATGTACCTTGAGAGGAAGCCTCACAATGTTCATAGCCATTAAATTTAGAATTGGATTTACTATCCAAATTTGGAATCTACAAAACTCATTTTCATTTTAGATGTAATTCCAAACCCTCAACCAGAGTTGTGTTGGGTTTGGATGACCATCTATCATTTTTCTTGGTCTTAGCATGTTCATCTCCATGTGGTCAATATTGAAAAAAAGGATCAAGTGTATTAACAAGGAGTAATGCATGAATCTGGGTGGCTGAATATCTTCTTTGATGGCCATCAAACCCTCATGCATTCTATCAATTACAACCCGAAGGTAATCATAGTCATTGTTTACATGTGAGTTTTGTATGTCCAGGATGATCATTAATAATTCTATAGGCATCATGTCTGCATCTCCATCTATACGCAGCACCCAACACAACCCATATGCTAAGTATTTCATGTAGAAATGGAGGTCCTTAAATTCATAGGGTGCATTCATCTTAGCAGGTGTAGGGGTTATGTACTTCCCTGTCTTTGGCATAAACTTGGTAATTTGAGACTTTACCAAGTTTAACTACTTGGCATACTTATCCTTCTCTTTCCTTAGGTCAATCTCTATGGAGAAAGAGGCATAGGCACCAAAATCCTTCATGAATGATCCTCGGTCAAGAGTAACCAAGGTAGACTTATCACCCTTCCTAATGGTCTAAGAAATAGGGCATAGTTTCCAAGGAATTAAATCAATAAATCCACATCTAGGAAGACATCAGGGACTATGATTTTTTCCATACCTAACTTCCAGGCATTACACACAAGGATCTGATTGACTCTATTACTATAAAAATAATTGAATAAATGATAAACTGAGCACGAAGGAGTAATGGGATCTCTATAATTTTCCATTGAATCAGAAAAGGTCTCATCATTTACCTTTTTGTTTTGAGTTGATCCTGGGTGAAATTTAATGAATTCCTCTTTTCCTTCTTCTCCTCTTCTTGTTCTTTGGCTCCTTCACTAGATGACATCATGCTCAGCTCTGGCTGACTCATTTTGAAAGTTCCAAGAATGTTTTGTCTGCAACCTAGCATTGAAATATCACCCTTCACAAATGAATTGCACTATCTCTCAGCAAGGCTCTTCTCAACTATAGCTCTCTGAAAGACTGAAAATTTGTTAAGTGTAAGAAAAGGAAGCGGTCTTTTCCTTATATCATTATGCAATGAATGCTAAAAATTTGTTGAGATCACAAAAATCCTTACACAATCACCCCAGCATTCACTTTTGTGTATAACCAATTTCAAATTAGTTAGCCATGGTGTGTGAAGTTGACATGTCCATTGAATTCTCTGATGCAAGCAAAAAGGCCATCATTGTTTCTTTCTATGATAAACCCTCAAAAACTATTAAAAAAACTTAATTTATGCTGATTGGCTGTTAATTTTTACCTTTTCCAACTGACCCATGTACTTTTACATGTCAGACACTTTCCTTTTCTTTACTTCCATAAAAACTAACCACATCTCTTTTGGAGATTCAATGCCTGAAGGCTCGTCATGATCTTCGAACACTTTTCTTAACCTCCGTTTGATCATGAGATTTAGTGACTGAAGCATATCTCTCAATCTCTGAATATTTCTCTTGACTAGGGTTACATCTCAAGAATGAGCAATCAAAGGATTTGCATAATCTCTAAGCTTTTGACTTAACTCATACTTAATCATGAGACTCGATGAATAGAGAAATTCTCATAATCTCTAGACATTAACCTTAACTCCAGTCTTGTTATGAGATCTGGAGATAACAACCATCTCCTAGTCATTGGATACTTTTCTTAACCCAAGCTTTGTCTCAAGACTTAGCGATAGTCGTCGATCTTGATCCTTATCTATGGTGATCTCTTAATCGATGAATGTCTCATGCCTTAACCATGAAATTGCGAGACTTGGAGATAACCTTATTTCACTTTTCCTCTTAACCTTATCACTGAATCTCTAAATGTTTAGTCACTAATTGCCAGCACTTGGAGATTTAGAGATAACCACATTTTCCAAGTCGCTGAACACATTGACTTAACTGCTAAACATATGGAGATCTGGAGATGACTATTTCTTGTTAGTTCTTTTAAACCTTGTCACCAGGTCACCAAATGTTAGATAACTAAACTGTCAGATCTAGAGACTTTGAGAAAACCTTTATCATCGAGTCCCTGAATGCTAAGTGACTAACCATCAACATTGAGAGATTAGGAGATAACTACAAACTTTCTATTCTTTCAACTTACCACTGAATCTTCGAATCTGAATAGACTTAATTGTTAGTTTACAAGATTCAGAGATAACTGTGCCTTTTAAAACTCATTTCCTTTGATCGCTTGATCTCCAAATAATTCTTGACTTAACTACTACCTTGTGAGATCATGATAAAATTGTCTCGCTAGATCGCTGAAGGCTAAGACATCATCGTCAGACATTGGGAGACTTGGAGATAGCCTTTTCACCAATTCGCTAGATGAAAACAACTAACTTTCATGGACTTGGAGATTAAGAGATAACCACATAGACAACACTGAATTGCTTAATCTCTGGATCATTATACTTAAATTTTCAACTTCCCGAGACTTGGAGAATGAAGGGGAATAATAACCATGTGCTAAATAAGAATTTTAAGTGACATGGAAAAGTAACACACAATTAGATCTTAAGTAGGGTTTTTAAATTAGGCAAGGAAAATTTTATGAAACCCTATGAAGAACAAAAGGACCTATTTTCTCAAGCTAGGGTATTTTCCAAAAGATCTCAAAAGCATGAAAATTTGAGTAACAACATCCACAAAAATGATCCAAATCATGTCTTAAGACCATGGTGCCCCAATATAAAATGATGCAATCATGATCAAGCATCCATGGAGCATGAAATAAATCCTACAAGTTGTCAGCTAGGAATAACATGAGAAAGAGGTGCAATGATGGGTAATATACATCAAGTGATGAAGATAAATTCACCATGAATCAAATGCAAAGGAAAAATTGTATCCATGGGATTCATAACAAAGCAACATCTCAGTAAGTACAAACTTTGGTTATGTATGTATAGAAAAAACTACATCCTAATTTAGTTCAAGCATTACCGTAGTACCATCATGATACAAATCTAATAAAGTAATGTGGTACACTTCCCAAAAAGGGGATTATTACATATAACATTTCCTTGAAACAATGACATAAGAAAATCATAATGAGATGGAATTCAAGCACATCCTCAAGGATGTCTTTCAAGCAATAAAGCATCAATAAGCATGGCATTAGTGGTAAGTAAATACAAGTTACATCTTAACAATAGTGGTAATAGCTCACATGTTGTCAATCAAGAAAGGAATAACAATGATGAATAAAGCACTAGATCAAATGGTGATAACAATGCCCTATCTCCATGCAGTAAGAAGTGCACATCCAAATGAATGACAATAGTAATAGCCCATGGGTTGTCAAGTCCTTCATTGAGATAGAAAAAACATAATTCATGATGTCAAATGCAATGATAAATAATGATTCCTAAGCTACATCATGATGCCATAGATACAATGGAGAGAAGGAAATGGTCACAGGCATGTAGCCTTCACAACAAGTATACTATCAAAGTGAAGCAATAGTAAATAAAGATGAAATCATGATGCCTAGGCTTCAAAGTATACTGTTGTAACATATAGAGTATCAATACAGTAACAATAAGCTAAATCATGATGCCCTAGTTTAAACATGGGTTGTGAATCAAGCATGGGACAACAATAACAAATGGAGCATCAATAATTCTATAGAATCTTAGCACGGGTTGTGCAATTTCAAAAGCAGCGAGCTTCAAACAATGATGCAACATATCAATAATTCCCACAGCATCATCTAATGACCAAACATCATACAAAAAATTCATGATGCACGAGGTTTTAAAACATATCATTGTGCAATAGAACAAGTGACACTTAAAATCATGATGCCCTAAGTTTAGCACAGGATTTAAAATACTCAAAGTAGTAAACATCATGTATAGATATAATGACATAGATCATCATGTTATAATATAAACTCAAGCAATGATGTAGTAAAAAAAGTGATCAAGAAATGATGCAGTAAATAATGATGCCCTAGTAATAAATGAGCCTTCAAAGGAGAAAAGTAGTGAAGATGAGTAAATAACAACAATATTAACCATCAATGAAGCCCTAATCTTGACATGGGCCTTAAAAGTCTCAGAATGATTGAAATAACAATAGTGAACATCTTAATATCATGCCATTAATCAAAAGGAATCAAGAAATGATGAAGAAACAATCACAGGCCCACGACCTTGAGCAATCATGGTATAGTCAAAAGTCATCAAATTATGCCAAATAATGATGCCCTAGCTTGATAAAATAGTCATGCAATGAATCATGAACAAGTAAAAAGTAAATCATTGATGTCTTAGATCTTTTTAACATCAATCAATGATGGTCTGAGCCCCATGAAGAAAATGAAATGATCAAATAACCAAATAATCACCTAGCTCTTCTTTTATAAACTTTCCATCATCATAGATCTATCTAAAAAGCTCAGTCAAGGAGAGGAAACATTCCAAATGCAATAGAACTGGTGGCATCATCAAACCTGAGCCCTCTTTGAAACCAAAATAGCATGAAATGATGGAGTCCAAGCTCATAGCTTCAATCTTGTTTAGGGTTTTACTATAAAGTTATAAATTCCAAACCTTTCTTAAGTATAGGGATGAAAGGAAAGTAAAGACTTTTTCCTAATATTAATGCTAAATATTTTTAAGGATAAAATAACAAAAACCCAACCCCATAGACCCTAGATAATATTTTTAAGGGGAAATAATTAAAATATAAAATCATTTCGTAAATTATTGTTAAGATATTAGACAAATGATGTTTTTATAAATCATTTTATCAAATATCATTTATTAATCATGATTGGGGGGGGGTAGGCTAGATCAAATTTGATAGAGGATGGTTTTAATATTCTAAGATTTTCATCTTCTCACCTACCCTTATAAATATGGGATTCCTGGATTGGAGTGGCATCTATGGACCTCCCAGGATTTTGTCAGTCTTTTTTAGAGATTCCCCTTCATACCAGTCCTGAATTTGGTTGAATTAGACATGGTGAATTTATAAAGGGATTTGAAAACTTTGAGGTTTCACCTATTTATACCTCTCACTTTTGTGATTGGTGTAGTTCTTGCATTCTATCTCACTTGGAGATTTGAATGTTTGTAGCTCTTAGAAGTACAGATTGTACCTAGCGTCCTTTTCACTGAATATAAAGCAGTAGTCCTTCTTGTCCTTATCCATTTTCTAAGTTTTCTATTGAAATTTATGTCAAGGTTATTGTGATTCTATTATATCCTTTACTTTGCATGTTTGTTCAAATTGAGTATTCAAAGAAGTTTTTTTCTTTTATTTTAAGTCCTAATCTGTGTAAATTTGGGTTTTAAGTTGTGGAAGTCCTTTCCCTTCTTTTTACTCCAGTACCTCTTTATTTTGAGGAATATCAAAGCAATAGGATTAAATTGTGAGTTACAAAGTTTTTTCAAGTATCATTGTGAGCATTTCTTCAATCTGTGGATCTTTAAAAATTGGTGAATCACCTAGTTTTTCCTTTGAGTTATTTCAATTCATGCACTCTCTTCCCTTTTCCTCCAAAAGTTACTTTGAGTTTTATGGTGATTCAAGGGGAAGTCAGCCCCTAATCCAGAGGTTTACTTTCTCATAGGTCACCCACAACCTGAAAGTATTCCCAAGTTTCACAGGATTGCTAGGTTTCATACTTAGTCTCCATGAGTGCAATCCTTAGTGACAATAGAACTAACAAAAAATAGGGAGAGAGAATGCATAAATTCATATATTATTCATCAAAAAATTCATACATGTCAAGCTGTAAGGCCTTCCTGATTACAACCAAATACAATCACAATTTAATTACAAACAGTCCTCATCCATGCAAGGATCTTCCATCTAGATTCTATCCTCTAAATCTCTATTCCAAAAACTAACTTCCTAAGATCTACCACATACTACTTTTTTATACAAGAGGCTACCAAATCAAGTCATCCTTAAGATCCAATATTGGAGAAAGGGACAACCCAGATCTAGGTCCACATGCTTTCCTATTGTTGATGTAATCATTAACTCCATGACCAAAATCAGATGCACAAGTCAGCATCAATAGGAATCCAAAATAAACCACTCGGTGAGAAAGAGAACTAAGAAACCAAAACCAAATTGGTGAATAAACCAAACCAACTTGTTGAACAACCAAAATAAGAAGAAACTGAGCCAACTTGGTGAACAACTGAACCAAGTAGAAACCGAGCCCTACCAGTAGAAAAAAGAATACTTTACCAAGAGCCCAAGAGTAACTATAGAGAACATAGAAGAACTCTAACATGATTTTTGGTGATACAAGATTTCCAAGGACCCAAGATGCTCCTGCATCAGACACCCAAGGTTATTTTGAAATGATTCTCTAAATCATGAAGTAGGTACAACCTAAGCAGAATCCAACTCAAATTGTGAAATCCATGAACTATCTTCAATTGATCTGTCTTTCACTTTAAAAAATATTCCATGTACTCTTTTCCCCTTGTGCTTTGCCAACTCTTTGTTCCAAAAAATATTCAACTTATTCTATCTATTTCTTAGGATAATCTTTTGGTACTATCATTTCCTCATCAAATTCATGATACTCATACAATTTGACAATGTTGAATATAGGTGATATATCCATGTCATTAGGTAACTCAATCTCATAAGAATTTCCACTGTTAAAGTTTCTCAATATCTTGTAGGGACCAAATTTCTTCATCTTCAATTTTCCATAGGTGCCAACAAGAAATCTGCATTTCTTCAAATGAACTGATACTTCATCTCCAACTCCAAAAGTCTTATGTATTCTTGATCTATCGTCTCTGCTCTTGTATTTATGATTACTATGTTCCAACTTATGTTTCAATTCCTCATGCAATGTCTTCATGAACTCAACAAATTCTTTTCCTTCAACACTTCTCTTTTCTCTATCAATGTTCTTCAAATTTGATATACCTCTTAGTTGTGTACCATTAACAATCTCAAAAGGTATTTTTCTAGTACTTCTATTCACTAACTTATTGTATGCAAATTATGCTTGTGCCAACATAGAATCCTAATTACTCATTTTGTCTCCAACTAAGCATCTCAACAGATTATCCGAACTCTATTTACAATCTTTGTCTGTCCATCAGTCCATGGATGAAATGTAGAACTATACTTCAACTTGATACTCAACTTTTTCCATAGAGTCTTCTAAAAATAACCAAAAAATTTACTGTCTCGGTCAGAGATGATACTCCTTGGTGATCTATGCAATTTGACAATATCCTTAAAGAAATTTTTTCTATATGCACTGCATGTGATGTTTTCCTATAGGGTATAAAATGTGCCATTTTAGAAAATCTATCCACAACCACAAATATAGAATCTTTACCTCTTGTTGTCCTTGATAAGCCAAGAAAAAAGTCCATACTGATATTAATCCAAAGTTTCTTGAGAACAAAAATCAGTGTATACAATCTAGTATTCTGACTTATTCCCTTTGCAACTTGACAAACTCCACAAATTCCCACAAATTTCTAAACATCCTTATACAATAGCAGCCAAAAGTATCTCTCCTTAAGAAAATTCAATGTTTTATCAATACCAAAATGTCTATCTAAACCACTACTATGTTTATCCTTTATCAAATTATTTTGCATTGATACACTCGGTATACACAACTGAATACCTTTAAATAACATACTTTCTTGAATGAAATAGTCTTCCCATTTAGTACTCAGTTGATCTTGAATAGGTTCTCTACACTTTCTCCATGGCTCAGAAAAATCAGGGGCAATTTCATACAAATCCTTCATGTCATCGAAACTAAGAACTTCAATTCTCATTTCAGTCATCAAAGATATTATACTCAATGCATCAACAACTTAGTTAATGACTGCAATCTTATGTTTTATCACAAATTCATAAATCTTCAAATACTCAACCCATTTCATATGTCTCTGATTCAACTTATTCTGACTACCCAAATATTGTAAAGCCTTATGATTAGTATATAACACAAACTCACTTGGTATCAAATAATGTCTCCATTTCTTAAGGGCTTGAATAATAGCATATAAATCTTGATTATACACATAATATTTTCTTTTAGCATCATTTAATTTCTCACTAAAGAAAGCAACATGTTTACCTTCTTGACTCAAAATAGATCCTATTACACTACCACTTGCATCACATTCAACTTGAAATACCTTATTGAAATCAAGTAAAGCTAACACGGGAAATTTAACAACCTTCTTCTTCAAAGTATAAATTTTTTTATTAGCTCCATGTGTCCACTTGAATTCTCTTTTATTGCCTCTCATAGTATTGGTCATAGCATTACAAATTGCACTGAAATTTCTAATGAACTTTCGGTAAAAACTTGCTAAACTATGAAATGATCTTACCTCACTAGAATTTTTAGGTGTAGGCCAATTCAAAATAGCTTTAAACTTCTCAGGATCCATCTTCAAACCATCACCTAAAATCAGAAATCCCAAATATACAATCTTCTCTTTCATGAAGGAACACTTTTTCAAATTAATTAGCAACTTTTCTTCTTTCAACCTTTGCAATAGTTGTTTAATGTGAAACAAATTTTATTCTCCAGTCTTACTGAATATTATTATTTCATCTAGGTATACAATCAAAAATTTACCCAAGAATTTTTTCAAAACATCATTCATCAATCTCATAAAAGTACTCAGTGCATTAGTTAAACCAAAAGGCATAACCAACCACTCATACAAACCTTCTCTTATCTTGAAAGTAGTCTTCCATTCATCACCTTCTCTGATTCTAAGTGGATATCATTATGTCATCCATTCTCAAGATAGGGAACTGGTATTTCACTATTATCTTGTTGATTTCTCTAGAATCAGTACACATTCTCCATTCTCCATTCTTCTTCAGTGCCAATACACCTAGTACTAGACATGGAATCAAACTTTCTCAAATCAAACCTTTTTGCAATAAATCTTATATTTTTTGGTTAAGTTCCTCATTCTCAGTAGGTGTTAACCGATGTGGTCCTTTATTCGGTAAAATAGCTCTAGGAATAAAATCCACATAATGATCAATGCTTCTCTTCATGTTAGAAAGTAAAGTCCACCAAGATAACTAAGAGGGGGGGGGGGATGAATCAGTTATCAGATAAAAGAAACTTACAATAGCATTACTAGATTTCAAGCATGTAACCAATATAAACAACCATAGAAAGGTAAACATACACAATGACATAAGATATTATAACTAGGGAATCTCTTGATCAGAGAGTTAACCACAATGGGGATGATACCCACAAAAGATGTACTAATATGAAAATTCCTTGTTAGAGGATGGACTCTATTAAGATCCTTATTAAATACATTTAGTACATATCGGTCCCTACTAGGAGACTTTGAATCCCTGTTAAAGATTCTAACCATGTTAGGAGTTTAAGGAAGGAAGAAGGACCCACTATCCAAATAGCTTTATGGGCAAGATCACTGAAATCATTATACAACTGATCTTTGCATTATTCAAACATAATAATACCAATAATTACCGATCTTAGAAAATTATCTTCACTCCTTTGTCTGTGCCAAAACTTCACCAAATACTTTTACCAGATCTCAATACCAGATCTTCTCAATTCACACATCCTCTTACAATATTCATGTTAGGATTAAGTAATACTGAGAGGGGGGTGAGTCAGTATTACAAAAATTTAAATTAAACTTCAACCAATTGCAAATAAACCATATCAATGCTGAAATAAAAAGAACATAAACACATAACTCATAACACCACTATTTGTTTTCAAGGAAATCCTGGCCAAGGGAAAACCCCAGTGGGGATGGTACTCACAACTATGCACTAAAATATTGAATCCTTATTAGGATATCTAGCCCTATTAGGAGATGATTATTACATAGTACATTTCCTTGTTAGAGGAATACAAAACCCTATGATGCAGAGGGCATTGATGGTATTCCTTTGAATCTGCATATTATCTTTTTATTGTCTTCCTAGACATTGAATTAGAGGCTCACGATATTTTACTATTCCAAAAATAATAACATTAACTACTTAATATGGTAATATCAACTTTGATATCAAACTCACCAACTGATGTTTTACATTCAAGGATAATAACATATTCATGTGGGTCCTCCACGGATTGGTTTGAATTCATCACCATGTAGCTGGTTCTAATTTGAACATACATGTAATAGACGTTCACCACCTTTTCAAAACCCAATTTATTATTGCAATGGTTTTTAACTGTCATTTTAGGAATGATCTTCAATATCATTCGAATCACTCTGAACAAGACTACAACACACATTCCTCTCTCTCAGTTCTCTTTCCACATGAATGTCAAAAGTTATGTCTCTCAGGCCCCATGCAGAATAAACAACTTAGTAACCTTGCATTAACTTGGGTCAAAACCAATCTAAAATGCATATAATGGTTTCTTTGAAATTGTTTTGGTTTTAATACATTTGAACATTTAGAACTATCAGGAAACCAAACATTAGCAAGACTGAATCATTGTTCAATAACAACTCAAAAAGAAACCGGATACATAACCCAAACTAGGCTCTTGAATGTCGATTTCCAATAAGGAACAAAACCAGTTTAAATAAACTACTAAACTCCTTCCATAAAATCCTGATACCATGAATAAACTTATATCCAAACAAAACAAAGATCTTCAACACTGTACTATAGGAGATATAAAGCAAATGACACCACAAAATCTAAAACACCAATGATCGACTATTGTTAAAATACATTTAATTAAAAATCAAGGAATACATACTATTGATGGCTCTCTAGTTGGAGGCCAGAGAGCCCAACTTTTTCCACAATTCCTAGTCTATCTCCTGTAACCAAATCTCTGTCGACTCTCCTCTTTTGCGATTACATTATGTTGTCTATTTAAAGACAATTCTTGATGGTTACAAACTGTTCATCTACTTTGTGACCGTTCATATTCCTATTCGATATTTGGTACACATGGCATATAATCCCTTTTTTGAATACATTACATTGCAAGGTAATAACATTTTCTGAACATGGTTTGATGAGATTCTAAAATGACTTAAATATATCAATAAATGGTCCTCGGTCGAGGTACCCTTGCACCATATTCCCGAGGTCAAAAAATTTCTATGTCCCATGGAAATGCTTTGGTGAGAATCTACAAATGAATTCCTGGCCTTTTTTTCTTTCACTACATCGATGCCTCTACTACTTCCTCTATCTCTTTAACTGTGACTCATATCCATGGATTTTATGTTGGTCACCTACAAGGTGCTTCTCCCATTCCATGGTCCACTCCTTCATGTTGTGACAACACCACAACCTCTATCCCTCACCTAGGAGTCCCTTCATGCCTCTCTCCCAAGTCTATTGGTGACACACAAGACCATCTCCTATGGTCCCTTTGGTAGACCTTCTTGTCCACCCATTTTTAGCTGAGCAAACTGGCACCAATCTGCAACCAAAAAATTCATATGAGAATTTGAAATAACCAACACTACCTGGTGTATATCATATTTCATCCACATGCTTAGAATCTTCTGATCTCTAATACCATTTGATACAGAGGGCATTGATGGTATTCCTTTGAATCTGCATATTATCTTTTTATTGTCTTCTTAGACATTGAATTAATGGCTCGCAATCTTTTACTATTCCAATAATAATAACATTGTCTACTTAATATGATAATATCAACTTTGATATCAAACTCACCATCTGATGTTTTACATTCAAGGATAATTAAATGCTCATGCGGGTCCTCCACAGGCTGGTTCAAATTCATCACCATGTGGCTGGTTCTAATTTGAACATGCATGCAATAGACGTTCACCACCTTTTCAAAACCCAATTTCTTATTGCAATGGTTTTTGACTATCATTTTAGGAATGATCTTCAATATCATTCAAATCACTTTGAACAAGACTACAACACATGTTCCTCTCTCTCAATTCTCTTTCCACATGACTGTCGAAAGATATGTCTCTCGGCCCCATGCGGCATAAACAACTTAGTAACTTCCTATTAACTTGGGTCAAAACCAATCTAAAATGCATATAACAGTTTCTTTGAAACTATTTTTGTTTTAATGCATTCAAACATTTAGAACTATAATGAAACTGAACATTAACAAGACTGAATCATTTTTCAATAACAACTCAAAAGGAAACCTGATACATAACCCAAACCAGGCTCTTGAATGTCTATTTCCAATAAAGAACAAAACCGGTTTAAATAAACTACTAAACTCCTTCAATAAAATCATGATACCATGAATCAAATTATATCCAAAAAAAATAAAGATCTTCGAAACTAAACTACAGGAGATATAAAGAAAATGACACCACAAAATCTGAAACACCAATGATCGACTATTGTTAAAATACATTTCATGAAAAATCAAGGAATACATAGTATTGATGGCTCTCTAGCTAGAGACTAGAGAGGCCAACTTTTGCCACAATTCCTAATCTATTTCCTGTAATTGAATCTTTGTCAACTCTCCTCTTTTGTGATTACATTATGTTGTCTATTTAAAGACAATTCTTGATAGTTACAAACTACTCATCTACTATGTGATCGTTCATATTCCTATTCGATCTTTGGTTACACATGGCATATAATCCATTTTTCAAATACATTACATTGCAAGGTAATAAATATTTTCTAAACATGGTTTGATGAGATTCTAAAATGACTTAAATATATCAATAAATGGTACACTACAAGGTGCCCCTACACCAGCCTGTTAGGGGTATACAAAAACCCTGTTAAAGGTGGTGAGCTTACAAGTCTTACAATCAAAACTTTGTCACAAAAGTGTTCTTCAAGTAGTGAACAATACAAGCATCCGCTATGATTTGATAGCTCCAATTATAACTCTGTCAATCTCAAATCTCCCATCTGCTATCTACTTTTATTGATATCCTAAATTCACATCCATTTTTATCTCATAGTTTCACACATATTGCTTCCACAAAACACTCGATACTTATATCAATTTTTCTATCTAGTCAGCTCTCAAATACAATACAAAAAATAAAAATTACTTATACAAATGATAACTGTAGAGTCAGTGATCTTGTATTACCAAAGTGTCAACAATATAAAAAATTTATCTGACTTAGCATGTTACAATACCATCTAGCCTTCCCTCAATCATCGTGACTATTCACATATCTTGTTTCACTATTTCTTTGTCTTCACATATCTTCACAACACTATATCTTATTGATATTAACATCAAAACACATGTGACCTTAAGAAAAGGTCATACATATCACAAAATATCTTCATGTAACTTCACAAGCCATAATACATCATATACCATCTTCGGTGACCACAACTGTACTGCAGAATACTGTTACTTTGATTTTATACTTAGTCATTTTCATGACTGAGTCTCCAATACCTATAGTCACTTCATGCAATCACTCTAGCATAAGTGTTTCCATAAATGAAAACCCTTAAGTGATCCATAGTGCTCCCAAAACATCACTTTCCAACAATCTTTCCCTTTGGCATTGATGTCAACACTTAGCAAAAAATGACTAACTGTCAAAACACTATCTTCCTTTTGTTGGAAATTTGGCTAATGTGGATGCATAGATGTTGTCATTATAGAAACATATGATCTCTATTGAGAGCACAGAATCTGGAATGCAAGTATGCAAAGTTGAAGGAAGAAATTGTCTAAGTTTGGATACAGTGATCGTGTCAGAGCACCCGATGAAGATTTAGTTGGCGACGTCCACTGGAGAGATATTTTTGTTTGTGTAGTTAACTAAAGCTTCTATAGAGTGTGAGGATACCCCATCTCAGTGCACATAAAGTTTGGAGTAGTACAAACAAAGTTATTCAAAGTTTACCGAAGATAGTTTTGCAGACATAACAGTTTTGGAGACAGTTTTAGTGAAAGAGTTAAGGGATTATTTTTGCTTGTCAAAATAATGACTTAACATTATGAAGGGAAGAAATCCTAGATTTTTACTCTTGGATAAATATTTTGGATGTTGACCATGTAAATTTATTATCTTTAATAACTCATATATTAGGCATACTTGAAATGTAATGAAAGATAGTAGTGAGATGTAAAAAGAAAGAAAAGATAACTTGTGATAGTTGTATATTGTGATAGCAGCAAAGGCTATTGATGCAAAGTTGTAAGCAGTACCATATTATAGTCAGAAACATTTTTGCATTACCTATTTGGGTAGTGAGCTCAGCTGGTGATCAGGTTTTGTAATGTAACTCCTAACAGGGTTAAGGCTTCTAACAAGGCCTAAAGTCCTTTAACCAGGATAGATCTACTATATATTGTAAATTGACTCCTAACAGGGTCCAATATCCCTAATAGGATACTTTTGATTAGTGATCTTTATGGGTACCATCCCCACCGGGGTTTTCCCTTGGCCAGGGTTTCCTCCAGAACATATGATGTGTTATGAGTTCTTTCTATTTACTGCTATGTTTGTTAATCAACTTGATAATCTTTGTATGCACTAAAGTAATCTGTTATATCCATAAGTGGGAAAAAGAAAAAGTTTGTGAAATACTGATTCACCCGCCCCTCTCAGTATTTCCTATTTCTAACAATTGGTATCAGAGCACAGTTACTCAGAGAAGGAACATTCAAGGAAAGCTTAGCAGCTTGAGTAAGATCTCTATGGATATTGATCAACTTCAGAAGAATCTTGAAGAAGCTCTTGAACAGATTGATATGTTTACTGATGAAAGAAACTCCTTAAGAAGAAAATATGAAGATGCAAAGAACACTATTGACAAATTAAAAGGTAAGATTGAAGATCTGAAATCTGATATGCTTGTTGAAGATTGTGATGAATTAGAAAAATAAAATGAGATCCTTAAGCATGAGTTGAAGATAGTAAATCTGAAGCTTAGTATGAAAGATGGAAATTTGAGATCTGATAATGAAAAATTGAAAATTGAGAATGAAGATCTGAGGTCAAGACTTGAAAGGGAAACATCTGAATCTGAAAAAGTAAAAATGCAGTATGTGGAAATTGAGAAGTATAATAAAATTGTGAAAGGTGAATTAACTCAATCTAAACAGCAACTTGAAAGGATATATTCAAAAAGTGATAAGACTCAAAAACAAATTTCTTTTGAAGAAACATTCTTTGATAGGACTGGATTTGGATATAGTATGTTTAGAACAAACCATGAAAGTAAGAAGCCAGATCTGAAGACATCTAAAAGTGTGGAGGAAATAAAGCTAGATGAGAACACATTGGAAGAACCACCTAGAGAGAAAGAAGAATCAAAGCAAGAAGAATCAAACTAGGAAGAATCATCTAAAGGTATGCAAAGAGAATTCAAAGGTAGATGTTTTTCTTGTAATACTATTGGGCACATGAAGAGAGATTGCACAAGTAAGCAATTTAAATCTTTTAATGGACATTGTTATAATTGTCATAGTTTTGGACATAGAGCTAATGAATGTAGAAGACCTAAAGTAATTTTGAATAATTATGATAGAATGATTGGGAATACTAACAATGCAGATAAGAAATCTATTGAAGAAATGAATCAAAGAAAAGTGGTAGTATGTTTTAGATGCAACAAAGTAGGACCCATTGCTAGAAATTGCAGGTCACATATTAACCAGCAAGGATAGAGATTTGGAAAAAATGGAATCATCTGTCAGATATGCAACAAGTTTGGACACTCAGCAAGATTTTGCAGAATGAACAAGGGAGGTTATCATCATAACCCTAACCCTAGGAACAATGCAAGAAGGAATGAAAATGTAGGAAACAAAGAGAAAGGTTGTTGTAGAAATGAAGATGAAGTAAAATTTGACAAAGGCACAGATCAAGGAGGTATAGTCAGCACTAAAAGTAGTCAGGAAGGTAATGTAACCGATGGTAAGGATGAATCTTTACCTGACCCTTCTTTAAGTACTTAAATTATGTAAGTTTCTATAGTTTAGGACTTAGGATTAGTGTAGATTAGGAATTTGAATGCGTGAAGTTTTTCATAGTTAGATATAGGTTTATTATGTTGTACTAATGCTATGGTTAAGTGCGCAAAAGAAAATATTGTGTTTTGCGAGGTCACAGAAAGTTTTATGATTGCAGGTTTGCAGAATTAGCTTTTTAAGGTTTTAGCGGCAAAATGAATGAATGTGATGTCAGATTGAGTTAATGTGAAGTGTTATAAGTCAAAATAAAAGTTATTATGATTACAAAGTGATTGCAAAGAGATTTGAAAGAAGAAAAGCAAGTTGAGGATGATTTGAAGAAGTTTGGAAGTAGTTTGCAGCGACAATCATATTGAAACCCTAGATTTGCAAAGTTGAGGTATTTCTTGATCTTTAATCAGCTAATAAGATGGATATTTCTATGGTTCATAATGTTAAGGATAAGAATAGACCAAAGATTAAGAAAGAACCAATAGAACCAATTGAAATTGATGACAGTTTAGCATTATCATCCATACCAGATGGAGTATTGCACATTGAGAATGTTAAAGGATATTTAGGTTGTAAATTTGAAACTTTGGGAGATGCAAATTTTAGTGATGATTACAGGAAATTGTACAATCAAGACATGTCAGTTAAACCAGCTTATGGGAACCTAGAGAACAATGAAATTATCAAATATTCCATGAATTATGAATTCAATGATGAGGAATATACCAAAATCATTTTAAGTAGAATCCACAATGGGAAATTCTAGATGGAGGATAGAGTTATTGATATAACTGCCGACCTAATTCATGAAGTTAATGGATTATCAAAAGTTGGAGAGATTCCACTAAATGAAAAGAACATGAGAAAGATTGTTTTAGATAACATTGGATCTAGTTATAATGGTAGAGGAATTGTGATAAGTAAGATTAAGCAAGATGATGTTAGGTACCTTTGCAAGATCCTAACAACTAAATTATGTTGTAGTTCAAGGGAAGATGACATGGCTGCAGGAATGATTCATGTAGCTTATCTTATGTGTATTGAGAAGAAACCAGTAGACCTATGTGAAATCTTGAAAATTCAATTATTTGAGAACTTAGAAAAGATTAAGAAGGCTAAGTACACTCAGTTTAGGTTTTCATCTCTGATAACCTATATGTTTTTCCATATTTTGAAAAGATTTCCTTACATAGTAGATTGGAGTGACAATGTGAACACAATGGAAAGAATAAACTTAGTCTACATGAAGCACATTTTTGATAAAGTTAATGACAGTGTGAAGCTTGTATTGAAGACTTTTCAGAATATTGTTAAGAACAAATCAAGGATTCCTCAATCCTTAGTTGAAAAGCATAAAGATGACATTTTTTTAATGGTTGACACTGATTTCACCTACATTGAATCAATTGAGCCTAGAATGGAATTCATAGACCCTCTTGGCTATGAAATATCTGAAGCAGAAACAATAGGATATGTGAATAGATTGTTAAAGTGTGAGTTGGATGGTCATGCAAATAGGTTTGGAACCTATGAAGAGAATTTCAACTCTGCAATAAGTTTGAGAGAAAAGAAGCAATCTAGTAAGAGAGTTGAATCTACTATGAAGAAAATATTGAAAGAATCAGGTATGTCAAGTCATGAGTTTGACATAGCTAAGAAGACTGCAGAAGCCCTAAGGCAAAGTGAAAATCTTGTAATTCCACCTGAGACATCAAGTGCAGATCCTGTTGATCCTATTGCAGTAAAGGTAAAAGTTAAAGTACCTAAAAAAGATGAAGGAGATAAATCTTTTTCTCCTATTCCTAGCAAAAGAGTAAAAGTGAGTGCAACAGGACCCAGCAAGAGATAGAAAGTGGTTGTACCACCTATACCTAGAAATGTAGCAGTAATTAAAGATGATGATGTAGTTTCAGTCAAGAAGAAAACTTGGAAACCAAGAATTGAAAGAGTTAATGAAGATATATTGAAGCATGGAGACTTCACTAAGTTGAATAAATTCTATGATCTATATGGATCATTTGACAAATTGAATTTTGAAAATGCAATGGTTACACACATGATTGTGGTAGATAAGAAACTTAGCACCATTCATGGTAAGATCCCAGAAGATTTGTATAACAAACTTGTGAATAGAAAATAGAGAGCAGAAGAAGAGGACATAAAGATGAGAGAACATGTAATTAGATAGTTCTGTGAAGTTAAGGATGAAGATCATTTGAAGAGATTCTTTAAGTCTCTTGGAACCTTATTGAGAACTAAGAGAAGAACAATCCTTATAATGGGAGGCAAAAAGGAGGAAGTACAGAAAGAGACAAAGCAAGCAGTAATGCAAGTTCTTGTAGATATAGTTGCAGAAAAGCATGTTGAATCAGACCCTCAGCAGAAGCAATCAGAGGAACCACATGCAAAGGAAGTTGGTATCGAAGAAGTTCCATCTTCTTCACATATCAATATTGGCAAAGAATCAATGGATATTGAAGGCACCAAAGTGACTCTAGAATCAGATGATGCAGTGTTTCATGATCTAGGAAATATTGTTGACAATTTGGCTTTGGGAGAGCAAGAAAAGGTCATAGAATCAGAGAAGAATACATAGGTAGAGGAAGCACCAACTGTATCAGAATCAGTTCCAGCAGAGTAGACAGTCAAAGGCAAACAAATTTTGATAGAGGCCACTACCTCTAGTGCACATTCTAAACTAGTTGAAGACATTAGTGCACCTGACAGTAAGAAGAGGCATATTGGCTCAATGTTTGAAGACCTTGGAAAAGAAGTGGAAGATGATGATCAGCTTGAGTTCATTACATCTCTGAATAAAATTATTGGAAAGAATAAGAAGGTGAAGGACCTTGAAGGCAAAGTTAGAGTTTTGACAAAGAACTTGAGAGTGTGATCAACACTAAGGTATCTGAATCAGATCCACTTGAGAAAGCTCAATTAGTAATAAATTCTTTTGACTCTAAATTTTCTAACTTGAAGGATATTGCTAAAATAAAAGTTCAGGAAGACTTTGAAATAGAAATGCAACAAACTTTAAGTGTAAATATTCGAAATGATATTGGTAGTTTAGATGTATGCATAAAGAATTTGAGGAGACATTTTGAGATAGGAAATAATTTGTACATACAATGCACTAAATAAAAAATCCTAATAGTTTAAGAGGATAAGAAGATCAGAGAGAAGTTAGATGCTATTTTAGCTGAGACAAACACCTTGACAAGCCCTAATGTCAAGATAAGTTCTGTTGAGAAGAACATAAGGAAATCGAAAGATGAAATCAGAATGATAGCAGAGGAGAAGAACAAAAAGATGATCAGGGTTAACATCTTGAGAGAGCATGTCTCAATCAAGATATCAATTGTTGAAGATCAAATTGAGCAGTGTCTTTTAGCAAAGACATCATTTCGGAAGTTTAGCTTCAATTCCCTGCAAGCTTGTTAGACAACAACATATGGATTGAGTACTCTACTCAATGTTGCTGAATCCATCAGGAAGATATGGGAGAAAGATTTTGAATCTTGGAAGTTAGAGTTTGGTGATTGTGTTGCAAGCCTACCGGCTTTGCAATAACTGATAATAAGGTATAAAGTTTTTTGAAATTTTTGTACACCCTATCTTTGTCATTGTTGTCAAAGGGGGAGAGATAGAAAAAAATTGTATATATGTTGAGGAAGGATACTCATAGGGGGAGCTATTATATGGAGTATGATATTGTATACATATTGTATAACTTTTTCTTTTTGCCAAAATTTTGTATAAGTGTTTTTGAAGTTTTGTTTGCACACTTAGCCAATTTTCCCATATGTTGCCACCAATGACAAAGGGGGAGATTGTTGGAAATTTGGCTAATGTGGATGCATAGATGTTGTCATTATAGAAACATATGATCTCTATTGAGAGTGCATAATCTAGAATGCAAGTATGCAAAGTTGAAGGAAGAAATTGTCTAAGTTTGGATACAGTGATCGTGTCAGAGCACCCGATGAAGATTTAGTTGGCGACGTCCACTGGAGAAATATTTTTGTTTGTGCAGTTAACTAAAGATTCTATAGAGTATGAGGATACCCCATCTCAGTGTGCATAAAGTTTGGAGTAGTACAGACAAAGTTATTCAAAGTTTATCAAAGATAGTTTTGCAGACAAAACAGTTTTGGAGACAGTTTTAGCGAAAGAGTTAAGGGATTATTTTTTCTTGTCAAAATAATGACTTAACATCATGAAGGGATGATATCCTAGATGTTTACTCTTGGATAAATATTTTGGATGCTGACCATGTAAATTTATTAGCTTTAATAACTCATATATTGGGCATACTTTAAATGTAATGAAAGAAAGTAGTGAGATGTAAAAAGAAAGAAAAGATAACTTGTGATAGTTGTATATTGTGATAGCAGCAAAGGCTATTGATGCAAAGTTGTAAGCAGTACCATATTACAGTCAAAAATTTTTTTGTATTACCTATTTGGGCAGTGAGCTCAGTTGGTGATCAGGTTTTGTAATCTAACTCCTAACAGGGTTAAGGCTTCTAACAAGGCCTAAAGTCCTTTAACTAGGACAGATCTACTATATATTGTAAATTGACTCCTAACAGGGTCCAATATCCCTAACAAGATACTTTTGATTAGTGATCTTTATGGGTACCATCCCCACCGGGGTTTTCCCTTGGCCAGGGTTTCCTCGAGAACATATGATGTGTTATGAGTTCTTTCTATTTACTACTATGTTTTTTAATCAGCTTGATAATCTTTGTATGCACTAAAGTAATCTGTTATATCCATAAGTGGGCAAAAGAAAAAGTTTGTGAAATACTGATTCAGCCCCCCCTCTCAGTATTTCCTATTTCTAACACCTTCTACTTCTCTATATACATATCCTTTCTTCTTTTCTTCTCTTTAATTTATTTATACAATTCTTTTCTTTCTTCCTTTTTTTAAAATTTACTTCTTCTTATTCTCTTTTTCTTGTTTTTATCTTCTCTTCCTCTCCCTTTGACAGCAATGGAAAAGGTGCTTACAAAACTTCAAAATTTAAAAATCTTAAGCACAAAAGACTTAGTGCTTACTCACCAGATTCAGAATGTCTTGGGAAGAGTCTTCCAAGGTCTTTACTTCATCATCCCATTACTTTATTAGAAGCTCATTGACATGGATCAATCCATTCAGTGCATAAGATGCAGTCTCTACTGCCTTCATCTTGGTGGGTACAAAATCTGTCATAGATCCTTCTATCTTCTACATCTTTGTGAGATGAGTTTCAAGAATTGATAGCTTAGTAGTTATTAGACTCTTTAGAAAACCAAATCTTTCCACTAATCTCCCTTTATCTATATTCAAAGTACTTATCTTATCAAAAAAATTGGATATCTACTTGTCCATTTCCACCATAGTTTGTGAAGAGGTTTCACAACTGTCTATTAAGCTATCTAATGTAGCCCTGTCCTTTGCTATGATATCTTCAATATTTTTAACATGCATAATGGGATTTATGTAGTAGTTTTATACCTTTCTTTCGTGTGCCACACAACTTTTAGCTTTGATTATAGTTGATTTTAGAATGACCAAGTCCTATGAGATGGACTAACAAACTTCCTTCAACTTCTTTTCTAAGAATCTCTTTTCAGTTGTATCCTTTTCCATCTTCAACAATGACTCAAAAGGACTTTCAAATTTTTCCAATGCCAAGTTCAAATTCTCTGCATCATCCTTTCCTTGAAAAATAAGAGGTGTAGGGAGTATTTTTTTCACTATCTCCACTTCCCTAGCAATCACCTTTACCTTCTTGTCCCCCTTTTGTTATGATCTTTCCTTTTCCTTAGCAAATGCCATGAAGGATAATCTCATGAGTTCATCCTCATCCATTCTTTCTATATTTGTGCTCACTGGTTTGGCTATACTTGCCAACAATAGGGTGGAGGAGGTATTTGGTTATTATTTAACTTCAGTTCTTACCTCTTCTTCTTCTTGTTTTGTTGTTGTCTCTTCTTCCTTCTTTTCCTCTTGATGTTTCTCCTTCTCTTGTTCTTTCTCTTACTATTTTTCTTCTTTACGTTCTTCCTCTTTCTATCCTTCCTCTTATACTATCATCGCACTATCTATATTTTCTTGAAATGAGTCATTTCTATCAAGTGAAGTGTCTGATGATATAGGCATATCATAAATGAAGAAGTCTAGTTGCTTGTCAACTTCACTTTCTTGCTCATTCACTTCACCTATCTTAGAGCTTTCTCCCATCCCTAAGGGTGTAGGCTTGGTAACCTTGGGAGGTGAGGTCTTCTTAGGTATGTCACACATAATAATTTAGTCTCATGCCTTTTGTGTGTCCTCTATAACCTCATCATACTTAATTGCCATTATCTTCACAATTCTAGCCTTTGTTCTTAGTAGAGGTTTAAACTCTTTAATGATTTTCTCCCTCTCTTGTATGGAGACTATAGGTAACATGTCTTCAATAGAATTAGTTCTTATATTCTCATCCTCAAACTATGCTAACTATTTTCTTATTTCCAACTTTCTATACAAGTCTTTAGGAATACTTCTATTTCTACCAAATTCTTCTTGAAAAATAACAAGTACTCAATTATGGTGTCCTCAATTACTGCTTGATTATCTAAATCATACCTTTCATAGTATCTATTTAATTTTTTCAAATTTCCATCTCTTATCACTCTCTTTTGCAACATCTAAATATCTGGCTTCCACAGATCTTATGGCCTCTTATGTACTTCTTTTTCTTCTTTCTTCTCAGTCACCTTGTCCTCTTTCTTCTTTGTTTCTACTTCTACCTTTTGTTTCTTAGGGCTACTTGGTTTATTATGTCTTGTATATCTCCTAGGTGTGCTCACAAGTGCAACCTCTTGTTCTATCTTCTCATGTGTAGTTGATAGATCAATTATTTCAGGAGTAGGACTTATTGTCTTTTTAGCTACAGAAGGAGGAGGTGCCTAAATTTCCAAGCTAGAGGATTCTTCTTTCATCTTTGCCCTTACTTCTCTTAGTTGCTCCTTTGTAATTCCTACCTTCGCAACAATGTCATCAACTATTTTCTCAATGTTTCTTTTTCTTGTCCCCTTGTCCTATTCCTCTCTTACTTTTTTTTGACTTTTCCAAGTAAGTTCCTCATCTCTCTTTAGATGTGTCTATCTCAGCTACTAATACATATTCAACTTGCATTGTGAGAACCTCATAATTGACCTCATGCTCCATAGGGTAGCACCATTTTTTTCTTGGTTCAACTACCTCAAAGCATACACAGTTAGTTTCAACCATGAAATAGATCGTGTCTTTGTATTTCTCAACTATCTCCTCAGGTATCATGTACCTTTCCTTCATTTTCCTTTGAATAATTTTAGTCATTGCAAACAGTTCACCATCTACCCAATTTTTATCTTTTCTTCAGTAGCTTTTTGAGATTTGTATACCAGTAGGTACACTATCCTTCCATGCCCTAGGGTGCATTCCAAAAAAATTGTGCTCAATGTGGATATATATGTGAACCAAAAGTGAACCAAAATTGAATGCCTTTGACTTATCTTGACATTTTCCAAGAACTGTTGTGCAAGGATCTTACATAGGTTATATTTTGTGTTTTCCTTCACCATTTTGTAGGCCATCATAATTACTCATGTTGATATAGAATTGGGTATGCTATTTTAGTATAACTTGTAACCTAGTAGCATTTCTACCAATCTCACATATTGCTGAAAGATGTCATTCACATTCATCACTATCTTATCCCACTTAGAATGTGTTAGGGTTTCTACGTATTTCCTAATATTTTTCTCTCATACTGGGAGGGCTCCACTATTCTCCAATCCAATTATCTCATGAATCAAATGACTACATATCTTAATTAGTTTCTCTTCTATCCAAATGAATTGGTCATAGATTCTTCTTAGAATGATCTTGAGTCATTCAGTTTTGTAGAAATCATTCAGGGTTAGGATAATGATAGATTGATCTGATAGATGTTTGAATTCTTCTTTCATTTTACCATCAAATGCTATCATCTCTCCTAATTCCTTATAGATCTTAGCATCTCCTATAGTCTCATACTTGCAATGAATATAAGCCAGCATATCTTCAATGTGCAACACACCATAAGGGGTTTACAAAAATGCTCCTTCCAGATCATCCTCACAAGACTTAAATGGGTGGCTCCAAAACTTATACATCAGTCTATCAATAACATCAAATATCACAGGTGCATCCATATCTTCTTGAAGAATATAAAATCTAAATACCTTTAATACGTTGAAATATGAAACTTTTCCTTCAAATGATCACGCGATGTATTTTCTAGATGGTTGTAGTGCTTCTTAACTCTATTCTCCTTGGTCGCTACTAATCAAATGGTGCTTAAATGATATGATTCAAGGTGTTTTATCCATCGCAAGGTGATTGAATGCATTAATTACTAGTAGCTCAACTTCATACATTGTCCATTCAAACATAATTTTTTGATCATAGGATATGAATCTCCAAGTAATGCGATCACAAATATAGACTCCATATTATATTTACACACCATATATAAGCTTGCATGATCTTATGTCACATAATCAGGGGCTGGATAATTAATGTTGTCTGCATCCAATGCTCCCCCTAAGGCCATGAGGCCTTATAGGTTGATGTAGTAATGTCAACATCATGTGAAGACATAGTAGAATCTATTGTCTCTATTAGGAATGAATGCTAAAGTCTTTTGTAGTCATTCTATAGTAGTGGTTGTTGCATTCATGACTATGATTGTCATTGATGTCAACACAGTGATATTCTGAAGTTTAGTAGGAAAGAAGGCACAGTTTTGTTTTGCGCACATGTTATTTTGTAGATTGAGTTATGTGCAGTTGATGGTATGTTCTTTGTTGTGTTATTAGCCTATGGTTAAGAGCATAAAAATAAATTCATTTATTCATGAAAGTTATAAGCATTTTGGTGGAAGCAGTATTCTGGCAGTATTCCTGTGTAGTAGTTTTTGGTAATCAGAGGATATCTCCTAACCAGGATGAAATCTGATTTTGCATAGTTAAAGGGAAGTTTGAGACTCATTGGTGGTGATGTGGTTCATAGCACAAACTTTGAGGTCACATGATTGGAAAGTTATTGTATCTAGAAGCTGACAGTTTTATGTAATTTTGATGTAGCGAGTTGAAATTATTATTTTGTATTTGCGTGCCAACTCATTTGTAATAATTTGAGTGTGGTATAAAGGAAGGAATGTTTTCCTTGTTATGTGAGGATTGTAAGAGTTTTAATATGAATTTGTGAAAGTTGTGATGTGAATGTATGCATGAAGTGAAGAAAAGAGCTAATTCAGTGATGAAGGAAGACTTGCGAAGTACATAGATCTGCATTTGTGATCTTGTGTAGCAGAAAGTGTAGTTTTGGCACAGTGTGAAGGAGGTAACATATTTCATATTATTCTGTTGAATAATCCTAAGATCTATTGGACAGTGAGTTCAGAGATCTTGCCTTGAAGCTGTTTGGGCAGTGGGTCCTTCTGTCTTCCATAACTCATAACAGGGTTAGAATCTTTTAACAGGGATTCAAAATCTCCTAACAGAGATTCATATGTACTAAATGTATTTCATAAGACTCCTAATAGGGTCCATCCTCTAACAAGGAACTTTCATATTAGTGCATCATTTTGTGGGCATCATTCCCACTGGGTTTACTCTTTGATCAAGAGGTTCCGTAGTTAACATATCTTGTGTTATTGTGTCATTATGTATGATTATCTTTCTATGGTTGGTTACTACAATAATTATATGGTTTAAAGCTATTGAAGTTGATAATGAAGTTAATGTTGATAAATGGTTTAATTCATCTTTACTTTCTAACAATTGGTATCAGAGTGGTAGGTCCTTGAAAGAGAAGTTTAACAACTTAAGGAGATCTATAATGAATTTTAGGAAAGAAAGCCCTAAGTTTGATGGAGTAAATTTTGACAGTTGGAAAGTAAAGATGAAGACACATCTCTTGTGTTTAGGACCAGGTTATTGGTTGATTACAAAGAATGAAAGGACTATAATTGAAGAAGACAATCTTGAAACAAGTTCTAAAGATGAGGTAGATCTATTTATGTGTAACATACTTGCAAGAGAAGCACTTTTATCAGCACTTCCAGAGAATGAATACAGTCAAGTAAAAGGTTTAACTAAATCTCCTGATATTTGGAAAGCTTTACATTCTACTTTTGAAGGTGATGAACATGCAAAGAAATCTAGGTTACATAATTGAATTTGTGCATTTGAAGACATAAGAATGATGGAAGATGAATCTGTTAGAAGCTATATTGGTAGGATGTCAGAAATTGTTGCAGGAATAAAGTCTTGTGGAGGTGAAAAGACATAGAATGAAGTAATATGGAAGATTTTGAGAACATTGACACTGGTATTTAGGTAGACTACACAAATGATTGAACAAGTGATACCTTGTACACCAAACTTTTCAAGAGAGACTCTTCTTGGAAGATTGGAAGTAGCAGAGATGAATTTGAGATTATCAGGAGAACTACTTAGAGTGGAGATAGCATTCAGTGCTCTTAGCATCAATCCTACTTTGTTTAGAAGTACAAGTGTGAATGGAGATTATGCCAGCAGTAGCAGATCCAAATCTGATGAAGATAAGAAGATTGAAGAAGGTATTGCCTTGCTTGTGAAAAGAGAACCAGATGGTAAGAAAATATTTAAATGTTGGACATGTCAAGAATATGGTCATTTTGCATCTAAGTGTCCTAAGAGAGTTAAGAAGTATAGAAACAATTTTAAGCCTAGAAGATGTAAAGAATGTTATTATGCAAATGATGAAGAAATTGAAGTAAGAATTGAAAGAAATTTGAGTCACAGTGATAATGATAACTTTGATGGCATAGGATTTGTAGCAATTAAGGAAGAAAATTTTGAATCTGATATTAAAGAAGAAAAGCCTTAGTTTCCCAAGTTGAAAAGAAAGCTGATTAGATTATAGACAGTGGTTGTTCACATCATATGACTGGTGATAAAGGAAAATTCATAAAGTTTAACAATTATGATGGAGGAGTTGTTAGAGTTGGTAACAATGCACCTTGTTTGATTAAAGGTATAGGATCTATTACTCTTGATGGAAAGACTAATACTGATGATGTTTACTTTGTTGATGGATTGAAATATAATCTTTTGAGTGTTGGACAGTTAGTGGATAACGGATATCAAGTTTGGTTTACTGAGAAAACTTGTGTGATTAAGGATAAAGATGGAAATCTAATTGGAACTAGATCTAGAACCAGAGGTAATGTATTTCAGTTGAACCCTATTGAGATGACATGCTTGATGACTAAGATTGATGACAGTTGGTTATGGCATAGAAGTTTTTGTCATATAAACTTTGATAATATTGTGAAAGTAAGTTCTACATTTGCAGTAAGAGATTTACCTAAGATTATGAAGCCTACTAACATGATTTGCAAGGAATGTGTGATGGCTAAGTAGAAAAGGAGTTCATTCCCTAGCAAGAAGTTCACATCTACAAAAAATTTGGAGATTGTTCATATAGACTTGAGTGGTCCTACTAGGACTAGAGAATTCTATGGAGAAAGGTATTTTATGATTCTTGTTGATGATTTTACAAGAATGATGTGGATTTCATTTTTGAAAGAAAAATTTGAAGCATTTGATAAGTTTAAGGTCATGAAGAATAAAGTTGAAAATGAATCAGGAATGAGGATTAAATGTTTGAGATCTGATAGAGGTGGAGAATTTACATCTAAAGAGTTTAACACTTTTTGTGAAGTAAATGGTATTAAGAGATAGTTATCAGCCCCTAGAACACCTGAACAAAATGATATTGTAGAAAGAAGGAATAGATCAGTGACTAAAGCAGCTAGAGCTATGTTATTTGAAGGTGATTTGGCAAAGACATTTTGGAGAGAAGAAATGAATACAATAGTATATACAATGAACAGAGTACAAATTAGTGCAGACACAGACAAGACACCTTATGCATTGTGGTTTGGACATGCACCCTTAGTTAAGTATTTTAGAATTTTTGGAAGCAAATGTTATATTAAGAGAGATGATGATATAGGAAAGTTTGATCCTAGAAGTGATGAAGGAATTTTTCTTGGATATTCTTTGAAAAGAAAAGCATATAGATGTTACAATAAGAGAACTAAAAATATTGTTGAAAGTGCAAATGTAAAAGTTGATGAGAAGTTTAAAATTCAGGAAAGAATGCTTGATTATGAATCTGATGAAGGAACTAACCCTCAGCCTAACATTGAAACTACTAAACAATTTTTTGAGATTGACAGTGAATTGTTGAATGAAAGTCATGTTGAAGAAAACAGAGAAGAATCTAGAGAAGAATTTATAGTTGAAGAAAGATCAGTGACTATGACACCTAACAGGTATATATCAAGACATCATCCTGTTGAGAAAGTTATTGGAAGTTTGGACAGAGGAGTTATGACTAGAAAGAAGGTACATTTATGTTTGATTTCTCAAATTGAACCTAAGTATACTAATGAAGCTTGTGAAGATGAACATTGGATTAAAGCTATGAAAGAAGAATTGGATCAGATTGAAAAGAACAAGACATGGGAATTGGTCCCTAGACCTAAAGACAAAAATGTGATTGGAACTAAATGGGTATTCAGGAACAAGATGAATGAACAAGGAGAAATAATTAGAAACAAAGCAAGATTGGTATGTAAGGGATACTCACAGCAAGAAGGAATTGACTATGAAGAGACTTTTGCCCCTATGGCAAGACTTGATGCAGTAAGAATATTTTTGGCTTATGCAACATTTAAGAAATTCAAAGTGTATTAGATGGATGTGAAGTCAACATTTCTAAATGGTGAATTAGAAGAAGAAGTCTACATTGAGCAGCTTGAAGGTTTTCCTTTGACTCAAGAAGGAGACATGGTATGTAAACTAAAGAAAGCATTGTATGGACTAAAGTAAGCACCTAGAACTTGGTATGCTAGATTAGATAAGTATTTGTTAAAATTGGGATTTACAAAAGGAACAGCTGATAGTAACTTATACACAAAAGAAATTGAGAATGGATTGTTAGTTTTGGTTATTTTTGTTGATGACATTATTTTTGGAGGAGAAGATGAAGCTAGTGACAAATTTGCTGATGAAATGAAGATAGAATTTGAAATGAGTATGATAGGAGAAATGAAATACTTTTTGGTATTACAAATAACACAAAATAAAGATGGTATCTTTATAAGTCAGACAAAGTACTTGAATGATTTGTTGAAAAGATTCGGTATGGAGAATTGTAAACCAGTTGGAACACCTATGGTTATAGGACATAAACAATCTAGTAAAGATGAGACACCAGAAGTTGAGCAAAAGAAATATAGATCTATGATTGGTGGATTGCATTACTTGACACACACTAGACCAGATATACAACATTCAGTTGGAATGGTAGTAAGATTTCAAGCTGAACCTAGAGAGTCACATTATGTAGTAGTAAAAAGGATATTGAGATATCTTAGAGGCACAATGCACTATGGACTGTGGTATGAAAATTATGATGATTTTACCTTATGTGCATATACTAATGTTGATTGGGGAGGCAGCATTGATGATAAGAAAAGCACCAGTGGTGGAGCATTTTTTCTTGGAGGAAGATTAGTTTCTTGGTTGAGCAAAAAGTAGAATTGTATCTCACAGAGTACAACATAAGCATAATATGTAGCAGTAGCAAACAATTGTAATCAGATAATTTGGATGAAGTAGATGTTGATGAACATTGGAATCAAGTTTGATGAGCCTATTGTCATATATTGTGACAATACAAGTACAGTTAGTATGTCTAAGAATCTAGTTTTACATTCTAAAACAAAGCATATAGAGATCAAGTATCATGTTGTAAGAGAGAAAGTTGTAGATAAAGAAATTAGACTGGAGTACATAAGCACAAAGGAGCAGATAGCAGATATATTTACTAAGCCTTTTCCTAAGGATACATTTGATTATCTGAGAGGTATGCTTGGGGTTATGCCCAAACCTACTTTTGAGTAATGATGCATTTGGTTGCATATGTCCAGTGGTTTATGGCCCTATCTATTTTCTAGATTGGATGTTGGTACTTCCTCTATGGAGGAGTATGTGTATCTGAGCTGAGTCATTGAGGACTCTTGTGAATGTATTTTCTGAATAGTGTCTTTTGACATTGAGCTATTGTTTGACGTAGTGATAGAATTTCTATCATTGATGTCAATGGGGGAGAGAATCATGAAAAACATTGAGGAACTACATGTGTTGGAGAGATTGAATAGGATAACGAAGCAAGATTTGATTGATGATGAGCAGCAATGCAGTTGAGCAACAGTGATTGGATTTTTGGAACATTGGATGTTTTTCATCTATGTTGCCATCAATGCCAATGGGGGAGATTGTTCAAAATTAATGCTGAAGCCTTTGGCAGTCATTATATAGCAATGGTTGTTGCATTCATGACTATGATTGTCATTGATGTCAGCACAGTGATATTCTAGAGTTTAGCAGGAAAGCAGGCACAGTTTTGTTTTGCACACATGTTATATTGTAGATTGAGTTATGCACAATTGATGGTATTTTATTTGTTGTGTTATTATCCTATGGTTAAGAGCACAAAAATAAATTCATTTATTCATGAAAGTTATAAGCATTTTGGTGGAAGCAGTATTCTGGTAGTATTCCTATGTAGCGGTTTTTGGTAATCGGAGGATATCTCCTAACTGGGATGAAATCTAACTCTGCACAGTTAAAGGGAAGTTTGATACTCATTGGTGGTGACATGGTTCACAATGAAAACTTTGAGGTCACATGATTGGAAAGTTATTGTATCTAGAAGCTGACAGTTTTATATAATTTTGATGTAGCGTGTTGAAATTATTATTTTGTATTTGCATGCTAACTCATTTGTAATTATTTGAGTGTGGTATAAAGGAAAGAATTTTTTCCTTTTTATGTGAGGATTGTAAGAGTTTTAATATGAATTTGTGAAATTTGTGATGCGAATGTATGCATGAAGTGAAGAAAAGAGCTAATTCAGTGATGAAGGAAGACTTACGAAGTACAGAGATTTGGATTTGTGATCTTGTGTAGTAGAGAGTGTATTTTTGGCATATTGTGAAGGAGGTAACATATTTCATATTATTCTATTGAATAATCCTAAGATCTATTGGACAGTGAGTTCATAGATCTTGCCTTGAAGCTGTTTGGCAGTGGGTCCTTCTATCTTCCATAACTCCTAACAAGGTTAGAATCTTTTAATAGGGATTCAAAATCTCCTAATAGAGATTCATATGTACTGAATGTATTTCATAAGACTCCTAATAGGGTCCATCCTCTAACAAGGAACTTTCATATTAGTGCATCATTTTGTGGGCATCATTCCCACCGGGGTTTACTGTTTGATCAAGAGGTTCCCTAGTTAACATATCTTGTGTTATTGTGTCATTCTGTATGACTTTCTATGGTTGGTTACTACACTAATTATATGGTTTAAAGCTATTGAAGTTGATAATGAAGTTAATGTTGATAAATGGTTTAATTATCAGATAATTGATTCACCCCCCCCCCTCTCAGTTATCTTGGTGGTCTTTACTTTCTAACAGTCTCTCCCTGAACCAATGCCTTGTTGAAATATTTTACCTTCCATATCTACTCATCATCTTCATTTGCTGGTTTCTTGAAATGATTCTTAAACTCATCCATGTACTCATTGATACTTTTACCATTGTCACCAATATTCTTACTTATAACAACAGGTGGTGGTCCTCTTCTATTGTTTGTTCCATTATACCTGCAAAAATTTTCTATGTATCCTAAGTTGCAGCATCCAAAGTATTTACCTCTAAAAGGTCTGATCTGATCTTTAGGTTCTTCAAAAGTAGATTTATCTTTAGTCTTTTCTTCATGAGATTCTTCATTAGTCTTAGAACATTCTCCTTCATTGAATCTGATTCCAGTCATGTCTCCTTTAGGTTTCTGTCTCTCTCTTTGTTCATCAATTTTATTAGTGCTCATGTGAAGCTTCTCAATGTGCAATTTGGATTGAGTGAGTTCACCTTTTATGATTTGATTGTACTTCTCCAATTCCTAAAATTTATCCTTGTAGTGATCAATTTCAGTCTTCATTTGTCCTATCTGCACATTTTCTCCTTTTAGCATCTCTTCAACTTTGTATCTTGCATCCTTTTCATGTTGAATTTCTTTAATCATCATAAGATTGATTTGTTCCTTTTCTTGCTCCAGATACTTTAATTGGTCTGATGTATCATTTTTTGAATCTTCTTTGATCTTATCTATAAGGTCTTATCTCTAACTTTTTGAAATTTCAAGTTGTTCCTTTAGTTTCTTGATGAAACCTTTTGCTCTTTGACTTTTAATTTTAATTCACCATTCTCATCCTTTTCTTTGTACAGGTCATCAAGTGCTGCTTCAAAGTTCTCTTGCAAATTTTATGAATCCATTCTAATCTCCCTTAAGCTTGTAGGATTTCTCTCCAAGGGCCAATAGCTCTAATACCAATTTTTAGGATTAAGTAATACTGAGAGGGGGGATGAATTATTATTACAACACTTTAAATTAAACTTCAACCAATTATAAATAAACCATATCAATGCTGAAATGGAAAGAACATAAACACATAACACATAACTCACAACACCATTATTTGTTTTCAAGGAAACCCTGGCCAAGGGAAAACCCTGGTGGGGATGGTACCCTCAACTATGCACTAAAATATTAAATCCCTATTAGGAGATCTAGCCCTGTTAGGATTTGAGTATTACATAGTATATTTCCTTGCTAGAGGAATACAAAACCCTGTTGAAGGTGGTGAGCTTACAACTCTTACAATCAAAACTCTATCACAAAAGTGTTCTTCAAGTAGTGAGCAATACAAGCCTCTGATATGCTTCGACGGTTCTAGTTATTTCTCTGTCAATCTCAGATCTCACATCTTCTACCAACTTTTATTGATATCCCAAATTTGCATCCATTTCTATCTCATAGTTTCACACTTATTGCTTCCACAAAACACTCTATACTTAAATCAATTATGCATCCAGATAGCTCTCAAATACAATACAAAACATAAAAATTACTTATACAAATGATAAATGTAGAGTTGACGATCTTGTATTACCAAATTTTTAGAAATATACAAATTTTATCTGACTTAGCATGTTACCATACCATCTTGCCTTCCCTCAATCATCGCGGATGTTCACATACCCTATTTAACCATTTCTTTGTCTTCGTATATCTTCACAACACTGTATCTTACTTATATCAAAACCAAAACACATGTGATCTTAACTAAAGGTCATACATATCCCAAAATATCTTCATGTAACTTCACAAGACATAATACATCATATACCATCTTCGGTGACCAAAATTGTACTACAGAATACTGTTATTCTGATTATGTACTTACTCATTTTCATGACTGCATCTCCAATACCTATACTCACTTCATGCGATCAATCTAGCATTACTATTTCCATAAATGAAAACCCTTAAGTGATCCATAGTGCTTCCAAAACATCACTTGTCAATAATTCATTCATTCATATATACTTTAACTTCATTACAATCAAGGAAAACAATCCTTCCTTTATACCGCACTCAAATAATTTACAATAGAGTCAGCCAACTAGGCTTCCAAACTTAATAAATATTCACACATGTGACCTATGACTATAATGTGTCATCTAGGTCACCTATGAAGTGTCTTCAACCTCTGTACAACTTTTCATGTCCAGATTCTATCCCGGTTAGGAGATATAATCCAATTTTCACAAGTCGCTTCTCAAGAACACTATCAGAAAACTATTTCCACTAGATTACACATAACGGTCGTGAATAATTGAATTTTTGTATGCACTCTTAACCATAATCTTAGGATACAATGAAGAACAAGTCCTCAATTCCATATAGCTTGATCTTTAATTTTCCACGTGTGCTAATTCAACCATTATCTACTTCTCTGCTAATCTCTAGCAGATCAATGTATTGACATCAATGACAAACACAATCATGAATGCAACATAAAACTGCTAAAAAACTACTCGAATAATCTCCTTAGGACATATTCAACATTCATTCCTGATAATCTCCCCCATTGGCATTGATGGCAACATAGATGAAAAACATCCAAGTTCCATGAATGCCAAACTGCAACACTTCTATTTTGTATTATCTTTTCAAATCCTATTCATCAATCAAATCAATTATCAGATGTATCCTTCACCTTAGTATTTTACTTTTTCAAATCCTCTTCATAAATCATCAAGTTTTTTTCATGTACTATCCTTCTCCCCCATCGACATCAATGACAAAGTAAACATCAATATGTCAATCCAATACAAGCTCAAATGTCAAAAGACACTATTTAGAAAATAATATCACAAGAGTCCTTCATGACTCATCTCAAAAAAATACATACTCTCCCATAGATGAAGTATCAACATACAATCTAGAGAGGATAGTGTTCTTATACCACTGGATTGATGCAACTTTCTGCATCTCTACTCAAAAGTAGGTCAGGCCATAATCCCAAGCATACCTCTCAAGTACTCAAATGTATCTTTAGGTATGGGCTTTGTAAATATATCTACAATAAACTCCTTTGTACTGATATACTCAAGTCTAACTTCTTTTTCTACAAATTTTTCTCTGATAACATGATATTTGATCTTTATATGTTTTATTTTAGAATGCAACACAAGGTTCTTGGACATACTTAATGTATTGGTGTTATCACTGTGTATGATAATAGGCTCATTGAACTTGATTCCAATATCCTTCAACATTTGTTTCATCAATATTATCTGATTACAATTATTTGCTGCTACTACACATTCTACTTTTGTTGTGCTCTGTGAGATACAATTTTTTTCTTTCTTAGCCAAGAAACCAATCTTCCTCCAAGAAAAATTCTCCACCACTTGTGCTCTTTTTATCATCAACACTACCTCCCCAATCTCTGTCTATATATGCACATATGGTAAAATCATCCGATTTATCATACCACAACCATAGTCAGTTGTGTATTTCAAATACCAAAATATTCTTTTTACTGTTGCATAATGTGACTCTTTAGGATTAGCTTGAAATCTTGCAACAATTCCAACTACATGTGATATATCTGGTCTTCTATGAGTTAAATACTGTAAACCTCTAATCATGGATTTGTATTTCTTTTGGTTAACTGTAGGAGTTTCATCTGTGCTAGATAACTTATGGCCAGTTACCATCAGTGTGTCAACATGCTTACAATTTTCAAAACCAAATCTCTACAATAAGTCTTTCAAATATTTTGTTTGACATAAGAAAATACCATCATTGTTTTGCACTATCTGTAATCCTAAAAAAAAATTCATCTCACCAATCATGCTCATTTCAAATTCTATCTTCATTACATTAGTGAATTTATCACTAGCTTCATCTTCACCTCCAAAGATAATATCATCAACAAAAATAACTACAATCAATAAACCATTCTCAATCTCTTTTAGATACAAATTACTATCTGTGGTGCCTTTAGCAAATCCTAATTTTACCAAACATTTGTCCAATCTTGCATACCATGTTCTAGGTGATTTTTTTAGTCCATATAAAGCTTTGTTCATTTTACATACCATGTCTCCTTGAGTCAAAGGAAAACCTTCAGGATACTCAATGTAGACTTCTTCTTCCAATTCTCCATTTAGAAATGTTGACTTCACATCCATCTGATACACTTTGAATTTCTTATAAGCTGCATAAGCCAAAAACATTCTTGCAACAGGTGTAAATTTTTCTTCATAATCAATTCCTTCTTGTTGTGAGTATCCTTTACATACCAATATTGCTTTGTTTCTTATAACTTCTCCTTGTTCATTCATCTTATTTCTGAAAACCCATTTAGTTCCTACAACATTTCTATCTTTAGGTCTAGGGACCAATTCCCAAGTTTTGTTCTTTTTCAATTTGATCTAGTTCTTCCTTCATTGCTTGAATCCAATTATCATCTTTACAAGATTCGTCAATAGTTTTAGGTTCAATTTGATAAATTAAACATAGTTCTTCTTGTACCTTATTTCATGTCATAACTCCTTTTTCTTTTTTCCCAATAATCTGATTAGCAAGATGATTCCTCATTAGATTCTTATTAGGTGTCACTGTCTTAGTTCTTGCTTCAATTCTATATTCTAGTCTTGGTTCTTCTCTTATTTCCTCAATTTAATTCTCATTCTGCAAATCACTGTGAGTTTCATAAAATAATTCAACATTTTCTTGATCAACTCTAGGGCAAACTTCTTCATTTGAATAATAATCAAGTATTCTTTCCTCAATTTTGAATTTCTCATCAACTTTAACATTTGTGGTCTAAGCAATAGTCTTAGTTGTTTTATTAAAACATCTATAAGATTTTATTTTCAATGAATAACCAAGAAATATACCTTCACCACTTCTTGGATCAAGCTTACCAATGTCATCATCTCGCTTAATATAACACTTACTTCCAAAAATTCTGAAATACTTAACTGATGGTGCATGTCCAAACCATAATTCATAAGGTGTCTTATCTGTGTCTGCTCTAATTTGTATTCTATTCATTATATATACTATTGTATTCACTGCTTCTCTCTAGAATGTCTTTGCTATATCATTCTCAAATAACATAGCTCTTGCTACCTCAATCACTGATTTATTTCTTTTTTTTTCAATACCATTTTTTTCAAGTGTTCTAGGGACTGAAAACTATCTATTAATGCCATTCACTTCACAAAAAGTATTAAATTATTTTGAAGTAAATTCTCTACCTCTATCATATCTTAAACATTTAATCCTCATTCCTGATTCATTCTCAACTTTTTTCTTAATTAATCTAAACATGTCAAGGGCTTCTTATTTTTCTTTAAAAAATGCTATCCATATCATCCTAGTAAAGTCATCAACAAAAATCATGAAATACCTTTCACCATAGAATCCTCTAGTCCTTGTGGGACCACTTAGATTTGTATGAATAATTTCCAATTTTTCTATTGTGGTGAACTTCTTATTGGGAAAAGAAATTCTTTTCTACTTATTCATAAGACATTCTTTACATATCATGTTAGTAGGTTTCATAATCTTAGGCAAATCTCTTACTACAATGTAGTAATTGTTTTCACAATATTATCAAAGTTTATGTGACAAAACCTTTTTTACCATAACCAAATTTCATCAATTTTAATAATCAAACATGTCATCTCAGCAAGATTCAACTAAAATGCATTACCTTTGCTTCTTGATCCTTTTCCAATCATCTTACCATTCTTATCCTTGATCGCACAAGTCTTCTCAGTAAACCAACTTTATATCCCTTGTCAACTAACTATCCAACACTTAGAAGATTATGTTTCAATCCATCTACAAAGTAAACATCATCAGTGTTAGTCTTTCCATCAAGAGTAATAGATCCTATTCCATTTATCAGGCAAGGTGCATTATTTCTGACTCTAACAATTCCTCCATCATAATTGTTAAACTTTATAAATTTTCTCATATCTCTAGTCATATAATGTGAACAACCATTGTCTATAATCCAATCAATTTTCTTTTCAACTTGAGAAACTAAATCTTTTTCTTCTCTAACTTCAGTTTCAAAGTTTTCTTCTTTTATTGCCACAAATCCTATGTCATCACTTTCATTATCACTTTCATTATCACTTTTACTTAAGATTTTCTTAATGTTAGCCTCAAATTCTTTATCATTAGCATAATAACATTCTTTAGACCTTCTAGGTTTAAAGTTCTTCTTATATTTCTTTACTCTCTTAGGGAATTTAGATGTGAAATGACCATATTCTGGACATGTCCAACATTTAAATATTTTCTTACCTTCTAGTTCTCTTTTCACAAGAAAGGAAATTCCTTGTCAATATTTCTATCTTCTTCAGTCTTAGATCTTCTACTACTGACATAATCTCCACTAACACTTGTACTTCTTGAAAAAGTAGGGTGAACACTAATTGTGTTGAATGTTGTTTCAATTCTAGGAAAATCTCCAGACTATCTTAAGCCTATCTTTGTTGCTTCTAATCTTCTAAGAAGAGTTTCTCTTGTAAATTTTTTATTACAATGTATAACTTGTTCAATCATCTGCATTGTCTACTTAAACACATGGGTTAGTGTCTTTAAGATCTTCCATATAATTTCATCCTTAGTTTTATTTCCTTCACAAGCTTTGATACCTGCAACAATCTCTGATATCCTACCAATATAACTTCTAATAGATTCATCTTCCACCATCTTTGCATCTTGAAATAAACAAATCCAATTCTATTAGCATGTATATCACCTTCAAAAGTAGATTGTAAAGCTAACCAAATTTCATGAGATATCCTTCAATTTTTTACTTGACTGTATTCATTCTCAGGAAGAGCTAACAAAAGTGCTTCTCTAGAAAGTACGTTACACATAAATATATCTCTTTCCTTATCAGTACAATCTTCAATTTTGTCTTCTTCAATGATAGTCTTGTCATTATTTGTAATCAACCAATATCCTAGTCTTGAACATAATAGATGTGTCTTCATATTTTCTTTCCAGATGTCATAGTTAACTCCATCAAACTTAGGACTTTCTTTTCTGAAATGACTCACCATAGGTCTCCTAAAGTTGTTAAAATTTTCCTTCAAGGACTTGCTGCTCTAATACCAATTGTTAGAAAGTAAAGTGCACCAAGATAACTAAGAGGGGGGGGGGGGGTGAACCATTTATCAGATAAAAGAAACTTACAATAGTATTATTAGATTTCAAGCATGTAACCAATATAAATAGTACACCATAGAAAGGTAAACATACACAATGACACAAGATATGTTAACTAGGGAATCTATTGATCAGAGAGTAAACCCCAGTGGGGATGATACCCACAAAATATGTACTAATATGAAAATTATTTTTGAGAGGATGGACTATATAAGGAGCCTTATGAAATACATTCAGTACATATCAGTCCCTATTAGGAGACTTTGAATCCTTGCTAAAATATTCTAACCCTATTAGGAGTTTATAGAAGGAAGAAGGACCCACTCTCCAAATAGCTTCAAGGGCAAGATCACTTAACTCATTATCCAACTGATCTTTGTATTATCTGAATAGAATAATACCAATAATTAATGATCTCAGCAACTTATCTTTACTCCTCTATTTGTGCCCAAACCGTACCAAATACTTTTACTAGATCTCAATACCAGATCTTCTCAATTCACATATCCTCTTACAATATTCATTCATTCATATATACTCCAAATTCATTACAATCATGGAAAAAAATTCTTCCTTTATACTACAGTAAAATAATTTACAATAGAGTCAGCCAACTAGGCTTAACCAATTACAAAATATAAATCATTACACATTACATAATATTTCATAACCACATAAAACTATCAGCTTCCAAACTTAATAAATATTCACACATGTGGCCTCTAACTATGATGTCTCATTCAGGTCACCTCTGAAATGTCTTCAACCTTTGTACAACTTCACATGTCTAGATTCTATCCTGGTTAGGAGATATAATACAGTTATCACAAGCCACTTCTCAGGAACACTATCAAAAAACTATTTCCACTAGATTACACATAGTTGTCATGAATAATTAAATTTACGTATGCACTCTTAACCATAATCTCAAGACACAATGAAGAACAAGGTCCTCAACACCGCATAGCTTGATCTTTAATTCTCCACGTGCGCTAATTCAAACACTGTTTGCTTCTTTTATAATCTCTAGTAGATCAATGCGTTGACATCAATGACAAACACAGTCATGAATGCAACATACAACTGCTAAAAAACTACTCAAATACTCCCCCATAGGACATATTCAGAATTCATTCCTAACACTTTGGTGGTAAACCATTAGGTACATTATAAAAAATGATCTCTTTGTTCTCGGTGAGTAATTTATCAACCTCTTTAGGGACACTATCCATTGTCTTCTCACTTGGTTTTTTAGAAAATCACAAAAAAACATACATCATTCTTCTTCAAATCCTTAACAAAATTTATTCCTTCCATCAAACAAACTTTCATAGATGTACAAACATTACCAATAGATTCTTCAATCAAAGGTAATGATATTTGTCTTCTCCCATTAGCCCAAATAGTATATTTGTGCAATATTCCATCATTTATAAAATATCTATTATATTGCCAAGGTCTACCCAACAAAATATGACAACAATCCATAGGCATAATATCACACAACACCTTATCATAGTACTTTCCAATCTTCAAATTCACATAACATTGTTCACTTACCAATAGTGTATTCTCAACCTTGATCCATGAAATTTGATAGGGTTTTGGGTGTTTCAACCTTTCCAATTGAAACTTCATCACCATTTCCTTAGATGTTAGATTCTCTAATCTTCCACTATCAATGATTACCTTCCACACTTTATCAACAATTCTACATATGGTCTTGAACAAAATTTTCCTTACTGGATCTTCTTTATCACTTTCACTCCATAATGCTCTTCTAACCATCGAGTTATTTTCCTTCTCTGGTTCATTCGGTGAGTCTTCTTTCACCAAGGCATTTATACAACTACCAACCTTCTTACTTGCATCTGTACACTCAAATGACCTATTTTCTTCTCCTCCACAATTGTAACAAGTTCCTCTAAATCCACCTCATCCATAGCCACCTCGGTAGTTACCGCCTCTTCCTCTAGAAGAACTTTCACCTTTCCACTCTGTCTTTCCTTTATCCTAATTTGTTTTGTCTTGATCAAATCTACCTCTTCTTTTAGGGAATCTACCACCTCTTCTTCTTTATCTTTTCTCATGTCTTTTGTTCAATTTCTCCTCATCTTTTAGGGAAAACTAATAAGATTCTTCAATATTTTCCAACTTAACCAAACTAATTTCCTCTTGAATAGAAATTGTTAACTCATTCAGGTATCTAGAAATTCTTTCTACCTCATCCTCAATATGTCCATATCTGATGTCTAACCTATAGAATTCCTTAGTATAGTCTTTTACCAAGCTATCTTTCTACCTCAGAATTTGCATTCTCCTACCTAGGTAAATCTAATAATCACAAGGTAAGAACTTTCCTTTCAATTTATTCACCATCTTATTACATAACTTGATTTTTTCTTTACCTTTCCCCTTTATGTCCAATTCCAGATGCTCCCACCATAAGGATGCATGAATTTTTAATTTTGTACATGTAATTTTCACCTTCTTTTCCTCTGAAATATTTTCATATTCAAAATAATTTTCCATCTCATTTATCCAATCCATCAACTCATCTGAATCCAGCCTTCCATTGTATTCAAGAGGATTGAAATACAGTGTAGCCTTAAAATTTGTCAATTCCTTCAAAAATATTTCTTCAACTTGATCCATCATAGGTACATGTTCATCATCACCTTGTTCATCATCGACTTCTTCATCACTAACATCATCAATATGTCTTCCTCTACATTGGGTTGTCTCAACAACTTCTAACCTAGCAGAAATATATCTTAGCATATCAGCTAAGCCTGGATCTTCATCTCACCTCCCACAAACCATCTTGAAACCCTCTTTAATTGTAGTTTATATCATAATCTACCACCCCATAACAAGATATCAACTAGGGATTACAAGAAGGAACTAGATCTAACCTCAATTTGATACCACCTAATGCAAGGAGAGGGATGAACAAGACCAAAGGTACACCCAAACATCAACCTACCTTATGAATTGACACTTGAAAGTAACAACACAAAACAAGGAGAGAGAGAGAATATATAAATTCATATATTATTCATCACAAAATTCATACATTCTAGGTCGTAAGGCCTTCCTGGTTATGACCAAATAGAATCAAAATTCAATTACAAACAATCCTCATACATGTTAGGATCTTCCTTCCACATTCTATCTTCTAAATATCTATTCCAAAAACTAACTTTAGGTAAGATCTACAATATACTAATTTATTTATACAAAAGGCTACCAAATCAAGTCGGCCTTAAGATCCGTTAGATCCAACATTGGATAAAGGGACCACCTAGATCTAGGTACACATGCTTCCCAATGGTCAATGTAATCATTAACTCTGTGACCAAAGTCAAATGCACAAGTCGGCCTCAAAATGAATCCAAAATAAACCACTCAGTGAGAAATACCACTGAGAAACCAAAACCAACTTGGTGAACAAACTGAACCAACTCGGTGAACAACTGAAACAAGAAGCAACTGAGCCAACTCGTTGAACAACCAAACTGAGTAGCAACCAAGCTGGAAACAAGAATACTTCTTTGAGAGCCCAAAATCATCTACCGAGGACATCTAATAACTCAAACATTTTTTTGGTGATACAAGAAAGCCAAGGACCAAAGATTCTCTTGCATCATGTTTGAAAGGATTAAGTAAAATCATTTTTGTAGATGTGTATGTTAGATGGTCTTGATAAAAAGTCTACTCTTTTGTGGATTTTTTCACAAATTAATTGCTCTTTACTATTATAAAAAACTATTGTAATATTCATAATATTAGGCTATTATTCCACCCAGTATGAAAATCCCAAAGGCTTATACAAATGGATCAACTAAAGAACAAGTATATTTCGTTAATGGTAATTAATGTTTCTATGTTGTATAGCATGGTATTTTTAATTGGCATTTCATAGTAAAATAACTATAGACATTATTTAAGAACCAAATTTGGAGTGTTGGATTTAGCATGCCCCAGTTCTAATTATACTTCATTTACAAATGAAATCTTAAAATATTCCATTCTTTTATAGGCATTCATTCAGAATCTAGCTCTTTTTTTTTTTCATTTTACAAGATAAAATACTTATTAATTTCTTGTGGACTATTTTGCTTACATGCCAATTGTCTTCCAATATTTCCACTTGAAATCTTGATGTTTTTTTAGTTTTGATTAAGTATATAATAACTATTAAATTACTAATGCTAGAACATTCCTTTGTGGTAAACACTTGACTAATTACTTTGCTTCATTTATAAGTTTCTTTTGTCATTTTATGAATGCTTGTCTGATTTGACCTAAATGGTTTGTTTGATTTTATTTGAACAAAAGATTTAACTTTTCAATGCCCTTTCTAATAGTGAGATAGGTGTCCAAATGTCTTTAATGTGTAATTTACATGTTATAACTAGTGTACTATGATTTATTTAATCAAATGCAAGAATTATTCTAAAATGGATATTTTATGTGTACAATGGTTTGTTTGGTTTTCATCTCAAGATTGTTTGGACAAAAATAGAAAGTGGATGAATTTTTTTTTATTGATTTGTCTTTTGAGTCTAATTTATGAATCCTTATTGCAGTCACACATATGCATACTTGAAAGTACTCCTGAAAACTAGACTACAATTCTCATGGGTCTTGAATATTTAATTGGTATTTCTTACGTGGATAACACTAAAGTTTTCAAGGTGGGTTTCATATTTTTGGTTGCTTTGTCTACTTCTACTTTGTTACATTTAGAATCTTAGACATTGAGGGCTTGTTGTGGTAAGATAAATTTAGCACATGTAAAAATTACTTCAAACTAAATATGCTTCTATAAAAATAATTATTAGGTCTAGTGTATCTGAATAAAATCTTCCATAATTCCTCTTATATCTTTGAATGATGTGTCTCTATCCAAACTAATATTTGTATTTTTGCTTGGTAGTTTGGAACTAAACTTGTATTTTCTTCTAAGATACATATTTCAATTCCTTTTAGTGTGTTGCATAGGTTAGTAACCTTGCTCCTAGTGCCATTATCTTATGTTCTTTTGGGCATTTTTGTTGGCAGTTTGGAAATGGCTCTATATTGTCTTGTAATAGCTATATTGCAATTTCCTTTTGTCTATTGCATAATTTATTGACCTTAATTTTTGTGTCATTGACTTCTAAAATAAGCATTATGATAATAAAAATTAGATATTTACATATCATAGCTTGACAACTTTTTTCTATTGTCCATATGTAAATATCTGATTTTTATTGTTTGGGTTTTACTTTTTTTAACTCTATTGATAGTTTTCTATCTAAATCATAATACAAGGTTCTAGTCCACATGCTAGTTCTCTATATTTTTTTCCACTTTCCGATGGAAATGATAATTTCAATCTCATAACTAATAAATGAGGGTTTCTAAATAGTTTTTAGATAAATTCATGGATATCTCAATCCAGATCATGATAGGACTTAAGAATTATCTTACATGAAAGGTAACTCACCATACTTCATCATCCAACTAGTTTAAAACACAAATCAATCCATGTGAGATAGTAATGAATGACTGATCAGCCATGAAGACATGAAATGTACATAGTAAACAACATTTTCATTAAACATCTTCCAACTAAACTCACTCCTCTCTCCTCCTCCACATTCCCTCAACCAAAAGAGGGAATTTAAACCTCTTTCAATTCATTACAACTAAATTTATCTATTGATTAGTTAGTTGATCCAATTAAAAGTTAATTGAAAACTTTTGCAAGAATTGAAAAAGTTGTCAATGGAACATTGTTTTTTGCAATTCTTGACAACTTAATGCCTTGACCATAAATGGGAAACACTACATCAAATTTTTATCAAACATACCTTAAATGAAATTTAAAAAAACCATTTCTAAGATAGTTTACACCATAAATTATTTCCTTCTCCCTCCTTCTACAATCGCCATATAGAATATATGCACTCAAATTGATGAATGTATACTTGACTGTCCACCAATCTTGCAAGAAACTTGGCGATAGTTAGAGATATAATAGATTATCCCTTTGAAAAAATCCTCTAACTCAATCACCCTTCCTTTAGACTCAATCATTACATGTAATTTATAATACTCTTCAACCATAACTTCTTTAACCATCCTTAGGACTAAACCACTATCATTTTGCAACTCTAGGCTAATGTTGCACTTTTACAATTTGCTAGAAAATTTTACATTTTTGACATGAATGACTTCTAAATTTTCATGGATACTTCAAAAATATTGAAATGGACTAGAAATAACATTTTGCATCATCCTTAACCTTCCTTGGGAACTTTGGCACACTTTGACCGTGTTGATCCTATTACGACCTTGATGCACTATTTGAACAACTTGATACAAATGGATTCCATTACCTTACATAAAGACTTATTATGACTTAAAATAAACTCAAATAACTTTATAAACTCACACATAAATGAAATTTCTATTGGCATATCCTCTTGACCTCTGGTACTAAGTACTCTTGCACTAGGAACGAACATAAGTTACCCAATTCTCTAACTTGCATAGTATATTTACTAAGAGACCTAGTAGAAATTAACCCTCCAACTTGGCCCCTTTTTCCAAAAACTTGAAAAATTCCTAAATAAGGGCCCAAATAAAGACTATTTATGGATACCCTTTTAGATGATACAAGATATATCACAAATTGGGAACAGTGCCAAATTAGGCCTAAATGGAAAATAGGCTTGGGTTTTAATGGATCACTATTTTACCAAGCCATCCTTGAATGTCATACCAATACCCACACTAATCTTTGACTAATTTTTCCACACTTGTGGACATAAGGACTATTATTTCTATCAAGTTTGTAACATCACACTGTCTCGCAAATGGATATTTTAGGGCTTAAGAGACCAAAATAATTGCTCCTAGTGTTTTGTTCATGCAACTACCAAAACCATTTTACACTTATGTAGCTCACTTGTTCATGTAAGAATCATGTAGGCTAGAGGAGGAGATGCTTCTTCATCATTTTACTTGTAGTACACAAGGTTTTCCTTCAAAAAATAAAAAAATAAAATTTAAGAAGTGCACAAAATAGATAGATGCATGCAAGATCAACTACAATAAGATACATTGCATTTTCATCATAATTTATCTTATTGTCGTTGATCTTGGATGAATCTATCTATTTTGTGCACTTATTAAATTCTATTTTTTGTTTTTTGATGACAATCCTTGTGGACTATGAGGGGGAAATGAAGAAGAATCTCCTCCTCTAGCTTGCATGCTTCTTACATGAACAAGTGAGCTGAAACAGTGTAAAAGGTTTTGGTGGTCACATGAACAAAAGCTTGGGAGCAATTATTTTGGCCTCTTGAGCCTTGAAATATCCACTAGATATTTTGTCAGAATTCTAATGATACCCCTAATAGGATCTGATGAGAATGTTGTACTTGCAATGATTTTTTTCATTAAAAGTACAACATTATCATTAGAGCCTAGTGTCATGTGATAAATTCCATTAGAATGCCGATGAGATATAACTATCATAATTATGATAGTTACACAAATAATTTCCAATGAGAATGTTGTACATGTGATGAATATTACCATTGTACATAGAGCATGATGTGCATTGGAAAAATGACTCACCTAGATATGGATTCCATCAGTTGTCCATCAGAATGCAAACAGATTCAAGGGAAAATGGCAATTCAAACTTTTGACAAAATAGATGTCAGAAATTTGATGACATAGTAGTCGTCGAAGCCTTTGACAAAATTCCAATGATCAAAACTTGGTCCTACCTTCATCAAAGGTTCAACACATATCCTTCATAATTTTGACAATCATTCATTGGAAAATAAGTCCAAATATGTGAAATAGTAGAAAAATATAGTTCAAAAGAGACTGAAAATTATCTCTTTGTCCCACCGGGTGTGCCAAAAATTATTATAAACTAGATTTGCACCCTACTAAATTTGAAACTCAACAATCTATTGATGCATCAAAATAATTATTTATTTTGGGTGACCAAAAACATAAGTGAACATCTAGATAAGGTCAACTTCCTATTGATACTTCACCTAAACTAATTTAAACTAAGATTTTTGAGAGGAAAGGGTAAGAAGGAAATGCAGGAATACAAACTAATCTGTAAAAGGTGATGCACCAAAATGATTGTTTCAAGCCATCCATGAAAGATTTGGCATACAAATTCTTAAATACTTAGAAATTATTACACAACTTGAGCTTCACATTGATCGATACATCATAACTTAAAATGAAGATTATGAATTATGTCAATCTTGAGAAAGAAAAATTTACATTCTCACAACTAAAGTTAATTTCACTCTCCACACAACAAGTAACCTACATGAATGAATGCTTTATTTTTCTCTATCCTAAGGTACTACAAGAAATACCTCTACTTGAGGATTCAATGAAAAATACAAAAGTACAAACCTAACATGAAATTATGCACAAATAAATATTTATCTTGAAGGTAACAAACTAAATTTTATTAATAGAAGATGTCAAGTTACAAACATGAAGATTAAAAAATGGGTTACAAAATATTCTCTTATGCTAAAATAACTCCCAAAAGTTACAATGTGGCATGAGAGAAAACTATGCACTGCCTTTAGAAATGAAGTGTGAATCATACTTATATGATGTGAGTGTTCCAAGGCTTGCTTGCACTTCAACCAAGAGACCTAGCTTGTCTCTTTTAGGAACCTAATCTCCTCTAGGTCCTGATTGGCTTAGATGATTAACTAAGTTGAATTCCAACTCTTCCCTAAGAGTTCTAACCCTTGTGCTTCACCTTGAAAAGACTAACACCCTTTAGTTAGTTCAATCCTTCACCTTCACTTAGAAAGCTCTAAGTGCCAACTCCTCACAAAATTCAATCTTCATTGTAGGGGTGTCCATTATCATGAAAACATTCCCATTTTTTTCTTTTGAATCCATTTGATTGGGTCTTCAAGCCCTTTTCCACTAGGTGTAAGGTTCCACCCTAAAATGGCCTAATTAGGCCTATTCCCTTGTAGCCTTTTATAGAGGCTTTTGTCACTTCTTTCCAAAATTCTTCAAACAACTTGCAAAACCAATTAGGGATTTGGATACCCTTTTTTATTTTACTAAAGATTCTGCAAGTTTTAGGTCCTCATAGCCTCTGTACACTGCCTTCCTACAAACTAGGACAAATAGGTCTAAAAGACCTATTTTCTAGGACTGACTGTATCCTAGTATGAATCTTGCTCAAAACTTGGTGTAATGGACTAGCATGAACTCAATCCTCATATTATGTTAGGATATTATAAAATCCTACTTGGAACTGTACTTGTGCCATATAGTACCTCTCTACCCTATAATAAATCTTCTCTTCTTCAATCCTAAACCTCTAACCGGGTATTGTCTGCTCACCTAGGGCTTAGTAGTAAAAATAGCTCTCAATAATTTCACAAATCCTAATCCTAAATACATAAATATTAATGACTCCCCTAACATTTTCATCCATCCTTAGGAGATTCCCATGGCTAGATTTCATGGGGGAGCCATGAATGCATAGACTGGTCAGGGTAGGACCAGTGAAGACTCTAAATCAAAAATAATTTATTCAACACAATAAATATACTCTAATAAACTTTCTTATCAAATAAAAAGTCTTAAAAAAATCTAAACAACACTAAACAACCACTAGTTTCAAACTTCCAATCCATTACATATGACTGTCACATCAAAAGCTCAGGATCTTCATTGAAAAAGAGTTGAAGAGCTCTATTCAGTATTCAAAAACTATTACAACGTATGACTAGCCTTGAGATTCAAGACTTCCTTAACATAAGATGCTATTTCCATGTTTCTAGGGCATGTTGGCTGATCTCCCACTTTCTATTGTTTAGGGTATCCAAAGTAACCGAGTTGGATGCAACATTTGCAATAATTGCAAATGTTGTCATGACAACTTCTTTACAACATTTGGCATCTTACCTTCATGCCATCATCCTATATCTTAGGACCTCTACCTCCTATATTTCTAGGATCCAAGATCATAAATGACCTTAAGGCATCTTCCTAACATCATTATGTGCTTATAACACATTAAAGACTCTAATCTCACCTTAAGCTTCTAACACTAAGAAAATTAACAACAACTAACAATAGCTATTTGGGTGACCTTAGTCCTAATGACTAACTCACCTAGCCCACATTACAATGACCTTCTAAGGTCTTAAAACAAATCAACAACCCCAACTTGGCTAGAGTCAAGTACAAGCCAAAACAACTAAATCATGGAGGTTAGCCTAGGTGTGCTCTTGCACCATCCTCCCCAAAACAAAAAGTTCAATCCACCCTTGGATTGAGGATGCTTGGATCAATTCCCATCTTCTTGAACTCTGATTCCTTGACCCATATTGCATCAGCATCAATTTGATCATGCTTCTTTATGAGGTGTTCTTTGTACTCCTTGGTCCTAGTTTGTTTGTAGACTCTAGTATCCAATACATTGTCAGCTCCTGTGACTGTAGCAATGGGTAATTTGAGATCTTCCACATCTCTGATCACTTCATTGAGACTCTAGTCTATGTCTTGATGTGGTCCTTTGTAGTGAACCAAGTCTACAATTTTTAAGACAAGGGACAATCCACTATCTTCCGGTAGCTCAAATTTGAATGCATTATCACCATACTTAGCCAAGATAGGACATGGACCTATCCTTCTCATCTACAATCTGTGTGGGACTCCCTTTTGAAGTCTAGATTTTTTAAGATGCACCGTAACCAAATTTCCTACATTGAGCTGAACTTGCCTTCTACTCTCATCCACCTTGGTTTTATGTTTCATGGTGTTCTCTGTCAAGGTTCTCCTCATTGTATCATGTATCTCCTGCATAGCATATGAAAAGTCATCAACATATCCACTTCCCTTCACTCCATCCTTCAAATCTCTTAGTTCATATACTCCTCTAGGATGTAAGCCATATACTATTTCAAAGGGACTCTTCCCTATGGATCTATTTATAGTGTTATTGTAGGAATATTCAGCTTGCCCAATCAACTGATCCCATTGCTGACCATACTCCTTGGGTAAGCACCTTAGTATATTTCCAAGGATTCTATTAACAACCTCGGTCTGACCATCATTTTGGGGATGGTAGGCTGATCCAAAGGATAAGTTAGTGCCTAATCTTTGCCAAAGAATCTTCCAAAAGTGACTCATGAACTTAGTGTCTCTATCTGACACAATGCTGATAGGTAACCCATGAATTCTTACAATCTCTTTAAAGAAGAGAGAGGCCATTTGACTAGCATCATTAGTGGTCTTGCATGGCACAAAGTGAGCCATCTTTCTGAATCTATCCACCACCACATAAAAACTATCCATACCTTGTCTTGTCTTGGGTAACCCAGCTACAAAATCCATACTCAAGCATTCCCATGGCCTAGTAGGAATAGGTAGTGGTTGGTAAAGGCCTACATTTGAAGAAGTGCCCTTGGCCTTTTGACATACAACACAACTTTCCACATACCTTCTAACATCAAGATTCATCCTTGGCCAATAATAAAACCTTTGAACAAGTTCTTGAGTCTTAGTGATCCCAAAATGACCACTCAAAGCACTATTATGCTTTTATTGTATCAAATTCTCTCTAATAGAGCCTCTAGAAACACATAGTTGATTCACCTTAAAAAAAAGATCACTTTGCAAAGTATACTCAGATTATCTACTATGAAAATGATTCTTGTATCCAACACATACCTTATAAATGTCTACAAAATCTTCATTATTAGCATATAGATCCTTGAAGTGATCTATCCCCATGCTCTTCAACTGAATCTCTTAGATAGTGAGAGCTCTTCTAGACAATGCATCTGCCACTTTATTGAGTACTCCCTTCTTGTGATTAATATTAAAAGTATAAACTTGTAGGTACTCAACCCACTTCATGTGCTTATGACTCAACTTTTCTTGTGAATTTAGGAAACTAAGTGCTTGATTGTTTGAATACACAATGAATTCCTTGGGAAGCAAGTAGTGCCTCCACTTCCTTGGAGCTTGGACCAATGCATACATCTCAAGGTCATAAGAAGAGTACTTCTTGGCTTCACTTAACTTCTCTGGATGAAAAGCCACTGGTCTACCCTCTTGGCTTAGAACAGCCCCAATTGCCACATTGCTAGCATCACACTCAATGGTGAAAAGCTTCTCAAAGCTTGGTAACACCAAAATAGGTTGGGTAGATATATTTTCCTTTAACAACTTAAAGCTCTTGTTAGCATCCTCATTCCATATAAACTTAGTTTTCATTCCTCTCTTGATAGTGTCTAACATAGGATCATAAATAGCACTAAATTGCCTTATGAACTTCCTATAATATTGGGCAAGGCCATGAAAAATTCTTACCTTTTTTGTTGTCCTTGGAGTAGGCCAATTTATGATGGCTTCCACTTTGCTCTTGTCTATTTTCAGTTTACCATGTGATATAACAAATTGAAGGTCAACTAGCTCTATTTTGATGAACTCACACTTCTCCAAGTTGATCATCAACTTCTCTTCATGTAGCTTCTTGAAAAAAGTGTCAAGATGTTCTAGGTGCTCTCCTCTTGTCTTGCTATAAATTAGTATATCATCTAGATACACTACTACAAACTTTCCAATGTAGTCTTTGAGAAATTCATTCATGAGCCTCATGAATGTGGAGGGGGCATTGGATAATCCAAATGGCATGACAAGCCATTCATAAAAACCTTCATTGGTCTTGAAGGTTGTTTTCTACTCATCTCCTTCATGTATTCTTATTTAATGATAGCCACTCTTCAAGTCTATCTTGCTATAGTACTTAGCTTCACCTAGACAATCCATTAGGTTTTCAATCCTAGGGATAGGGAAACTATACCTTATGGTTATCCCATTGATAGCCCTTGAATCAGTACAAAGCCTCCAAGTTCCTCCTTTATTAGGTGCAAGGATAGTGGGTACAAGACATGGACTAATGTTCTTTCTAATGAAACATTGGTTTAGGAGTTCTTGTATTTGCCTAGCAATTTCCTCATTTTGTTGAGGGGTCATTTTGTAAGTTGCCCTATTGGGAAGGCCAGCTCCTAGGATAAGGTCTCTCCTATGACTTATGGCTCTTTTAGGGGGTAAGGCTGATGGTTGTCCATCACTCACTATACATTGGTAAGTCTGTAGCATGCTTTGAATCTCCTTTGGTAACTCTATCTTCTTAGTCTCCTTGCCTTCATCTCCCTCTCTTGGTCTTAACACCAATGCATAGCCAACTCCTTCACTCTCTTCCATGGCTTGTAAGAAATCTTTTTCACCCACCATGAGTACATTTGGACCTTTTGTCTTCACCTCAGTATCCTCCAATAGTGACTATATTTTGAGGGTCACATTGTCCTTCTTGAAAGTATAAGAATTCTTTCCTCCATCATGTATGGCTTGGCGGTCAAATTGCCATGGTCTACCTAAGAGAAAATGACATGCATCCATAGGTAACACATCACACAAAACTTTGTCTTTGTACCTTCCAAGTGAGAACTCCACCCATGCTTGTTCATTCACTAACACATGTTGGCCTTTATTGAGCCAAGTGACCTTGTAAGGATTGGTGTGGGGTATCCTTGTCAACTTTAGCTTGCTGACTACTTCCTTTGACACAATATTGTTAGTAGACTCTAAGTCAATGATGACTCTACATAATTTCCCCATCATCTTACACTTTATCCTAAATAAATACCTCCTTTGGCTTGGCTCTTCCTTCATCGGCTCCTTGATCAAAGTTCTCCTCATCATGAGGTTTTCACCTTCCTCTGAATTAAATGGTACTTCAACATGCTTCTCTATTGCATTAGACTCATCATGAACTAGATTAGTTCTCTTGTCACCTCCTTGTGAAGAACTACCTTTCTCTGGACACCTATAGGTAAGGTGCCCCATTTGATTGCAATGGTAGCATTTCATATTGGCAAAGTAGTTGCCTCTTCCTCCTTGTCCACCATTCCTTCCTCTAGAGCCAGAGCTTCTTCCTCTACCACCTCTACTAGAGCTTCCTTCTTTCTGCTCACTAAATTTTATGTCTCCTTGAGTTCTTGATTTAGAACTTCTTCCAACATAGCCACCTCTTTTTCCTCTACTATCCTTGACTTTACCTCTACCTTTGGAGGTTTGGTCTTGATTTCTCTTGCTTTTCTCTTCTATCTTCAAGGCCATTTGATAGCATTAGCAGATGGTTTTGAAGTTAACTAGACTCATTTCTTCTTTAATAGACCATTTGAGGCCATTCAAGTACCTTGCAATCTTCATGCTTTCATCTTCAACTACCTTTGATCTTAATAATAACTTCTAAAACTCCTCGGTGTATGCTTAAACATCTAGATATTTTTGTCTAAGATTGTGTCTCCTTCTATGAATTTCAAATTCATAGTCATCAAGAATGTAGGTCTGCTTCACATTGGTTACCATGCCCTTCCAAGTAACTATAGGACCTTTTCCATCCTTTTCTCTCTCGGTTTGCACAAACTTCCACCAAGTAAGAGCTCAACCTCTTAGTCTAGACTTGGCCACCATAGCTTTTTGTGCCTCTGAGATACCATCACACTCAAAATGGTTCTCAATGTTGTCTATCCAATCCACAACTAAATTTGGATCCTTTTGTCCACTAAATAGTGGCACACCTTCCAAAGCTTTTCCACTCAATGCCTTTAGTACCTTTAAGAATGGCTCTTCTGGAAGAACAGGGTCAGGTGTTGGTGCTTCCTCTTCCAACTCTAATTCCTTCTCCCTTGCTTCTTTCTCTTCCTTTTGATCAATTTTTTCTTTGACCTTATCAACTTTGTCTTGGACTTCACCCAAGAGCTGCTCCATTTGGGATAATCTTTCTCTTAGCAACCAATTATCCTCCTCTTGTTCTTCAACTTTCTTGGCTAGCTTAGAATTATTCACCATTTCTTTAGCTTCTTCTAATCCTACTGATGTATTCTCTCCCACTGATTCAGTAGGCTACAACATCAACCACAATCCTGATCAATTCAAGCTTTGCTACCAATATGATGTGAGTGTTCCAAGGCTTGCTTGCACTTCAACCAAGAGACCTAGCTTGTCTCTTTTAGGAACCTAATCTCCTCTAGGTCTTGATTGGCTTAGATGATTAACTAAGTCCAATTCCAACTCTTCTCTAAGGGTTCTAACCCTTGTGCTTCACCTTGAAAGACTAACACCCTTTAGTTAGTTCAATCCTTCACCTTCACTTAGAAAGCTCTAAGTGCCAACTCCTCACAAACTTCAATCTTCATTGTAGGGGTGTTCATCATCATGGAAAAATTCCAAATTCTTTCTTTTGAATCCATTTTATTGGGTTTTCAAACCCTTTTCCACTGGGTTCAAGGTTCCACCTTGAAATGGCCTAATTAAGCCTATTTCCTTGTAGCCTTTTGTAGAGGCTTTTGTCACTTCTTTCCAAAATTATTCAAAAAAATTGCAAAACCAATTAGGGATTTGGATACCCTTTTGGCTTTTACTAAATATTCTGCAAGGTTTAGGTCTTGGTAGCCTCCGTACACTACCTTCCTACAAACTAGGATAAATAGGGCTAAAAGACCTATTTTCTAGGACTGACTGTATCCTAGTATGAATCTTGCTCAAAAATTGGTCTAATGGAATGGCATGAACTCAATCCTCATATTATGTTAGGATATTATAAAATCCTACTTGGAACTATACTTGTATTGTACAGTACCTCTCTACCCTACAATAAATCTTCTCTTCTTCAATCCTAAACCTCTAACCGAGCACTGTCTGCTTGCCTAGGGCTTAGTAGTAAAAATAGATCTCCATACTTTTACAACTCTTAATCCTAAATACATAAATTATAATGAATCCCCTAACACTTTCATCCATCCTTAGGAGATTCCCATGGCTAGATTTCATGGGGGAGCCATGAATGCATAGACTATTTAGGACAGGACCAATGAAGACTCTAAATCGAAAACAATTTATTCAACACAATAAATCTACTCTAATCAAATTTCCTATCAAATGAAAAAGTCTTACAAAAATATAAATAACACTAAACAACCACTAGTTTTGAACTTTAAATCCATTACATATGACTGTCACATCAAAAGCTCAGGATCTTCATTGAAACAGAGTTGCAGAACTCTATTCAATATTCGCTAACTATTACAATGCATGACTAGCCTTGATATTTGAGCCTTCCTTAACATAAGATTCCATTCCATGTTTCTAGGGCCTATTGGCCAATCTCCTACTTCCTATTGTTTAGGGGATCAAAAGTAATCGAGTTGCATGCAACATTTGCAATAATTGAAAATGTTGTCATGAAAACTTCTTTACAACATTTGGCATCTTACCTTCATGCCATCATCCTATTACTTAGGACCTCTACCTCCTATGTTTCAAGGATCCAAGATCATAAATGACCTTAAGGAATCTTCCTAACATCATTATGTGCTTAGAACACATTAAAGACTCTAATCTCACCTTAAGCTTCTAACACTAAGAAAATTAACAACAACTAACAATGGCTATTTGGGTGACCTTATTCCTAATGACTAACTCACCTAGCCCATATTGCAATGACCTTCTAAGGTCTTAAAACAAATCAACAAACTTGACTTGGCTAGATTCAAGTACAAGCCAAAACAACTAAATCATGGAGGTTAGCCTAGGTGTGCTCTTGCACCATTATGCTTCTCCAAAAAGTTACATGAAAATAGGAACATTGACCTCCTTTAGTCATATGCAGAAAAGAAGCTTATTTTAAATCCCTTATAAAAACTCCAAAAAGGCATGAGGATAAATGAAAAGTCACACCTCAACCTCCCCTATCATCAAGGCCCATAAAAATGCTCCAACTCCCTCCAAACTAAGTCAAAACAATCCCTAAATTCCCTCCATATATTTCTCAACTTCTTCAACGACCTCTAGATCCTTGGGAGTCTCTTAAATGTTTTCTCAACTATAGTTCTTGAACTCAAAATAAAGACAATTTCTATTATCTTGCATCATAAAGAATATTTATCAAGTGATTCATAAAACATCTCTTAATAAATATTTTACATTTCCTTTGGACGAAAATATAGGAGGCGAAATACAAATCTCTCTACATGGGTATAGTCTATGAAGGAATTTTTTTTTAAAAGGGGGAAAAGGAACCTAAGTGTGTGACCAATTTTAAGGAAAAAAAAACCCTAAACATAAGCCACATACTCATTTTTCATCTTATTCATCTTTTGTTCCTCTCTATTGTGAGGACAGTGCCACCATGAGGGTTTCTGGATTCCAATGGGTTTCTTGAGATTTTTTGGAGGTTTTACATAGATTTTTTTCATTTTTATAGGTATGTTTCATTATTTGTAGGAAATGAAAATATTATCTCAAGCTCTTATTCTGTTAAAAATAATAGAAACTCTATTGATTTCTTTCGTATTTCCATACTTCATGTTTTGAACTCTATTCATTCAAAGAAATGCTTGAAATACTTCATATTTATACAATTTTTGAAGCTCAAATTGAGCTCTGTGAATACAAAATGATGAAAATGAGTTTATTTTGTATATTATTCTTGATGAGAAAACACAGCTTTATATTCACTGTGCAAGTCATGGTTTATTTTTTTCTCTGTATATTCCTTGTATGCCATTATTTTTTCTACAAGAATGAGGGTTTTTACTTATTTGCAAGTTTTGACATTCATTATTCTATGTTCCTTCAAACACTTACCCCTACTGAATGCATCTTGGAGGGTTTTGAAAATAAATTCCTTACTATTTTGTCCATGGCTCCATTTTTGTTTTTATGATTAAATTTTAAGATTATACCTTCAATATTTTGTGAAATGTAATGACATTTCTCTCCTTGTATCACTATTTTTTTTTGGACTTCTTGATCACTACATTGTATACCCTTATGGTATCATTTTTTATGAATAGATGTTGTTATTGTATTGGGGCCTCTATGATAGGAATACCAAGGGCACTATGCATCAATCTATACACTTTTTTGCATGTATTGTGGCACTTCTATACTGCACTATTTCATTATTACCTTCATTGGAACTAATATTTCTATTATGTGTCACTTTGACTTGCCATTTTAATGTTTCTCATTACTTACCATGCATTGTCTGATTTATCTCTAAATCTTCTTTTTTGTTCAAAAATGACTTGTCACATCCTTTTATCTTATATTTTCATCCTTTATATTATTCTCTTAAGACCTTTAATTGCTTCCCCTTTGGTGATGTTCCTTGACTGTGGACTTTTCTTTCTATTTTCACCAACACAAACTATTATTTCTCTCTGTAGCTAACAATTCACATACTATTAGAATGCTTTCATTGTTTATCACAAGCTTATTATTTCCCTTTCAAATTCTTGTGAGTTGTGTACTAGTTGTCTAACACCCACTTATCAAAGTCTTTCTTCTTGTATCCTTGTATTAGTGTACCATATTTGTTGTTGACCCTTCATGGTACTGTGTAGGCATTTTACTTTTAACATCCATATGGAAATATAATGACATTATAATATTATTATTATTTTTGTATAACAGTCTATATCTCTATTTTGGCATTGATCATTTTACTTTTATTACTCGGTATACTCTTCCTTCCCAGTGTCATGCCAAGGAATAACATTGTTCCTTCTATATAGAATACTATTTTAGGCATTTCATAAAAGCATAATCAGTAGTTCTTGTTGCATTTCTATTTCATTACTATTATGTCATTTGGTATCAAGATTTTCTCCTACATATGTATCTCTCTATCTTTACCATACTAAACCATACCTCTTTGAAGGTTCTTTCTATTGAATGTTGTTCTTGTTGGAAATATTCAAGAATTAACCAAGTTACTGAGAGGGGAGGGGTGAATCAGTAACTTCAAAATTTTATTTCAGATGTATTAACATATAGTTCACTTTATCCTTTTGCATATAGAAAGCATGAAACTTAAAAGCATTCACAACAATGACACATAGATTTGGTTACTAAAAAACCTTCCAAAAGAAAGTAAAACTGGGGTGGGGATGAAACCCACAAGCTTTAATACTGCAGTATAAAGTTGGCCGGTTAAGGCTTACATTGATCACTTCTGATGATCTGCCCTACTAGGAGCAATAAGGACTGCTAGGTCCACCTTGTTAGAGGATTTACAAACATACAATGAAGTATGCACTCGGTTAAGAGATTTTACAAAGACTGTTAAGTCTACCCGGTTAAAGGATTTCAAGCTGATTCACCTGTTAGGATGAAACAGTAGATCTCTTACTTTGCAACTGGATTGCTGAATGAGATTCGCTGATGTATTGATCACCTTCTATGATGGATAGATATTTGCTGCTTCTTATACTGCTGTAGCCCTTTGTAATTCACTTATCTCTGCCTTTCTCTCTTTTTCATATTCATACTCATACATCTTGGTATTTTTACAACATTGTTTATATACAAGTCTAAACAATTAATTACAATTACAAAGTCGGCTTAACAAATAAACATAAGTTCTACTAAGTCGGCCCAAGTATGGTTACACGGTTCTAGCAAACTAACTCGGTGACTTTCTGATACTCGGCATCGTCATGCACTCAGTAGAAGTGAAGGCTCGGTTCACACTAACCACTCGGTAAGTTTCGAACTCGATAAATACTTGTGACTCGGTAGACATAATGTCACTCGATTTACACTATCCAGCTCAGTTTGCACTGTCCTGCTTGGTTTGCACTATTCTGCTCAGTTTGCACTGTTCTACTCAGTTTGCACTGTTCTGCTTGGTTTGCACTATTCTGCTCAGTTTGCATTGAGGATGCAAATAAGTGTTGTCACTAGTGGCAATCCTACTTAATGCCAACAATCTCCCCCTTTGGCATTAGTGACAAAAACACTTATTGCCCAAAACTTATATACATGAACCATGCTGAGATTTATTTTGATTTTTCAAAATTTGTGTTTGTCATAGGGCTTTATAAATTATCTCCCCCTTTCAATGTACTAACTTTTTCTTCTATACATATCTCCCCCTTTTTGATGATAATGCCAAAGGTGTATATACAAGTGTTTTATAGGGAGAATCCAAAATTTGATAGAAAAATAGAATGTACCTTCATTATCAGTGCCAGAGTTCTGTACCAATTTTCTTGCAGAATCTTGCATGTTTGGATTGCAATTTGGACTTTTGCAGAGAGTGCAATCATGTGATCTACTATTGAGAACTGATTGTCATGAATTAATGTTTTGGAATGTTCAATGTGCTTATACATTGTATTCATGATGGGAAGGATCATGTTCTGAATGTCTAGCAGTGTGGACCGGATCCTTGTGTCTTCTTTTAGTAGTTCTGACTGCATATTTGATAGGAATGAGATTTTCATGTGATGAGCAGAGTTTGAACTTGGTTCAAGTTGCAGCTTCTGTATGCTAATCTTCAAATCCTCATCAATTTTATTCATTTTATCCTTGACATCCTTGGTGAATTCGGCAACATTGCATAGTTTGGCCAAAAGAGAGGTAACATTCGAATAGGAAGATTCAATGTTTGTCAAAACTGAAGATAATTCTGCTTGATTAATAGCTATGTGCTGAGCAATGTGCTCAAGCACTTTATTGTTGAATTTCTTCTCAGCTTTTTCAACTAACTTGTCTATCCCAGATGAATCCTCATTGTACTTATTTACCGCTTCTGCTAATTGTAACAAAACATGTTGAGAGGAGTCTACTTTAATACCTAATGCTTTTGACAAAATGTCCTTAGCATCCTTAATGATTTTATATTCCTTGTCTCTCTCCTCTTTAAGCTTCTTTTGCTTCGCTTTCCTTTGGAGGATTTCACCTATATTTTGCATTTGATCTACTGATAGATTTTCAAAATCCAATGTTGGAATCTCTATTTCCTCATCTAGGTCTATATCCTCTACTATATTCTTGCCCAAAAATCTTATACTCGGTTGAGCCTTAGGCTTATCTATACTTAATGCCTTAGTAGTAGTGATAGTAGACATAGTAGGACTGGCTATAGAGAATGGTATACTGTCTACTGGAGAACTTAAAGTATTTACACTTGTAGAATAAAAAATTGGAATACTTACTGCTGGAAAACTTGATGAAATAGGAGACTGCAACTCGGTAGAAGAAATGGTAGTTACTTCTGTTGTTGCTATAGGTGATTGGACAAAAGTTGAAGTTGTCACAACCATGCTTGAAGATGTCTCCGAGTTAGATGTAGTAACTTTTGCTGGAGAGGTAGGAAGTGATGCAATGACTTCTACCGCTATCCTCATGGTATCATCTACCTCAGTGGCTTCTTCCTGTTCATCACTGTCATCTTCAATGTCTTTTATTATAACTGATTCAGTACTCGGTTGGTGAAGATGGTATATGTTCTTCCATGTGGTATTTTCACTCTTCACAACCAATTCAATATTGTTAATCAGAATTAAAAAAGTATTGAACTTCAGTGTCATCTTATTTTCATTCTCCTTCAATGCCTTCTTTATTTCATCATTTTTCAAGCTCGGCATTAACTGTTTCAGGGTTTGATCAAATATGTCTTTTACAGTTTGCCTTGCATTGGCCCATCTCATTTTTTCTTGATCTAATAAAGCTCCTGGAATCTGTTGGGCTATTTCATCAGGAGAGTATTTCCACTGTCCCATCTTTTCAATGACATCATCTTCAATCTCCTTTTGTTCTATTTCTGATCTTGTTTCATATTTTAAAGATTTTATATTACGTACTCCAGATCTTGATCCTTCTCTCAAAAGTTTGATCTTCTCTTGAAGGGTTAGAGGAGGCTTTTTGAATATTATATCTTTGTCCTTTTTGTCTGCCTTACCCCTTGCACTTCTCCTTGTAAATACAGTAGTGGGAGGCTTAGGTACCCTGGTAATGAATACCTTTCCTTTCTTCTTTGCAAGTTCTGGTTCCTCTATTTTCTCATCCTTTTTCTCTTCTTCTTCAATGTCTTCTCCTCTATCCTTGGTTAGCATTTGCATTTTGGCTATCCTCTTTTTTTCTTTATTTATTGCCTATGGAAGCTTTATACTTAATTCAATTCTCACTTTTGCTTCTTCATATGTCCCAAAATATGGAGCTTTGGGATCAACAAGCTGATTAAGGAGGGCTTCAATGATATTCTTTGTTTCATCAATGTTTACCTCATAAGGAAGAGGTTTTACATGTACAATCCTTGGTTTAGCTGCTTGAATCTACATTTTGTCACAGTCCACCATGAAACAAATATCATCCTTATAATCCTCCACCAACTTCTGTGGAATCTGAAATCTGTCGTTCATTTTCTCCTTGAAAGACTCAAAATAACTATCCATGATGTTCTTGAAATTTTCACCCATTTCTAAAATAATTCATTTATCTCATAAAGAATTGGCACATCCTTTCTCCATACTACTTTTCCTTTGGAAGGGAAGAATTTCTGAACATAGAAAAATAAACAGACCAGTAGAGATCCAAACTTACATGGATTGTTTTTGGAAGTTTGAATGCTTTCCATGTTCTTGTTAAACTATTTTAACAACAAATCTACAAGGTCAAATGATAAATTATTCTTTACAACTTTGTATGCTAGGTCTATGGCTTCGCAGGAAACACTATTCTATCAACTTGAACTGTATATTTTATGAGCAATGATGTGTGTTCCAAACTTCAGTTCAGCATCAGTAATGTTGCTTACTTTCATGCCTCTACCGTCCCACTCGGATAGGGTTTTCTTCTCTAGTTCCGGCCGACCTAGGGTTTTGGTAGTTTTAACTTTGTTTAACATGGGAAGACCGATGATTTGGTGAATCATCTTCTTAGTGATCTCTATGGGTTGCTCAAGCCAAATCTTGCCTTCGTGTACACGGCTGAGAATGTATCTAACCCATTTCTCCCAAAAGTTTCAAGGTAAATGTGTAATGTGAACTAATCCCTTGTCTTCCAGATGTTTCTCCTCTGGTTTTAGAATACCATTCACACACAGTTCCTCACGCACAATATCTAGCTCTAGGTTTCCCATCTCTTGAATTGCACAATTGAAATGATTGCGAATATCATTAACAAGTAGTACCTTAGGAGGAATCTGAGATTGAGCTCCGTTCGGGTCTAGGGCTGCTGCAATTGTGGGCATGAGTTTGAAATCTGGTGCTCTCCATTCCCCTTTGATTATCATTTCTGTTCCTTTCTTCGCTGAAGCGCTGGATGATGCCATGGTAGCTCATAGAGAATTATTTTCACAAAAGTATTTGAATCGCTTGATTGCTCTGGAAATTTTCTGCTCTCAAAATGCTAAAGTTCACGGTGAAGAATGAGTTTGATTTCTTGCCTTTTGTTTACAACTCTGTCATTAATGCTCAGTAGAAATTAGGGTATGAATTCTGACAGACTGTCACCCACTATGAATTAATTGCTCGGTAAAGACTTTGCAACTCGATGAACTTGAGAATTCATATTGCTTCGACCTTGCTCAGTAATCATATTAGACAGCTCCCAACCTTGCTCGGTGAAAACTCATACCGACCTTCCTATGATCTTATTGCATCTTGTATGCCGATTTAGATCTTTCTTTTAATTCAGTTCTAGAACTGCTTGAAATTTGTCTACGAGAATATAGTTCCAGTGCTTTCTTGGAAATTTAGTTTGAGTCAGTAGAGCCACCCATTCCATTACTTGGACTGGTTTGCTCAGTAGATTTAGGAATCCACTGTTGTCTCATCTGTTTCTTGACCTTAGTTGCTTCATTCTTCTTTCCATCTTCAACTTCACTAGCATTCATGCAATTTTTGGCTATATGACCGAGTTTAGTGCATTTGAAACATCTTATGGTAGTATCTCTTTTCCTTAGATGATGTTTTATGCAGTTCATGCCAATGTGTCCATATTCTCCACAGTAATGACATCTACACCAAGTGTTGTAATCCCATCCAAACATTGCTTTCATAATTTATTCTGCTGGATTGAATGTTTTGGATCTGCACTCGGATGCCTTGTGACCTTGTTTGTTGCATTTGTGACAATTACCTTTGAATCTTGGTTTTTCCTTGCATTCATTTACTTTGTGACCATGCTGATTGCAGTTGTAGCATTTTCCATTGAATTCTTCTTTTTCATTGCTCCAACATTTATTTGAAGTATGTCCTATTTTGCCACAATGATTACAAGTAGGTTTCTGATTCCTTTGAGTACCTTGCTTAGAAGATTCACCTTCTCCTTTGTATCCAAGTCCTGCTTTTCCTTTTTGCCTATGAAGATTTCGATCATATAGTTGATTTAAGTCTTCTTGGCTCTTCAACATTCTTTCATTGATTTGTTTTTCGGTGTTTAGGTCATCCATCAATCTTAGATTGATTTTCTTTTCATATCTTAGTTCTTCTCTTGTGCTTTCTATTTCTGATCTTAGAGTCAAAATTTCCTCATTTGTATGGGAGATCTGATCAATTAGGTTTTCTAGCTGAAGGGTTTTATTTTGGACTTCATTGTTCCTTCCATCTAATTCATCTTTCAACTTGTTTCTTTGTTCTAAGATCTCACAAAATCTTGTTGAGTGTAGCTCTTGTTCTCTTTTTAATTTTCTCACTTCTTCCTGTAGAGACCCATTCTTTTCTAGGAGTTCTTTGACAACATTGTTTTCTTCATCTGAGCTATCTGAGGGAAAAAGATCTTCAATCTTTTCTTCAATGTAATTATGATCATTCATCTGATTTGCAAGTTCCTTCCTTCTTAGGGATTGGGAAAGATGTTCTTTTGCTTCTTTATGTTTAGCTATGGCCATTTCCAGATCTAGCTTTTCATTTTCAATCACCTTGTTCAGTTTGAATACCTCCATTGTCCTAGATCTTTGCTCAAGCTAGTTAAGCTTTATCTTGAGAACCAATACAACTCTGATACCAATTGTTGGAAATATTCAAGAATTAACCAAGTTATTGAGAGGGGAGGGGTGAATCAGTAACTTCAAAATTTTCTTTTAGATGTATTAACATATAGTTCACTTTATCCTTTTGCATATAGAAAGCATGAAACTTAAAAGCATTCACAACAATGACACATAGATTTGGTTATCCAGAAACCTTCCAAAAGAAAGTAAAACTGGGGTGGGGATGAAACTCACAAAGCTTTAATACTGCAGTATACAGTTGGCTGGTTAAGGCTTACATTGATCACTTCTGATGATCTGCCCTGCTAGGAGCAATAAGGACTGCTAGGTCCACCTTGTTAGAGGATTTATAAACATACAATGAAGTATGCACTCGGTTAAGAGATTTTACAAAGACTGTTAAGTCTAGCCAGTTAAAGGATTTCAAGCCGATTCACCTGTTAGGATGAAACAGTAGATCTCTTAATTTGCAACTGGATTGCTGAATGAGATTCACTGATGTATTGATCACCTTCTATGATGGATAGATCTTTGCTGCTTCTTATACTGTTGTAGCCCTTTGTAATTCTCTTATCTCTGCCTTTCTCTCTTTTTCATATTCATACTCATACATCTTGGTATTTTTACAACATTATTTATATACAAGTCTAAACAATTAATTACAATTACAAAGTCAGCTTAACAAATAAACATAAGTGCTACTAAGTCAGCCCAAGTATGGTTACACGGTTCCTGCAAACTAACTCAGTGACTTTCTGATACTCAGCATCCACTGCATTACTCGGCATCATCATGCACTCGGTAGAAGTGAAGGCTCGGTTCATACTAACCACTCGGTAAGTTTCAAACTCAGTAAATACTTGTGACTCGGTAGACATAATTTCACTCGGTTTACACTGTCCTGCTCGGTTTGGACTATTCTACTTAGTTTGCACTGTTCTGCTCAATTTACACTGTTCTGCTCAGTTTGCACTGTTCTGCTCGGTTTGCACTATTCTACTCAGTTTGCATTGAGGATGCAAATAAGTGTTGTCACTAGTGGCAATCCTGCTTAATGCCAACAGTTCTTACTTCTCTTTGACCATTGTTATGAAGTGTTACAATAGATACCACTATCTTTGGTAGGGTGATATCTATTTTCTTTTTCTCAGGTTATATAAACCACTATTATGAAAATGGTGTATGCCACTATTTTAAACCTTTACCAATCATGAAATCACTATCTTGGTAATAGCCTATGACATCCTTGGAGTAATCTTCATTGTTCTATATGATTTTTTTGTCTTTAATTAACATACATCATGCTGGTTCCCAAATCAACTGATTGGAAATCCTATGATCTTGGCTAACTCAATGCTTGTACTTTCCAACTAACTCTTCAAATGAATGAGATTGATTGATTATGATCCTCTTCACCTACTCTTTAGGCACTAGATGACCTAGGCATGTGTACCTATACTTTAACACTATCTCCTTGTTAATTTTTTTATAGGAGATCTATGACTATATTTTGAGTTTTCTAGCTAATCTCTCAAGATGGCAATATGGTCTTGAGGGAGAAATTTTTTTATATTATACAATTTATAAATCATTGAACTTATATTTTAATCATTATACTAAGAGTATTTTGAATGATTTTATGAATTGATTTGTGTAAAATGAAATTTCTTCTTGATTTCTGCTTGTCATCCTTCAAACAATGACTTTTCAAAGATGATAGACCAATTCCTTCTTCAATTCAGATATAGAGATAGTCTCTTATTAATCCTACATACAACTTATGTGAGACAGGAAAACCTTCCTATCAACTACTTTATTTTGATTCTTTTAGTTACTTTATCATTCCACAATTAGTCTTTTTGAATTTAACCCAAACTTAATGAGACCAATCAGATTGAGATAATAATGCTTATTAAATCTAATGATCAAATATGCAGAATCATATAAATAGTCTTCACACACAAACATTGAGAGAAGCTTCACTTTCTAGAAGTAAAATCACAAAGGACTGATTAATCCAAAATGATCAGATCCACAACTTCAAATTGAAAGAACTTGCTAGTAAAATAGTATTCCCTTCTCTCTCTTTATTAAAAAATAATCTCCTTTATATAGTAGGAGGCTCCATAAAAATGAAGAGACACATCTATTCATCATTAGTCATAATTAGTTTGCAAAAAGAAAATAATTGAGTAATAATAATAAAAATAAGTCTATGGAATTAATCATCTCTGAGTAGGGCCCTGCATTCTCTGATGGATGATGTTGCACTTCAAATGCTTCCCTTTTGATAAAAGGATTTGATGAAATAGAAGGTCTATTATCATTTTTTAATCAGTTCCCAATGATTTTTATTTTCTTTATCTTCTTTGGCATAATTTTAACTTTGAAATGCATGGACCCTATCCTTCCTTTTGGAATTTCAAGAATTCTCCTACTGTGCTTCCATTCCCGATCACTTTAGTACCTTTGAAAAAAAAATGATTCATGTTACTTAGCCTCTAATTTATTCAAAATGGTGTCTTACTCGATGAGTTATTTCAACCTTGAATTTCATATCTCCTACTCAAACTTCACCTGGTCAACCACACCTTGAATACTATGTGGAAGCCTCTAATTAGCTTCCTAGTCCACCTATGCACCACCTAGACACCATATTAGCTCCATCTCTACATCCTACCACATCATTGCACATGGGTCAACCTTTTGACATGGCATCACCTTGCAATCCTATGTTTATGTCACCATTATACCTACTAATATGGTGATATTGTTGTCATTAAGAAGGATTGCCACTAGTGACAACACTTATTTGCATCCTGAGTGCAAACTGAGTAGAACAGTGCAAACTGAGCAGAACAGTGCAAACCGAGCAGGACAGTGCAAACCGAACAGAACAGTGCAAACCGAGTAGGACAGTGCAAACCGAGCAAGACAGTGTAAACTGAGTGACATTATGTCTACCGAGTCACAAGTATTTACTGAGTTTGAAACTTACCAAGTGGTTAGTATGAACTGAGCCTTCACTTCTATCGAGTGCATGATGATGCCGAGTAATGCAGTGGATGCCGAGTATCAGAAAGTCACTGAGTTAGTTTGCAGGAACCATGTAACCATATTGGGCCGAATTAGTAGCACTTATGTTTATTTGTTAAGCCGACTTTGTAATTGTAATTAATTGTTTAGACTTGTATATAAACAATGTTGTACAAATACCAAGTAGTATGAATGTGGAATAAAAAGGGGAGATAAAAAGGCAGAAACTAGTGAATTACAAAGGGCTACTATACATAAGGAGCAGCAAAGACAAATTCATCATAGAAGGTGATCAGTACATTAGTGAATCTCATTCAGCAATCCAGTTGCAAAGTAAGAGATCTACTGTTTCATCCTAACAGGTGAATCAGCTTAAAATCCTTTAACCGGGTAGACTTAATAGTCTTTCTAAAAATCTCTTAACCAAGTGCATACTTCATTGTATGTTTGTAAAACCTCTAACAAGGTGGACCTAACAGTCCTTATTGCTCCTAGCAAGGTAGATCATTAGAAGTGATCAATGTAAGCCTTAACCGACCAACTTTATACTGCAGTATTAAAGCTTTGTGGGTTTCATCCCCACCCCAGTTTTACTTTCTTTTGGAAGGTTTTTGGGTAACCAAATCTATGTGTCATTATTGTGAATGCTTTTATGTTTCATGCTTTCTATATGCAAAAGGATAAAGTGAACTATATGTTAATATATCTGATATTGATATAAAAAATTTGAAGTTACTAATTCACCCCTCCCCTCTCAGTAACTTGGTTAATTCTTGAATATTTCCAACAATTGGTATTAGAGCTGTATTGGTTCTCAAGATAAAGCTTAACTAGCTTGAGCAAAGATCCAGTACAATGGAGGTATTCAAACTAAACAAGGTGATTGAAAATGAAAAGCTAGATCTGGAAATGGCCATAGCTAAACTTAAAGAAGCAAAAGAACATCTTTCCCAATCCCTAAGAAGAAGGAAGGAACTTGCAAATCAGATGAATGATCATAATTACATTGAAGAAAAGATTGAAGATCTTTTTCCCTCAAATAGCTCAGATGAAGCAAACAATGCTGTCAAAGAACTCCTAGAAAAGAATGGGTCTCTACAGGAAGAAGTGAGAAAATTAAAAAGAGAAAAAGAACTACACTCAACAAGATTTTGTGAGATCTTAGAACAAAGAAACAAGTTGAAAGATGAATTAGATGGAAGGAACAATGAAGTCCAAAATAAAACCCTTCAGCTAGAAAACCTAATTGATCAGATCTCCCATACAAATGAGGAAATTCTGACTCTAAGATCAGAAATAGAAAGCACAAGAGAAGAACTAAGATCTGAAAAGCAAATCAATCTAAGATTGGTGGATGACCTAAACACCGAAAAACAAATCAATGAAAGAATGCTGAAGAACCAAGAAGACTTAAATTAGCTGCATGATCAAAATCTTCATAGGCAAAAAGGAAAAGCAGGACTTGGATACAAAGGAGAAGGTGAATCTTCTAAGCAAGGTACTCAAAGGAATCAGAAACCTACTTGTAATCATTGTGGCAAAATAGGACATACTTCAAATAAATGTTGGAGCAATGAAAAAGAAGAATTCAATGGAAAATGCTACAACTGCAATCAGCATGGTCACAAAGCAAATGAATGCAAGGAAAAACCAAGATTCAAAGGTAATTGTCACAAATGCAACAAACAAGGTCACAAGGCATCCGAGTGCAGATCCAAAACATTCAATCCAGCAGAACAAATTATGAAAGAAATGTTTGGATGGGATTACAACACTTGGTGTAGATGTCATTACTGTGGAGAATATGGACACATTGGCATGAACTACATAAAACATCATCTAAGGAAAAGAGATACTACCATAAGATGTTTCAAATGCACTAAACTCAGTCATATAGCCAAAAATTGCATGAATGCTAGTGAAGTTGAAGATGGAAAGAAGAATGAAGAAACTAAGATCAGGAAACAGATGAGACAACAGTGGATTGCTAAATCTATCGAGCAAACCAGTCCAAGTAATGGAATGGGTGGCTCTACCGACTCAAACTAAATTCCCAAGAAAGCACTGGAACTGTATTCTCATAGACAAATTTCAAGCAGTTCCAGAACTGAATTAAAACAAAGATCTAAATTGGCATACAAGATGCAATAAGATCACAGGAAGGTCGGTATCAGTTTTCACTGAGCAAGGTCGGGAGCTATCTAATATGATTACCAAGCGAGGTCGGAGCAATATGAATTCTCAAGTTCACCGAGTTGCGAAGTCTTTACCAAGCAATTAATTCATAGTGGGTGACAGTCTATCAGAATTCATACCCTAATTTCTACTGAGCATTAATGACAGAGTTGTAAACAAAAGGCAAGAAATCAAACTCATCTTCACCGCAAACTTTAGCATTTTGAGAGCAGAAAATTTCCAGAGCAATCAAGTGATTCAAATAATTTTGCGAAAAGAATTCTCTGTGAGCTACCATGGCATGATCCAATGCTTCAGTGAAGAAAGGAATAGAAATGATAATCCAAGGGGAATGGAGAGCACCAAATTTCAAACTCATGCCCATAATTGCAGCAACCCTAGACCCGAACAAAGCTCAATCTCAGATTCCTCCTAAGGTATTACTTGTTAACGATATTCACAATCATTTCAATTGTGCAATTCAAGAGATGGGAAACCTAGAGCTAGATATTGTGCATGAGGAACTGTGTGTGAATGGTGTTCTAAAACCAGAGCACAAACATTTGGAAGATAAGGGATTAGTTCACATTACACATTTACCTCAAAACTTTCAGGAGAAATGGGTTAGATACATTCTCAGCCGTGTACACAAAGGCAAGATTTGGCTTGAGCAACCCATAGAGATCACTAAGAAGATGATTCACCGAATCACTGGTCTTCCCATGTTAAACAAAGTTAAATCTACCAAAACCCTAGGTCGATCGGAGCTGGAGAAGAAAACCCTAGCCGAGTAGGACGGTAGAGGCATGAAAGTAAGCAACATTACTGATGCTGAACTAAAGTTTGGAACACACATCATTGCTCATAAAATATATAGTTCAAGTTGGTAGAATAGTGTTCCCTATGAAGCCATAGACCTAGCATACAAAGTGGTAAAGAATAATTTATCATTTGACCTTGCAGATTTATTGTTAAAACAGTTTAACAAGAACATGGAAAGCATTCAAACTTCCAAAAACAATCCATGTAAGTTTGGATCTCTACTGGTCTATTTATTTTTCTATGTTCAGAAATTCTTCCCTTCCAAAGGAAAAGTAGTATGGAGAAAGGATGTGCCAATTCTTTATGAGATAAATGAATATATTTCAGAAATGGGTGAAAATTTTGAGAACATCATGGATAGTTATTTTGAGTCTTTCAAGGAGAAAATGAATGACAGATTTCGGATTCCATAGAAGTTGGTGGAGGATTATAAGGATGATATTTGTTTCATGGTGGACTGTGACAAAGTATACATTCAAGCAGCTAAACCGAGGATTGTACATGTGAAACCTCTTCCTTATGAGGTAAACATTGATGAAACAAAGAATATCATTGAAGCCCTCCTTAATCAGCCTGTTGATCCCAAAGCTCCATATTTTGGGACATATGAAGAAGAAAAAGTGAGAATTAAATTAAGTATAAAGCTTCCACATGCAGTAAATAAAATAAAAAAGAGGATAGCCAAAATGCAAGCTATCACACCTCTAATGCTAACCGAGGGCAGAGGAGAAGACATTGAAGAAGAAGAGAAAAAGGATGAGAAAATAGAGGATCCAAACCTGCAAAGAAGAAAGGAAAGGTATTCATCACCAAGGTACCTAAGCCTCCCACTGCCGTATTTACAAGGAGAAGTGCAAAGGGTAAGGTAGACAAAAAGGACAAAGATATAATATTCAAAAAGCCTCCTCTAACCCTTCAAGAGAAGATCAAACTTTTGAGAGAAGGATCTAGAGTAAGTAATATAAAATCTTTAAAATATGAAATAAGATCAGAAATAGAACAAAAGGAGATTGAAGATGCTATCATTGAAAAGATGGGACAGTGGAAATACTCTCCTGATGAAATAGCCCAAAAGATTCCAGGAGCTTTATTAGATCAAATAAAAATGAGATGGGCCAATTCAAGGCAAACTATAAAAGACATATTTGATCAAACCCTGAAACAGTTAATGCCGAGCTTGAAAAATGATGAAATAAAGAAGGCATTGAAGGAGAATGAAAATAAGATGACACTGAAGTTCAATACTTGTTTAATTCTGATTAACAATATTGAATCAGTTGTGAAGAGTGCAAATGCCACATGGAAGAACATATACCATCTTCACCAACCAAGTACTGAATCAGTTATAATAAAAGACATTGAAGATGATAGTGATGAACAGGAAGAAGCCACTGAGGTAGATGATACCGTGAGGATAGCGGCAAAAGTCATTGCATCACTTCCTACCTCTCCAACAAAAGTTTCTACATCTAGCCTGGAGACATCTTCAAGCATGGTTGTGACAACTTCAACATTTGTCCAATCACCTATAGCAACAAAAGAAGTAACTACCATTTCTTCTACCGAGTTGCAGTCTCCTATTTCATCTAGTTTTCCAGCAGTAAGTATTCTAGTTTTTGATTCTACAAGTGTAAATACTTCAGCTTTAAGTTCTCCAGTAGACAGTTTACCATTCTTTATAGCTAGTCCTACTATGTCTACTATCACTACTACTAAGGCATTAAGTACCATAATAGATAAGCCTAAGGCTCAACCGAGTATAAGATTTTTGGGCAAGAATATAGTAGAGGATATAGACCTAGATGAGGAAATAGAGATTCCAACATTGGATTTTGCAAATCTATCAGCGGATCAAATGCAAAATATAGGTGAACTCCTCCAAAGGAAAGTGAAGCAAAAGAAGCTTAAAGAGGAGAGAGACAAGGAATATAAAATCATTAAGGATGCTAAGGACATTTTGTCAGAAGCATTAGGTATTAAAGTAGACTCCTCTCAACATGTTTTGTTACAATTAGCAGAAGCGGTAAATAAGTACAATGAGGATTCATCTGGGATAGAAAAGTTAGTTGAAAAAGCTGAGAAGAAATTCAACAATAAAGTGCTTGAGCACATTCCTCAGCACATAGCTATTAATCAAGAAGAATTATCTTCAGTTTTGACAAACATTGAATCTTCCTATTCAAATGTTACCTCTCTTCTGGCCAAACTATGCAATGTTGCTGAGTTCACCAAGGATGTCAAGGATAAAATGAATAAAATTGATGAGGATTTGAAGATTAGCATACAGAAGCTGCAACTTGAACCAAGTTCAAACTCTGCTCATCACATGAAAATCTCATTCCTATCAAATATGCAGTCAGAACTACTAAAAGAAGACACAAGGATCCGGTCCACACTGCTAGACATTCAGAACATGATCCTTCCCATCATGAATACAATGTATAAGCACATTGAACATTCCAAAACATTAATTCATGACAATCAGTTCTCAATAGAAGATCACATGATTGCACTCTCTGTAGAAGTCCAAATTGCAATCCAAACATGCAAGATTTTGCAAGAAAATTGGTACAGAACTCTGGCACTGATAATGAAGGTACATTCTATTTTTCTATCAAATTTTAGATTCTCCCTGTAAAACACTTGTATATACACCTTTGGCATTATCGTCAAAAAGGGGGAGATATGTATAGAAGAAAAAGTTAGTGCATTGAAAGGGGGAGATAATTTATAAAGCCTTATGACAAAGACAAATTTTGAAAAATCAAAATAAATCTTAGCATGGTTCATGTATATAAGTTTTGGGCAATAAGTGTTTTTGTCACTAATGCCAAAGGGGGAGATTGTTGGCATTAAGTAGGATTGCCACTAGTGACAACACTTATTTGCATCCTGAGTGCAAACTGAGTAGAACAATGCAAACTGAGCAGAACAGTGCAAACCGAGCAGGATAATGCAAACCAAGCAGAATAGTGCAAACCGAGTAGGACAGTGCAAACCGAGCAGGACAGTGTAAACTGAGTGACATTATGTCTACCGAGTCACAAGTATTTACCAAGTTTGAAACTTACCAAGTGGTTAGTATGAACCGAGCCTTCACTTCTACCGAGTGCATGACGATGCCGAGTAATGCAGTGGACGTTGAGTATCAGAAAGTCACCGAGTTAGTTTGCAGGAACCATGTAACCATACTTGGGCCGACTTAGTAGCACTTATGTTTATTTGTTAAGCTGACTTTGTAATTGTAATTAATTTTTTAGACTTGTATATAAACAATGTTGTACAAATACCAAGGAGTATGAATGTGGAATAAAAAGGGGAGATAAAAAGGAAGAAACTAGTGAATTACAAAGGGCTACTATACATAAGGAGCAGCAAAGACAAATTCATCACAGAAGGTGATCAGTACATCAGCAAATCTCATTCAGCAATCCAGTTGCAAAGTAAGAGATCTACTGTTTCATCCTAATAGGTGAATCAGCTTAAAATCCTTTAACCGAGTAGACTTAACAGTCTTTCTAAAAATCTCTTAACCGAGTGCATACTTCATTGTATGTTTGTAAAACCTCTAACAAGGTGGACCTAGCAGTCCTTATTGCTCCTAGCAGGGTAGATCATCAGAAGTGATCAATGTAAGCCTTAACCGGCCAAATTTATACTGCAGTATTAAAGCTTTGTGGGTTTCATCCCCACCCCAGTTTTACTTTCTTTTGGAAGGTTTCTGGGTAACCAAATCTATGTGTCATTATTGTGAATGCTTTTATGTTTCATGCTTTCTATATGCAAAAGGATAAAGTGAACTATATGTTAATACATCTGATATTGATATAAAAAATTTGAAGTTACCGATTCACCCCTCCCCTCTCAGTAACTTGGTTAATTCTTGAATATTTCCAACAGATATCACAAAATTTCACCATCTATCCTCCTTGGCCTTCCATCTATCTCCTTCTCCAACCCCACATGGAACCTTTTCGTGATCCCAAGAACTTTCTCTTTCCTGGTCATCCCATATAGTGGGATCATGAGCTCTCAACACCTATCACCATATCTCCCAGGACTCATTATCGATCCACATCAACTGACCTTCCATGTATCACAATCTCACGATCCTACAGTTTTTCTCTCTATGTCATCTAGGACTATAGGATTACAAGATGATGTCATATGTCATCCCAAACCCACCACCTTGCCTTGGAATGTGTACCAATTGTCTCCCTTTGATTCTCAATTGTTCTTCCAACTCACTTCCCAATTGTCTACCACGTCATCTACTAAGTCATCATAGGCCTACAAAATATTGATAAGTCATTCACCAAGTCTAATTTGGCTTCATGCATGAGCCCTTCTTGTCAAAAAATGGCATGCCTTAGGAAATTAAATTCTACTACATTGAGATATAAAAAGATAGGTTCAACACACCCCCCATTCAATGTGGGATAAATCCCCAAAGGCCTTTTGCATAAAATTTACACCCATGTTCTGTGCGTGTGTGTCATAGGCCAAGTTTGGATTGGTATGAAATATTTTTTATTCTCCCCGATTCCCTTATTCCATCACCATTGGCATATGTTTCAACAATAGGATATAGAACATTTTTTCATTCTCTTATTAGCATATGTTTCCCCTATTTTATCATCCTCCAATCACCTATCACTATAGGTCTTATGGGTGTCCCTTTGTAGTTCCTTTGGCTATTATTCCATTTGCAAGTGTTTCCCCAATGATCATATTGGGTATCGATGCAACATCTCAACCATGCTCCTAATAGTGGATATCTATACTAATATACTTTGATCAGAGTGAACCTACTTGATATATTTACTTCATATACCATATCATGTATGTTCTCATGATATGCTCATTGTGTATTAACAATAGAATTTTTTGTTCCTCTTGATAATAGTATTGTAATTCCCACCCTAGTATCTGCATATTTTGGACTGACATGGCTGCTACTTTGTTATTTAGATTATATGTTTGGACAATTTTATTTTATGATGAGATATTTGATCATATCTATATATTTGGTTAATAGAATTTATTATGAAGATAATGAATGATTTGGCATAATGATGAATGATTAGTTCATAACTAATTGTGAAATGTTTCATACTTGATTTATGTATTTATTTTATAATGGATCTAACCCTACTAATCTCATTATGTTTTGATCATTACACTATTTTGATGTGAGTGTAGGATGAGGAGAGGTAGTCATAGTTATTCCTATGGGACATCCACATGATGTTACACTCTCCCTCCTTTTTTTCCATTGTATGTTCATATATATATATATGTGTGTGTGTGTGTGTGTGTGTGTTAGTTGGTGATGTAGGATGTAGGTACCAGGCATCGAATCCACCTGGCTACACAAGTCTAAGTGTGCCTTCAAAATCCTTGAACTATTGTTGTGTGGATATTTTACCAAGATACTCTCAAGAAAACCCATGGACTTAGATTCTTGTTAGGGGGTTACCCTAGTTGGGGGATTCGTGTGCAGTGTTTTGTTATTTTTTTGAGATTTATGTTTTGATGTTAGATTGATTTCTTGTATGTGTATATGTATATCTATTTTATATATGTATTATAATTGAATTTATGTTATATATGTATGTGTATATGTGGGTGCACACACATATACCTATGCATATATAAATATTATTACCTATGTGTTTTTATTTGTGTATACAATGGTATCTTTAGTGTTTAGATAAAGTGTATTAAATAAAAGTAAAAATAATAATAAGAAATAATAAAAGGAAGCTCTTTTGGTAAAACTACCTATCTAGGAGATTTGAATTCAAGACCTCTTATAAGTTAGGCTAGTTTGATTTCAAGTGAGCTAGGTGTGTTACTTGCAAGATTTTTATATTCCCTTTCTTGATATGGATTTCTTAGGTGGATATTTTTATTAAAACTATAAAAAGGCTTTATTATGTGGTTACGAAAAGTTTTTGGTTAATTTTCAACCAACTATGGAAGTTGGAGAAGTTGCTACCCGTAAAGAAACTCCTCCATTCATATAGTTGGGGATAAATTATTTCCCGAGTGGAGTTTTGGGAGGTTAAGAGATTTGGGAGAAAATTTAGAGGTTGAAGAGAAACTTGGAGATGTTGCAAGATTTGATTTGGAAGTCATTTTTGGGGGTTCTCTATGTGTTTTGAAATCTTCATTCTAGTTTGTGAGAGAAAGTAAGGGTTGTTTGAGGAAGGATGGAAGATTTATTGTTGTAGGAGAATCTATTTGGGAGGCCACCATCTCACCAATTCTCAAGCTTGGAGGATTTGTTCTTGTGTGCTCCATCCTTTGAAGAGGATTCCCCATAGGGCTCCAGGTAGGGTCTGGAACCAAATGAATCTCTTTTCTTCCCTCTATGTGAATGTGTGTGTCATTTAATTATATAGGCTGGCATAGTTTGAATAAACTATTGATTGATATAAAATATATTTGGTTGTTTATTTTCCTCTTTTGTAAGGTATATATCCGGGAAGTTTATTGAATATTTATACAATAGTTTCTTGTAAATTCTTCCTGAAAGTTTTGTGATTAATGGTGATAATTTATATTGGTGTATTTTATTTTTATTTAATGGTTTATTTAATTTTAGGAAGGTTTAGGAAAGGTTAGTAGGGATTAGGAAAGGATGCAGATAGTTTTTCCCTTTCCTTGATTTTATAGGCTTTTTTCTTTCAATTTGATGTTTTGAGTTGATAGTTTTGTTTACGGAGTTAGGTTGTGATGAGGAGGTGTTATGAAAATGGTAATAAGGTACCTAAATCAGGTAGACCTTGGGTAACCTTTCCTAGACACTCTCCACACCTAAAAAATCTTAGTTTCGGGTAATTCTGGGAGATTTTGGGTATAGTCTTGTATGAGCATCCTAGAATATAGTACAAGTTTATATTAGTACCCATACAAAACTTGGTAAATTTTCATATGGGAATATTTTTATTTTGGAATGGGTAGCTATGAAATGTCGTATGGGGTTTTAGAGGGTCTTATGGGCTCAAACTTTGTAGATTTTGGGCTTGTGACCTCCTTGATCTATTTCTCAGGCTTGGGATGCAACTTGTATCACTTATGTATGTCCATATATGGTTTTTTAAGTATTATAATGTGTTACTTATGATTTTTTAGTACCTTTCATACACTTTTGGTCATATTATGAGGCTAGGACTCATCTTGGTGGCATGAGTGCACAGGAGGGTTCCCTAGACCCACAAGTTAAACCTTTTGATTTATTTTATGATTTCATGTCTTGTGTCTATGGGTAGGGGAATATATACCCTAGGTGAGTGTCTCACCATATGTGTTGGAACCCAAAGTGGTTTCCAGATGATCCTATGGGTAAGTTAGTAAGAAGTGATAACCTAATAAAGAACTTGGGAAAGGGGGGTTTTCAAAAGATAATGAAAGACACATAATTAGGTCCACATAGTCCTATTGGAGTATCAAGACCATAGGTAAATGATAGGTGGATCCCTATTTAGAATGGGGGGATCAGGGTTACATGGTTTCCAGGGAGGATCCCAATATGCAGGATATGTGATGAACCTCACCTAGATGCTATGCTAGAAACCTAACCCTTGTGTATAGTGTAGTGATATCTTGTTATGTCTTTTATTTTGGTTTTCAAGTGTTGGTTTTGTAAATCCTTAGGTTTCTTTAGGCCTTGTGACTCATATCTTGGTTCTATCTCCTAGCATGGGGGGTGGAACATCTTAGTTTCACATGGTTGGGTGGAAAATATCTTTCAAGGTACTATTCGTCATTCATGGTTTGGATGTGATTCAGATTTCATGCAGTGATAAAGATTTATTACTTGTATCATGTATTATAGAAATTTTGTATGTGAAGATCTCTTTGTAAGCCTTCATGCCATTTAATGTAATTTTACATGTAATTGTATTTATTATCTGAAATTGGAAGAACAAAGCAATGTAATCAAGGAGAGATAGTTTTAGGGGTTTTTCAAGGGATGTTATTTGAAGATTCAAATGTTGTAATTTAAATGCAATCTTGTATATTTTCTTTATCTCTCCTATGTGAAATGAAAAGCAATGTCACAATGTAAAGGTTTAATAGAAATTGAAAAGGATAGTTATTCAATGTGTAGGAAAAGAAAAGAAAATTAAATAGGAAGTGGAGATGTAGTTATGAATGAATTATTAATCTCTTACATTTCTCTTATATTCTGAAATGCAAAGTAAGGAAAAGGTAATGGAATTAAATTTGAATAGTAATGAAATGCAATGCTTATATTTTGGTAAATGAGATCAATAAGGGAACTTTAAGGAATGTACTTATGAATGTTAATAATGAAATGTTAGAATGTTAGAAAAAAATTTGTAAGTTGTAATTTTAGGTTAAAGACCTGATTCCTTATGGGTTCCCTAATGGGGACATTACAATTATACTATGTCAATGATCACTATAGGTATCCCTGATGATGTTCATCGGTATAATTATTTCCCATTATTTTAACTTCCTTTTGTGATCTTCCATTCTTCCATTGGTATTACCTTCTCTAATATGTTTTGTTCCATTGCTATCCATATTGTTTCTTTATTGGTATAACCCCTATTTCTCTAATTCATGTGTAAAAGTTACCTTGATATTTTCATTAGGTGTCAGTGATACTTTTCAATTGTTATCCCACTAGTTATTGACTACGTTGATGAAACTCTAGAAAAATTTCACCGATAGTAGCTTTATTTTTCATCACGGGTCTTACCAACGACCTCATCGATCATCGACAAGACATTTAAAACTTCTCTCTAATTGTTTTAGTCTTTCCAATTAATTTTCCATTACAAATTTGGCCAAGTAGGTATTCCCTACATCCTTTTATCAGTGGGAGTATTGTCAATATCTCCTAACTTACTTCCTTTTTCTTCCCACCATATCTTTTTACGATGAATCTGCATCGGTATATCTTACTGCTATCAAGATAACTTTTGAAATCTCCTACTTCTTTACAATCTATATTAGTTATTTTGAAGAATTTTTTTCCATTAAGCTAGCTATATTCTAGTCCTACTATTACTTATGTATATTTTTACAAAGTGAGATTGGTGTAAAGGAAATTCACACCTATGATATTAAATTTTGAGAGTATTTGTATACAATAATTTCACAAGTTTTAGAATCCACATGCAGTTGATTAGACTAAATATGCTTCATAACATTCATTGAATAATTTCTCTCTGATAAATTAGCCTCTAATATGTGAGTTATTCATGGGTAAAGATAGTCATTTTTAGGGTCTTCTCATTATGTAGATCCTAAAAAATTTCCACAATTTTGAGCTCCATTAGTGGCTCTTTTTGGGGACGTATGCCCCCTATGGGCATAGCGATAATCTAGCTATCTCTAGTAGAAGTAGACTCAATGTTGGGAAATCATTGCATACTTTAGTTCAAAAATCACATCACAACCCTATTGGGTAGTTATCATCCCAATAAATTTCATTTTCCTCTATCAAAAATATTGTTTTCATCAGTATGCAATAGCATCAATCTGAAAAATGGTACTAAGATATGTTTCATAAAGCATGCTGATATCTTTCCTTAATCTTCTATGCCTAGTATTATTAAATATCTCAAAAATAGGTCTAAAAATACCCATGCTTTTTTCATGCCCACATATGAATTGCTCCTATATTTGTAAATGGTTTTCCCCATTGTATAAATATGCATCAATATTTTCTTCAGGATCTTTAGCAGGAACCTCATCTAAGTTTGGTAATGCGTCTACAAACTCATAGGAAATTGTATTTTCCTGACTGATAGTACTATTGCATTCTAAAAACTCTTCATGTATGTTGTTATACTTATCACACCCTTCTCCCTTATGGTCATCAAGGTTTTCATTACTATTGGAACCTGGTTGTGTCAAATATGAAAACTTAGAACTTTCCTTACATATGTACTTATGATATTCAACTTGTTTACTAGTTAAAAAATACTCTTCTCTAAGTGCCTCATCATTTCTTTCATCATGATTATAACTCAAAAAAAAAATTGATGCAATATTTGATATATCTTTCTTTGATCAACTATATTTTTCTATTTCTTATGAATGTTGATCATAAGGCATGTTCCCCACAATTTTATCCAGATTCCCATTTTTTAATGAACTTTGTTTAGTATGGTGAATATGTTGTTTATATGGATATAATATCTCCTTGAGATGCATGAAGATTATGTTTTGTTCATCACAATGCTTTGGTTTACAATCAAAATCTGAATCTATGTCCATGTCCTTATCATATGACACACTATGTGTAGTATCATCATTCTCTATATCAGTAAGAAAGTGATGGTCACTACCATCATGTCTTTCAATAGGAATCAATCCCATAACATGCTTATCAATTATCTTCACCTCAATTCCATACAATTTTTTATAATAGGCTAGCTTAACATTTTCTTTATTTACAAACCCTTTTCCCTCCTCATGTAGTATATTAGAGAACTTATAAAAAGTATCTTCCAATATTCCTTGATAGATCATTATTTGATCTTCCTCAATTTCTCCCTAGAATCTTTCTTGTGGTTTATCACACAAGATATCATATGGTGTATCATAGTGCATACCTTCACTAAACGTATCCTTCTGAGAGACTTCATCAACTAGACAAATATCTTCATCAATGTTATCTCCTTGAATTTCCTCATGTTCATGTACTTCATGAAGCCTTTCACACTTTTCTAAAATTACATTATACAAAGGTTTTTGGATCCAAAATAATTTCCAGGTTCACTTTCTTTAGCATATTCACCATAATGTTTATATTCATTAGATGTGTCATCCTCCTGGGAACTATCATCCAAATCATCAAATACCTCTTGAATATGAAATAATCCATTAATCTATTTATTTTGGTGGATTGAGAAAAAAAATTGGACTACTCTTCTCAACATATTTATGATATTCTATATCTAACAAATCTCAAATTTCTTCTGAATTGAGAAGATCTTCTTCCTCATTATTACATTCACTGATATTTGTTTCCATACAAGTCTCATCATGATCAGTTTTTTCTTCAATTGTATCCAAAATTATATCTCTTGAATATAAAAAAATATTTGGTTTATGTTCTGCTTCTGTACACTTTTCCCTATATTCATCATCTTCTTCTAATATTTTGAGAAAAAATTTCAAATCAGAGTAACCCAAGATTCCCAACTCGTGAATTTTATTATAAATTGCATGTGTGGAGGAATGATGTCTAAAGGTCTTTCCTAATAGTTTTTTTCCATTCAAATGAACAAATGCACTGCAGATTCAGCTTCATATCTTTCCAAATTGAAAAAAGAATCCAAGGGAGACATGTAAAACTTTGATTCCATAATGTGATTTAGATTTTCTTCCTGTTCATTACACATGTTACCTTCCTTCCTTCTTGCATCATGAAACATATCAAGAAACCATCACTCAAATTCTCTCCATGATGAGATGCTATATGTAGGTAGTGATTCATACACTTCTCTAGAATTATCTTTCAATGTTCGAACACTTGATCCTCTATACAAATCTCATTTTATAGCTTCATTGCCTAATCCTCTACACAAATATCATAATCCTCTATGAATTTATAAAATGCATCCAAATGATCAAGCGCTAATTCATCATAATCTATATGAAACTTTGGTACAACTTATGAAAGATGTGGGAATAACTTATTAGGAATGCATTGAAATTTCTCAAGATCCAATAGCCTGATGCCATATGGAATAAATGGTTTTGTTTGAAATGATTGTTTATTTTGATACATTCTAAAATAGAATTTCTATTTCTTTCAAAAAGGAAAATTTTCATCTCCTTCTAGATCTTCTCCCTCAATAGAGTCACTGACTAATTTTTTTTTAAATAATAGATTCACCACCTCCTTTCGAGGAAAATAGTGTTTTTTGGTCTTCTAGGTTCTTCCTTCTAGGAGAGTAAAATTATTTTATCAACAAAGATTTTGAATGTGTTTTATACACAACTCTGCCTAGAAGAGTCACCAATCTATTGAGTGTGTGATTCAAATGGGGGAATCTCTCAACTAGTCTTATCTGATACCAAAGATTCTGAAGGGGTGTTTTATAAATGATCCTTAGTAGATTCGCCAATATGTTGGTTCCTAAATCAACTGATTGGAAATCCTATGAGATTTCCTAACTCAATGCTTTTAATTTATAACTAAATTGGCCAATGAATTGGAATGATCAATTATGATCCTCTTCCCCTACTCTTTAGGCTCTCCAAGACCTAGGTGGGTGTTGACAGGACTTTGTAATGTCCTAGCCAATATTGAGATAGCTATCACCAGATACCAGAGTACTGACCAACTTCAACTGAAGAGGTTTAATAGAGAGTAAACTCTCCTAGCCTCCAAGTGTTAGAAAGTAAAGTCCAACAAGATAACTAAGAGGGGGGTGAATCAGTTATCAGATAAAAACACCTTATAATATCATTATCATATTTTAACCATGTAACCAAGATAAACAACCATAGAAAGATAAATATACACAATAACACAAGATATGTTGACTAGGGAACCTCTTGATCAGAGAGTAAAACTTGGTGGGGATGGTACCCATAAAAGATGTACTAATATGAAAATTCCTTGTGAGAGTATGAACTCTGCTAAGAGTCTATGAAATATATTCAGTACATATTAGTCCCTGTTAGGAGACTTTGAATCCCTATTAAAATATTCTAACTCAGTTAAGAGTTATGGAAGGAAGTAGGATTCACTGTCCAAACAAATTCAAGGGAAAGATCACTGAACTCACTGTCCAACTGATTTGTGTATTATTCGAATAGAATAATACCAAAAATTATTGATCTTAGCAACTCCTTTTCTGTACCAAAACCACAGCAACTACTTTACCAAATCTTCTTAATTTGTATATCCTCTTACAATATTATCATATATGTCTTATATTACTTCATGCATATTAAAATAAAGGAAAACAATCCTTCCTTTATACCGCACTCAAATAATTTACAATAGAGTCATCCAATAAGGCTTAACCAAATACAAAATATAAATCATTACATGTTACATAATATTTCATAACCACATAAAATTGTTGGATTCCAAATTAAATAATTCTTCAAACATGCGACCTCTGACTATGTTGTCTCATCCAGGTCACCTTCAAAATATCATTATCCTCTATACAACTTCGTATGTCTAGATTCTATCTCAATTAGGAGATATAATCCAATTATCACAAGCCGCTTCTTAGGAACACTGTCAGAATATAGTTTCCACCAAATTACACATAACTATGATGGATAATTGAATTTTTGTATGTGCTCTTAACCATAATATCAAGACACAATATAGAACAAGTCCTCAACTCTTCATAGCTTGATCTACAATTCTCCACGTGTGCTAATACAAACATTGTCTTCTTCTCTACTATTCTCCAATAAATTAATGTGTTGACATCAAGGAAAAACACAGTCATGAATGCAACATACAAATTTGATAGAATTACTCTGAATAATCCCCCATATGACATATTCAACATTCATTCCTAACAATCTCCCCCATTGGCATTGATGGCAACATAGAGGAAAAACATCCAAGTTCCATGAATACCAAACTGCAACACTATTTTTCTACATTATCTTTTCAAATCCTCTTCATCAATCAAATCAATCAATCATCGAATTTATCCTTATCCTTAGTACTTTACTTTTTCAATCCTCTTCATCAATCAAATCAATCAATCACCAAGTTTTTTCCATGTGTCCTTCTCCCCCATTGGCATCAATGACAAAGTAAACATCAATATGTCAATCCAATACAAGCTTGAAAGTCAAAAGACACTATTTAGAAAATACATTCACAAGAGTCCTTCATGACTCATCTTAGAAACACACTTACTCCCCCATAGAGGAAGTATCAACATATAGTCCAGAATAGATAGAGCTCATATACCATTGGATTGATGCAACTTTCTGTATCACTACTCAAAAGAAAGCTAGGGCATAACCCCAAGCATACCTCTAAAATACTCAAATGTATCTTTAGGTAAGGGATTTGTAAATATATCTACAATATCCTCTTTTGTACTAATATATTCAAGTCTGGCTTCTTTTTCTACAACTTTTTCTCTTACAACATGATACTTGATTTCTATATGTTTCATTTTAGAATGCAACATAGGGTTCTTAGACATACTTTTTGTACTGGTGTTATCACAGTGTATGATAACAAGCTCATTGAACTTGATTCCAATATCCTTCAACATTTGTTTCATCCATATTATTTGATTACAATTATTTGTTGCAGCTACATATTTTGCTTCTACTATGCTCTATGAGATACAATTTTGTTTCTTACTTAGCCAAGAAACCAATCTTCTTCCAAGAAAAAATGCTCCACCACTTGTACTCTTTTTGTCATCAACACTACCTCTCCAATCTGGGTTTGTATATGCACATAGGTTAAAGTCATCTGATTTATCATACCATAACCCATAGTCAATTATGCCTTTCAAATACTGAAATATTCTTTTAACTATTGCATAATGTGACTCTTTAGGAATAGCTTGAAATCTTGCAACAATACCAACAACATGTGATATATCTAGTCTTTTATGAGTTAAATACTACAATCCTCTAATCATGGATTTGTACTTCTTTTGTTCAACTATGGGAGTCTCATCTTTTCTAGATAACTTATGATCAGTTACCATAGGTGTGCCAACAGGCTTCCAATTTTCCATTCCAAATCTCTGCAACAAGTCTTTCAAATATTTTGTTTGAGATAAGAAAATACCATCGATTTTTTTGCTATTTGTAATCCTAAAAAATATGTCATCTCACCAATCATTCTCATCTCAAATATTGTCTTCATTTCATTAGAAAATTTATCACTAGCTTCATCTTCTCCTCCAAAGATAATATCATCAACAAAAATAATTAAAATCAATAAACCATTCTTAATCTCTTTTAGATACAAATTACTATCTACAATGTCTTTAATAAATCCCAATTTTATCAAATATTTACCTAATCTTGCATACCATGTTCTAGGTGCTATCTTTAATCCATATAGAGATTTGTTTAATTTACATACCATGTCTCCTTATTGAGTTAGAGGAAAACCTTCAGGCTGCTCAATGTAGATCTCTTCTTCCAATTCTCCATTCAGAAATACTGACTTCACATCCATCTAATACACTTTGAATTTCTTGTAAGATGCATAAGCCAAAAACATTCTTAGTGCTTCAATTATTGCAACAGGTGCAAAATTTTATTCATTTCTTACAACTTCACCTTGTTCATTCATCTTGTTTCTGAATACCCATTTAGTTCCTATAACATTTTTATCTTTAGGTCTAGGGACCAACTCCCAAGTTTTGTTCATCTTAATTTGATCTAGTTCTTCCTTCATTGCTTGAATCTAATTATCATCTTTACAGGCTTCCTCAATAGTTTTAGGTTCAATTTGAGAAATCAAACATAGTTCTTCTTGTACCTTATTTATTGTCAGAACTCCTTTTTCTATGCTCCCAATAATCTGATCAGCAAGATGATTCCTTTCTAGATTCTTATTAGGTATCACTGTCTCAATTCTTGTTTCAAGTCTTTGTTTTGATATCGGTTCTTCTCTTATTTCCTCAATTTGATTATCATTCTTGAAATCACTATTAGTTTCATAAAATAATTCAACATTTTCTTGATCAATTCTAGGACGAACTTCTTCATCTGATTCATAAGCAAGTATTCCTTCTTGAATTTGGAACTTCTCATCAACTTTAACACTTACACTCTCAAAAATAGTCTTAGTTATTTTATTGAAACATATATTATCTTTTATTTTCAATGAATAACCAATAAATATACCTTCATCACTTCTAGGATCAAACTTACCAATGTCATCATCTCTCTTAATATAATATTTTCTTCCAAAAATTTTGAAATACTTAACTGATGGTGCATGTCCAAACCATAATTCATAGGATGTCTTGTCTACTCTAATTTTTACTTTGTTCATTGTATATACTATTGTATTCACTACTTCTCTCCAAAATCTCTTTGCCAAATCATTCTCAAATAACATAGCTCTTGTTGCCTCAGTTACTAATATGTTCCTTCTTTCTGCAATACCATTTTGTTCAAGTGTTCTAGGGGCTAAAAACTATCTCTTAATACCATTCACTTCATAAAAAGTATTAAATTACTTTGAAGAAAATCCTCCACCTCTATCAAACATTAAACATTTAATCTTCATTCTAGATTCATTCTCAACTTTGTTCTTAATCAATCTGAACTTCTCAAATGCTTTAGATTTTTCTTTAAGAAATTATATCCACATCATTCTAGTAAAGTCATAAAAAAAAATCATAAAATACCTTTCACCATAGAATCCTCTAGTCCTTGTGGGACTACTCAGATCTATATGAACAATTTCCAATTTTGTTGTTGTAGTGAGCTTCTTACTGGGAAAAGAACTTTCCTACTTAGCCATAACACATTCTTTGCATATCATGTTAGTAGGTTTCATAATCTTAGGAAAATATCTTACCACAAATGTAGTGCTTAATTTCACAATGCTACCAATTTTTATGTGACAAAACATTTTTTTCCATAGCCAACTATCATCAATTTTAGTAATCAAACATGTCTTTTCAGCAGGACTCAAGTGAAATACATTACCTCTGGTTCTTGATCTAATTCCAATCATATTACCATTCTTATCTTTGATCACACAAGTCTTCTTAGTAAACCAAATTTGATATCCCTTATCAACTAACTATCCAACACTCAGAAGATTATGTTTCAATCCATCCATAAAATAAACATCATCAATGTTAGTCTTTCCATCAAGACTAATAGATCCTATTCCTTTTATCAAGAAAGGTGCATTGTTTCCAACTCTAACAATCCCTCCATCATAGTTATTAAACTTTATAAATTTCTTCATATCTCCAATCATATGATGTGAACAACCACTATCTATAATCCAATCAGTTTTCTTATATACTTGAGAAACTAAAGCTTTTTCTTCTCTGACTTCAGTTTTAGAGCTTTCTTCTTTTATTGCTACAAATCCTATGTCATCACTTTCATTGTCACTTTCACTTAAGATTTTCTCAATTCTAGCCTCAAATTATTCATCATTAGAATAATAAAATTATTTAAATCTTCTAGGTTTAAATTTTTTCTTATATTTCTTCACTCTCTTAGGACATTTAGATGCGAAATGACCATATTCTTGACATGTCCAACATTTAAAGATTTTCTTAACTTCAGGTTCTCTTTTCACAAGAAAGGAAATTCCTTCCTCAATCTTTTTATCTTCTTCGATCTTAGATCTTCTGCAACTGGAATAATCTCCACTGACACTTGTACTTCTTGACAAAGTAGGTTGAACACTAAGTGCGCTGAATACTATTTCAATTCTAGGTAAATCTCCAAACTGTCTCAAGCCTATCTCTACTACTTCTAATCTTCTAAGAAGAGTTTCTTTGGTAAAATTTTTAGTACAAGGTATAACTTTCTCAATCATATGTGTTTTCTTCTTAAACAAATGGGTCAGTGTATTTAAGATCTTCCATATGACTTCATCCTTAGTTTTGTTTCCTTGACAAGCTTTGATACCTGCAATAATCTCTGATATCCTACCAATATAACTTCTAACACATTTATCTTCCATCATTCTTGCATCTTCAAATAAACATATCCAATTCTATAATTTGACTCTCTTAGCATGTACATCACCTTCAAAAGTAGATTTTAAAGCTAATCAAATTTCATGAGATGTCCTTATAATTTTTACCTGACTGTATTCATTCTCTGGAAGAGCTGACAAAAGTGCTTCTCTGGCAAGTATGTTACACATGAATAAATCTCTTTCCTTATCATGACAATCTTCAAGTTTATCTTCTTCCATGATAGTATTATCATTATTTGTGATCAACCAATATCCTGGTCCTAAACATAGAAGACGTGTCTTCATCTTTTCTTTCCAGTTGTCATAGTTAAGTCCATCAAACTTAGGGATTACTTTCTTGAAATTACTCGCCATAGATCTCCTTAAGTTGTTAAACTTTTCCTTCAAGGACCTTCTGCTATGATACCAATTGTTAGAAAGTAAAGTCCACCAAGATAGCTAAGAGGGGGGGTGAATTATTTATCAGATAAAAACACCTTATAATATACCATTATCAGATTTCAACCATGTAACCAAGATAAATAGAAACCATAGAAAGATAAACATACAAAATAACAAAAGATATGTTGACTATGGAACCTCTTGATCAAAGAGTAAACCCCAGTGGGGATGGTACCCACAAAAGATGTACTAATATGAAAATTACTTGTGAGAGGATGGACTCTACTAAGAGTCTATGAAATACATTCAGTACATATTAGTCCCTATTAGGAGACTTTGAATCCCTGTTAAAATATTCTAACCCCATTAAGAGTTATGGAAGGCAGAAGGACCCACTATCCAAACAACTTCAAGGGAAATATCACTAAACTCACTGTCCAACTTATTTTTGTATTATCCGAATAGAATAATACCAATAATTACTGATCTTAGCAACTCCTTTGTCTATTCTAAAACCACACCAACTACTTTACTAGATCTTAATACCAAATCTACTTAATTCATATATCCTCTTACAATATCATCATATATCTCTTATATTACTTCATGCATATTACAATCATGGAAAAAAATCCTTCCTTTATACCACACTCAAATAATTTACAATAGAGTCATCCAACAAGGCTTAACCAAATATAAAATATAAATCATTACACGTTACATAATATTTCATAACCACATAAAACTACCAACTTCCAAACTAAATAATTCTTCACACATGTAACCTCTGGCTAGGTTATCTCATACAGGTCACCTTTGATAGATCATCATCCTTTGTACAACTTCGCATGTCCAAATTCTATCTCGATTAGGAGATATAATCTTGTTATCTTAAGCCGCTTCTCAGGACCATTGTCAGAGTACATTTTCCACTAAATTACACAACTATCATGAATAACTAAATTTCTATACCATAATCTCAAGACACAATATAGAACAAGTCCTCAACTCTGCATAGCTTTATCTACAATTCTCCACATGCACTAATACAAACAATGTATGATTCTCTTCTATTCTCTAGTAAATTAATGTGTTGACATCAATGATAAACATTGTCATGAATGCAACATACAACTACTATAGAATTACTCTGAATACTCCCCCATAGGACATATTCATCATTCATTCCTAACACCAAGAACCTGGTAGTTGGGTCATGATGGTGCATGAATGACTCAATTAGACAAATGATTGTTTTATATTAAAGGGGTTACTAGTTTATACTCACTAGTTTCATAAGTTCACGAAGGGTAAGGTTTCTTGCAAGTATTCATTATCTCAGACAAAGAAAATACAAAAAAAAAGCCAAGGTTAGTGAATAAATCTACTTATAGTCATATTATAAACATCCTCATATCAATAATGCCCAAATATAAAACCAGTAACTATACTAAGAATATGTTTGATCATTAACTGAGGCATGAATTAGTAATGAAAGAAAAAAAGTGTTTCAATTAACTACCAAAGAAATTTGAGAAATGACATAAGGAAGAATATATCACAAAAGCAATTCACTGATTCTAAAAATAAGAGTACTACAAAACATGGTAGGAAGAGAAATCTTTATTTCTTCATCATCTTAAAGGGGGGCCGACATCACTGGTTGATAAATTAAAGGCTCCTAGGGAGCATTAATCTACTAAGATTATCAACTCTACTGAAAGATATAAAAACTACTAAAACCAGAGAAATTATCATATGGAAAATAAAACCATCAAATTTTTTGACCCTTGGTTAGGCATTGAGCTTCTTATTTATAGACATTCTATGATTTACATTGGGATTTTCAATTTGTTTATTCCTATAAATTACAATATTTACAATTGGTACTACCTATGTTGTTACATATGTCACATTGTGTTAAAGTATACAAAGAGGAGAGAAGAGAAAGATGGGAGGGAAAGAAGAATAAATAAGTATGAAAAAGTCCCTGGATAGATACCATCAAGCATGTGAATGCAACTTTTTGTTAGATCACTGTCTCTCAGGAGTGAAATCTAGCAATGCCTCTCCATCATGTATTCAAAGTCGGACATTTTTCCCAATGAATTATCAGAGAAATCCACTAGACACTGATACATTCTAACCACTACTGACTATTGCACCCAGTGGTCCAAAGCCATACCTTGTAAAAAAACATGATAGATGTGGTCACCAATTTCATTGAGAAAAACATCGCCACCAGATTTGGGATACCTTTCACCCTTGTGTGTAATAACAACCCTACATTTTCCTCTGCCCAATCACTAGAGTGGTCTTACAGCTGAAACATTAACCTAAAATTTTTAAGCAACTACTATCCACGGGGTAATGGCATAGAAGAATCCAAAAACAAAAACCTCTTAGAGGTTATCAAATATATGCTCCAAATAAATCCTAGGATTGGCACCAAATGCTTAATTTTTCTCTTTGGGAGGATGGTATCCATATTAAAGCCTCCTTGGGGACTTCCCCTTTCTATCTAGTCTACGGCTAGAATCCAGTATTCTTGGTAAATATTTAGATTCTAGTCCTACTTATTCATGCAGGAGTTTGATACAAGGGATAATATTGTGGAGTTCCACCTCCTTAACCTAGTTCTCCTAGAAGAATAAAGAGACCATGTCCTTGAGAATTTCATGAAGCACCAAGTAGTGGTCAAGTGCTAGTTAGATAAGAGAGCCCAATACAAGGCTTTTCATGTCTCAAACTTAGTCCTTCTATGGAAAAAGGCCCAAGAAAATAAGGACAATCATACCAAATTTTAGAGGCTTTGGCTCAGATGTTATCAAATATCAAAAATCTATGGAGAAAACACTTATCACCTTAGCTCACTGACAAGAGAAGTTGTCACATTGCCCATCAATGGATAGTTTCTCAAACATTATTTCGAATGAGGAAAAGGTTTTTATTTCAAAATGATTCTGGTTGCATCATATGTACAAAGCTTGTAAATATCACCCTGACACTCCCTTCTTGGTGTGCCCTCCCTCTAAATTTTGGTCTTGGTTTTTTTTTTTTAGCTGTCTTTTGTTTTCTTTGGTTTTTTCGAACCCTGATGTTTTTCCTTTCATTTTTTGTAGATGGGAATGCCTTACATAACATACCATAGCTTATTGGGAGACTAGCCTCATGCATTCTATTAGTCCCAAAGCTTTTTGTGTAGAAGATGAAGGGTTCAACTTTCATTTGATGATCTCTTAGAAGTGTAATGTAGGGTAATGGTTAATCTTCATCAGGTTCAGATATATTCATGATTGTGATAAGCTAAAAGAAAGAAGCTAACTAAGTTAGCCAAATCAAAGAGAAAAGACAACAAAGAAACCTAAGAATAGATCAATCATACTCTTGATAGATTGTGTGCAAAATCTAAAACCATTATTCCAGGTCCCAGATTCCCCCTTTCTTGGAAATAAATAAATGGCAAGGAGAAAGAAGTACCACCATAGTAAAAATTTAAACTTGAAGACTTCGATGAAAGAAGTACCATCTTCACCATCATATAAAAAAAGAGGGAAATAATCTAGATTGTACGATAACATACATAAAAGAAGCATGCCTATTTTGTTTGAGAGAGGTTTCTCTATTTCTTTTGGAAATCACGAGGTGTATCTCCTCCAAAGAACACACTTCACAGCTTGGAAAGAATAGATGTTGTAGACACGGTGAGTTAGATTTTTTTAGAATCCAAAATTGCATTAATGGATCCTTGAATAGGGAGAAGACCCTAGTCTTCTCCATAGGTAGATTCGGGAGTTCTCAAATGCACAAGGCATTTATCCCATCGAGTCACCATTTTCTATGCCTTGCATACCCATCCCTATAATTTTATTTGGAAAAATGTCAGGTCCCCTTTTTTTTTCTTTTCTTTCCCTACTTATCTTTGTTTTTTGCGTGTCATTATTTTTGTTTTCTTTTTCTTTTGTTTCTTTTTCGGGAGTCTTCTCTCAGGGTTCTAGTTTGTCAATTGTCAAATTCTTGGGCTTTGGGGCTCCGATGGTGTCATTTCTATTCCTATGAAAGAATTGAACATTAGGTGCCTCCGGGCTCAACATTTCAAACTTTTCTATCTTGAGATTCCAATCAGCAATTAATGCACTTGTTTAGATGTTATAAAAGGCCTTTTACCCCTCATTTCTACAATTACCCAAAAGTTTAATTACTCTCTGAGTGATAAAATTGGTGAAGTGAGAATCCTTCCCTTGAACCTGAGTTTTCTAAGCTAGTTCATATGTGTGTTGTAGTTTACACTTCTTTGTTTTGGAAGGTAATTTGAGCCTCTTAGAAAGTGGGTGGGTGAAATTTCTCATCCTCTGTAGTGTTTTCTTGTTCTAGGTAGGTTCTCTTTGTCTCTGCTTTGTCTTGTTTTGTTTTCTTCTTTGTTTCATTTTGCCTTTTTTTCTTTTCATTTTCATTGCACCAACACTTCTTGCTTCAAATTGGGTTGGGGGTGGAGTACTGGTGGGTTCATTTGTTAGCCTATTTGTTGGTTCATCTCTTTTGGCTTGTCCAAGCCCATGTAAGCTTATGTAGACTAATGTGAAATAATGTAAATATGTGTAATATAGTGCTAAAAGTTGTCCCTCTGTAATTAATTAAAAAGCTAGTGTAAATACTTTTTGATAGCATTTGGTCCTTTTCCTTAGTGATGTAAATAAGTTTTGGTCCTGGTCAAGCCTACCTAGTGTCCAAGATATCAAGTCTTCTTAGCCATGACTTTAGTGTGATATAATGTGGGTTGTGTAAATCTTGTATAGGTTCCCCTATAGGAACTTGTGTATTTTCTAACCTTTTCCTAGTATGAGTATGTATAAATGTTATCCTTTTGGGTCATGCCATGCAGAGGGTTGTAAATAAATGGTGTGAGGAGTTGAGTTTTAAATCCTTTATGAGGCCTTTTAGGTCATGTTTGAATAATAAACCAGCTTCTTGATCTTAAGACCAGCTATTGTAAGTAGCATGTCGCCATTAGGGTGAGCCACGCTGAGTCATAGGAAATCACCAGAGTCACCAATTTGAGTCCTAATGGTAGGCTGACTTGTTCCCTATAGTTGAAACTCCATCCCTCATCATTTTTACCTTGATAATAGTACTAGCTTCCCATGAATTTGTATTTAAAAACTATCCTACCTGGCTAAATAATACCATTGGTATCATGTCATCTATTAATTAAAATATCATAACTCTGCATGCATAGGCATCCATGTATCCAACTTGGAAATGGTGTGTCACTAAAGAAAACATCACATCAATTATCCATTATACTTTCCATCATTTTACGATCAGGATTTTTGGACTTCAAGAGTCTAGACTTTTGTTAACATTTCCAAGTCACTGACAATTATCCAATCTTGTAGGAAATAGGTTGAAAAGATGACAGCAACAGGATCTCCTCCTAGAATCCCAGAGCTCCCAAGCTCATCTGTTGGCCTAAAAAGGAAGTCCAAAGTAGAGAGGTCTTTGGAAAATCTCTTGTTGGTAATGAAATATAAAAAATAAGGGGCAATCCATAGGTCCCAAATAGAAACTACACTTCGAGAGGCTTCAAACATAGATTATGGAACCTAGGCTAAATTGAGAGGCTTGTAACAAATTGTGTATCAGTTGAAAAGATAAAATGACTCATTCTCCGTTAATCTATTTGTCTATGGGGTTGTGCAAGTTGCATGTTTCTCGCACTTTATGTAGGCTCTAGAATTAATATTTCTCATGGAAAAAAGCTACAATGCTACTATTTGAGCTTCCATGCTATCCAATGGGGTTCTCATTTCCTCCTTGGATCATGATACTATCACCGTGGTCTGGAAGATCCCTTGCTTCAAAGACATCATCATCATCATGACTAGGGATTCTTCTCTAGAGCAATTTAGAGAGACACGAGGTGTAGCCCAATGCCATTTGAATACAACATGGTTATAGACTCCTCACTAGGACTACAAGAAAATGAAGATGGATATTCCCCGTGTTGACTTCAAGGAACCAATCCAAGTTGGAATCATTTATTTATGTAATATTTTTGGGGAACCTCATGCCCATGAATTCTCTCCATGGATGTACTAATTTTTGTACTATATGACCACCAATAAGTATCACTTTGATTTGGATTTTATCATCTCCAACCACCTAGATGCAAAAATGAGGAAGGTGGAGGAAGCTAATAAATTTTACATGAATTATTTTGTCCTATGGACATTGACCTGGCAGTTCGAAGGAGTCCAATGATTGAGCACACTTGGTGTCATTGGGACACAAGTGGGACAGTCTCCCCCTTGGGATAATTTTCCTTAGATCTGGTGGGATCAGTGTTTCTATAATTTTTGCAGAGTTAATGATGCTTTTGTATAGAATGGGATTAAGGCTCTGACCAAGGATGTAGGTTTCAGATTTTCCTAGGTAGCAATGGCCATGATCCCCATTGGGGTGTTATTTCATTTAATTCTTACAATTCACCTACATCTGAGTCACTGTGTTCTTTGGAGAACCATTTTTATTGCCAAATCACTATGGGGACAAGATTGATTTGCTAGAATTTTTTTGGCAAGTCTTGTAGGTGCATGCCCTATTAGTGACAAAGAATCTTGCATCCATCTCTTTCCCTATCACCTGTGAAAGATACACCTATTCCCTCACGACCACAAAGGAAGCATTAAATGAATTAAAAATCATGAATTTAGGAAAATTTTCACTTAGGTGCCACAATTATAATCCACGTGGCCACCTCAAGAAAGAAATTCCCTGGGGATCTCAACCCAATGAGCCACATATAGAATATTTTTGGGAAGACTACCAAGATGATTTTGAGGTTCGAAGAAGGAAGTATGTGAGGATGTCAATGGGTATGATGGATCATTTTTGTCTCTGGACATTCCCTCTAAAATATTTAGATAAAGGGCCATTAGAGGACCTTGAGATTAAGGAAATTGGAGTCGATAAGTCATGTCTCCCTCTAGTAGATTGGGATACTTTAGAGATTTTGAGTATTGAGGCCATAAATAAGATAATAATTGAGTGAAGTCATGCTCATTTTGATAAATTATGCCCAAGGAGTATTTTTATAGACACGCACCCAAGAGTAACGGATGTTTTCAGACCCCCAACAAGGGGGAATACTCAAGGTCATGGAAAGAAAATGGTTTGTGAATCTTCCCAACCATCCAGCCCAGTGCCAAAAATTTTGATGAGGCATTTGGATGAACAAGTGTAAAAATCCCAAAAATTACAAGAAGCAGCAAAGTCTGGTGTGACTTTTGGCCTTAGAGATATACCCTTAAGCTCAAAAAATCTAAGAGTTCCTACATCCTCTATGGCCACCCCATTTGGCATGCCAATCATGGAAGGGGAGGAAGAGGCATAAATAGCCATTGCAGGGGCACCCCTCAAAAGGAGAAAAAATAAAAAGGCCCAAAGGCCCTCTCCAGACCCAAGCCAAGAGCCATAGAAGGAGCCTGAGCTCCATGATATTCCCTCTACCCTTGATACCGATGAAGATTTTTCAAACAAATATCAATGATTTCTTCCACATAGAAGAATTGGGAAGTCTACACCATGTTGTAGAGAAAGAAAGAATGGTCGAAGAAGCCCTGAAACTAGATGTAGATATTCTCCAGGAGGCCAAGGAGATTGAAGAGGCCTAAAAAAGTGCTCAACAACAAAATAAAGATCTTCAATGCCAAGAAGAAGAAGAAAAGATCATCAAGGATGCTCACCTCCTGGCCAAAGAAACTACCAAAAGGAAAAGGCAGGAAGAATCCATGAATATGGTGGAAGAAGAAAAAAGGAAAGTTGAGGAAGAACAAGAAAAGGAAAAGAGTACTCAGATAGGGTAACAATCTCTTACCTCTAAGGAAACTGGACCTCTGAGAACAACTTTTCCCTCAGCAACCACTCCTCTATTTGAAGAAGATGATACTCAAGGCACATTGCCTAGTGAAATAGGTAAAGTGGAGGTCCCCTCAAAATTCTAGGATGAGAAATTTCACATTGAAAAAAGTCCTCCAACCACCCCTCCTATAGAAGAAATCATAGAAGACAACACTGGGGTAGATAAAAGTACAAAAAATAATCCTGATAATAATGTCAAAGAAGTGCCTATAGAAGAGCCAAAATAGGTACTTACGAAGAATCTCATTCACTCTAAAACATTAGGTGATGCCTAGGGCCCACCTCAATGGTTGGTTGAATCATGGAGGAGTAAAAGATCCATAGAAACATTCACTCCTCTTTCATCGGTGGACATGCTAGTGGAGCAATAGGCACCCAAGAGGTCAAAGAAGGCCCACACCCTTTGTTCAACTCAGAGGGCTCTATATGGAACTTTGGTAGCATCGATTGTGACCCCACCAAGAGATAAGGAATAATCAAAGGTGTATTCCAAAGATTATATAGTGATAGAGATTCCCCTAGGCTTATGAGACTGAAAGGGAGAGCTAGACCTCCTTGATGATGCCAGTTGGATCATCCATGAGAGATACAAAAAAGAATACAAAAAGAAGAAAGAGCTTTAAGCATCCAAGTCATATCTCCATAATCGCTTAATGGAATTAGCATCTCCACTCTCTTTTGTATCACTAGAGGTCTCCACCTCAGGAATGCCACTTCCCTAGGGTAACATGGAAGTGCTTTGGATCATGAAGAAGAAAGCACTAGCAATGCATGGGTGGATAGAGGAACAATTGAGGGAAGTCAGGAGGTTTTTTACTCAGTCCCTTCCAAAATTATGTGAAGCCCTTTATATCAAGGGTAAGATTCACCAATTTTTTTCCATATGGTAGGCCCAAAGAGAGAAGTATGAGGAATGGAAGGAGTACCTCAGAGAAATTTTGAATTTGGGAGAGGATAGATAGGTAGAAATAGACATCCTGGGTAATAAATCATGTCAATACCTGAAGACCCGGTACTCCAGGCTTGCATTCAAAATCAAGGTAGGCAAGCAACTAGTTAAGGTCTTAAAGATCACAAGGTCAAAATATAGGATCTGATGAATCAATTCCTTGCATTTATTTTATAGGTAACATCAATAAATCTGGTCCTCCTAGACACTAGCATCCCCATAGATGTTGTATTGAGTAAATTTGACAAACTAAACGATGCACAATTCTAGCCCTTGGGAGATTTTGATAGCTCGGTCCTAGGAGATCTCTCTTAGCTGATGCTCAAAGATTATTTCAAGGAAGCTATTGGTTGCATGGATTGTCTAAAGGAGGTGGATGAGGAAAGCATGAAAGAATTATTATAATCCTTCTAGAGATTCAATGAGTCTTAAATTCCTTGGATCCTAGGACTTTTTCTCCCATGAAGCCACATTATTTTCTTCATTATTCTTTGAGTATAAGCTCCAAGGGTCAAGAGTTCTAGACTTCTTAGTTTATTGTGTACTCTTTAAAGTGGTCTAGATTGATGACTTCTTTGGAGCTGACCGATCATTGTCCTTAATTCATTATCAGAAATATTGTCAAAGACCAAAGAATCATATGCACTTTCTCAATTCCCAAGGCACCTCTCTTGCATTTATAGTTGAATGGGTAGAAAGAGAATGTGGAGACGTGGAGCCACCACTACATTTATGGAGTGCACTACTCAAGGCACCTACATGAAGAAAGTTAGATTCACATGCTTGATGGTGTCTATCGAGGGACTTTTCAAACTTATTTATTCTTCTTTCCCTCCCCTCTTTCTCTTATCTCATCTTCTTATATTGTATCACACTATGACATATCTGACAGCATGAGTAGTACTGGTTATAAATATTGTAATTTATAGGAATAAGCAGACTGAAAATCCCAATGTAGACCATAGAATGTCTATAAATAATAATTTTGATACCTAACCAAGGATTGGAAAAGTTGATAATTTTTTTGTCCATATGATAATTTCTATGAGTCCAATAGTTGTTTTCTTTCAATAGAGTATATATTCTTAGTAGATTAATGCTCCCCAAGAGCCATGAATGTATCAACTAGTGATGTTGGCCCCCCTTTAAGCTGATGAAGAAATAAAGATTTCTCTTGCTACCATGTTTTGTAGTACTCTTTGTTTCAGAATCAGTGAATTCCTTTCATTTTGTATGCTTCCTTATGTCCTTGCTCAAAGTTCTTTGGTAGTTAATTGAAACACGTTTTTGCTTTCATTACTAATGTATGCATTGGTTAATGATCAAACATATTCTTATTATAGTTACTAGTTTTTTGTTTGGATATTTTTCATATGAGGATGTTTATAATATGACTATTAGTAGATTTATTCATTAACCTAGGCTTATCTTTTGTGTTTTCTTTGTTTGAGATAACGACTACTTGCAGGAAACCTTACCCTTCATGAAAATCTAAAGCTAGTGAGTATAAATAGTATCTCCTTTAATATAAAACAATTATTTATCCAACTAAGCCCTTCCTACATTGTTATGACCTAGCTACCAAGTTCTTGGAGGCTAGGAGATTTTACTCTCTGGTAAACCTCTTCAAGAAAAGTTGGTTAGTACTCCAATATCTAGTGACAACTATCTCCCTATTAGCTAGGCCATTAAAAAGTCTCGTCAACAATAGGTGTACCTATACTTTAACACTATCTCTTTGTTAAACTTTTTATAGGAGATCTATGACTTTATTTTAAGTTTTTTGGTTGATCTCTCAACATGAAAATAGGGTCTTGAGGGAGACCAAATTGTATATTGTACAATTTATAAATCACTAAACTTATATTTTGATCACTATACTAAGAGTATTTTTAATGCTTTTATGAGTTGATTTGTGTAAAATGAAATTATTCTTGCTTTCTACTTGTAATCCTTCAACTAATGACTTTTAAAAGATGATAGACCAGTTCCTTCTTCAATTAGGCTATAGATATAGTCTCTTCTTAATCCTACATACAAATTATGTGAGATAGGAAAATGTGTTAGACTACAAATGACTAACTACTTAGAGAACATAAAGTGAAGATGATCACTGAGCTATAAAAGTATATGTGAGACATTAGATCAATTACTATATTGTCATTGATATCAACTAGTTGTTACTCTACTTATCATGATAGTTGCAAACATCTAAAGAAGGTAATATTGGTGAAGGAAAGAGATATTAGGATGAAAATGAGATGTATGATTAAGTTATGAATATGGTATTCATTGGGTAACTTATTAATGAGTCTATAACATTCTGATAGTGATTTTATTGTGTTACATTATTCTCTTAAGTATTGAAGATCAAGAATATACAAGTTAACGTGGTTTGTATATGAAGAACTTAGTATACACTGAGTAGATATAGTGTACACTGAGTAGGTGTAGTGTATACCGAGTGTGGTATTAACCAAGTTAGAAGTCACCGACACATCATGGTATTGAACAAGTGGAATAAATAATGCAAAACATGTGATTTCCAACATGAGATGATGAGATGGATGAATTTGGATGATTCTGAGGATAAAGATAAAGTTTGTTATGAAGATCTACGACTGAAAAAATTCAAGGTTGATTAGATGATGAAGATTGAAAATGTCTCAAAGCACAAGTTCTGAGGACAGTTAAAGAGGCAAAATCAACGATGGAGATTAAGAGGCAAAATCTATGACTAAGAATAAAATATTTTATCATGTTTATATAAGGAGAAAAGAGATTCAAAATAATGAATGCATGTGATGAGAAGGTTGTATTCATGCAAAGCTAGTTAGACAGGTTGAAGTAAGAACCATGAAATTCTACAAACAACATCGAGTGTCAGAAGGAGATTAACAGAGCAGAATAGAGTTGGAGAAAGAAAGAAATTGAAGAGATTATAATGGGAAGAGGTATATTAAGATTAGCATAGATCTAAATATCTACAAAGGAAGTTGTATTTGAATCAGGTCATTTACTATTGCATTCTAACCATTTCTATAGACAAAATTTATTAATCGAGTGAGACTTAGCAGTATTTATTTATTTATTTATGACATTCAATGAATTTTGATTATTTTCTTGTCAACCCAAGTGAATGTATGGTCATGGAGAACTTTTAGTGATAAATCCTCTAACAAGGTCACACCTTACAGTGTGTTCTATAACCTTTAATAGGTCTAGCTCTTAACCGAGCTCACTTTAGAAGAGTGAAAATATTATAGGTACTAGTCTTAGGTGGCTTTTCCCCTAATAGGGCTTCCACATAAAAAATAAAGTGTTATATGTGTATGCATGTGATGATTTGTTATTTTTCTTTACACTATAATTACTGGTTTGATCGACATATACTAGTTAATTTAACTGGCAGTTAGCAAATGAATTAGAAAGATACAATCAAGTGTTTACCGAGCTATTTAAGTTTATTTTTTGAATGAGTTTTATACATTTGAGAGTAAATTGGGATTGTAGGATAATTGGACTTAACTGATTCAACCTCCACTCTCAGTTATCTATCAATTTCTATCAGAGCTAGATTACTTGAAGGAAGAGGCTTGAAGGACTTAAGTTAAATATCTAAAGATGTATAAGAGAGAGGTACGGAAACTGAAGAAAGACAATTTGTCAACATGGAAAAGTAGGATGAAGTTGTATCTATCAAGCATTGGAGATTCTACACTACTATTTGGAAAATGGTCTCATAACTCCTACTAGTCCTTTGATTTTCAACCAAATGAAAGATAGACAAGAACATAATGCTATGATGATTGAGATTTCTTCTTCTATATCAAATGCTAAAGTTGAAGACATTAAGAGTTTCACAACTACAAAAGAGATGTGGGACAAATTGACACTAGTTCATGTAGGAGATCTGAATGTGCTCAAGGAAAAAGTAGAAACCTTAAGAGGAAATTTTGATGATATTAAGATGAAAGAAGATGAAAACATGATTCAATACATCAACCGAGTCAAGGAAGTGTTGAATGCTATCTAAGGAGCAGATGGAATTATTGAAGAAGAAACTATGGTAAGTAAAATTCTTAGAACATTGTTACCTTCCTATGCTATTAGAGTCTCTCCAATACATGAAATAAGAGAATTTCTTGGTAATGTTGTTTCCCTTGATAGTCTAATTGGAAGATTGACTACATTTGAGATTAACAACTATGATAACAATATCTAACCTAAGGTAGAATCTTCATTTGTATCATCTCTGAATATTGATAGATCAAGTAGTACACACAAGATAAGAAATGAAACTGATAGTGAAGTTGAAGAAGATGAGTTTTATGAACTTGAAGCATTAATGGCTAAAAGGCTACTGAAAGGTAAAGGAAGATATAAAGGTAAATTACCATTGGTATGTTTTAAATGTAAAGAGATTGGTCATATTGCTGCAAGATGTCTTGACAAGAAAGATGATGAGAAAACAAGTGAAAGATCAAATGAAAGGAAGAATGACATAATAAATTACCAAGATCACATGGGTAACTGACAATACGGAAATAGAGACAACTGAGACTACAGAGATAAAGGTAAGAAGAAATACTACCTAGTTGAAGATGAAGATGATGATACCAAGACTGAAATTGATGAAGATATAGAAGTGGTAATTGTAGCATTGAAGGAAGATTCTAAAGAAGAAGAAAGGTATGTTGAAAAAGAACTTTTTTTCTAAAGTAAGAAAAAATGATACTTGGATTATCGATAGTGGTTGCACACATTATATGACTAGAAATGAAGATATGTTTGAATATCTTGAACATATAATGGATGATATGTGAAAATGGTAAATGATACACCCTGTTAAGTGAAAGGTAAAGGATCTATATTGTTGAATAATAAGATCAGATGTGAAAATGCTTATTGGTTGAAAAGACTTAACTATAATCTATTGAGTGTAGAACAACTGAATAATATAGGTCACTGAGTTGCATTTGAGAAAAGAAAAGTAAAGATCTATGATGAGGTTGGAAAACTAATGGATACTGGTGAACAATAAAAAGATAACTTATTCTATTTGGATAATGCTAAAAATTCTTGTTTATTGGTATATGCAATGAAAATATAGACCTATTTTCTGCAAATACAAAACACCAAAACACCAAACAATCACATTAGATGTTAGTAATTTTAAATGCAACAAAATAAGTAATCTTCACTACAACCTCTGATGAGCTTAAAAAAGGGCACCCAAAGCCTTGTTTAATTTTCTCTTTGAGATTATTGTGGGTATTATGTCCCAATACAAATGAAATGCAATCTAAATGCAAAACTATGAGATGCAAGCTAGATGATGGTGAAGGGATTGAGAACAAGTATGAGAAACTTGCCCCAACCCTCACAAATGGTAAAGATTAAATGATGCAAGATTGATTCAAGACTATGATAATGATAATAAGATTAAGATCTATGATAATGCAAAAAGATTAAGATCTAAGAACAATATTAGATTGCAATGAAGAAAAGAACTAGAATGATTAAGAATGCTAGAAGATGCAAGAGCTAAGACATTAAGAAGAAAAAGAATCTAGACCTAAAATAAGGAGTGAAGCCTCCTTTTATAGAAATGAAAAGAATTGGATGGTGGAGATTAAGAGGCAAAAGAATAGATGACCAAGATTAAGAGGAAAAAGAGGAGTGACTAAGATGAAGAGGCAAAAACAAATGAGTGGCTAGGATTAAGAGGCAAAAGGATGTTAGGTAGGATTTGAAAAAGGTGAAGTGGCAAAAGATGCAAAAGTCAAACTTCATTTGAGAGGGAAAAAGGGAATTTAAAAATGATTGGTGGAGAAAAGAGATGGGAGGTAGCCACCTTGGAAAATGTGATTATGCACATGTTTAGATGTAATCCACCTTTAATTAAGATTAGAGGAATATTAAAAAAATGCAAGATTAGGAAAAAGGGAAAAGAGATTAAATTAAAATAAATTTAATTTAATCATGGTTTAGAAGAATTTTAGGCTAGTGGAGGAATAAAATAAATAGAATTTATTTTATAAAGGGAAATGGAGGGATAATATATTAAAGTATTTAAATAAAATTTAAATACAAAGGAAAACTAATTTTATTTAATTAAATAAATAGAAGAATATAATGATTATAGTCAATTAATAAAATTAATGTTAAGGGAAAATATGAAGAAAAATTAATATTACTACGAAGGAAAATTTTAGGTGTCTATATTTTGCCCATCTTTGATGTGATGTCAAAATCGGCATTGCGTCAAAGAAGAAGAAAAGAAGATGCCCGAGGAGCTGCATCTAAGAGACAATGGGAAGAGGATGAGGATGGTGCCCCCTCGAGAAAATTGAACAAAAAATTAATTTTGACAATTTTCTCGAAAAGGAAGGGTGAGGATAGCATAAGTGAATAAAAGAAGGCCTCCAATGTAAAATGAATCTAAATTCAGATTATCATCATGTTAACATGGGAGAGCATATCTTATTTTGATATTTTACTTGACGTTATGCACCAAGGTATGAGGAACCAAGATGACCATGTGTCAAGTACATGATCAAAAAGTTCAAATACAACCATATGCCTTATGACGCCATGATATGGAAGACCATGATGCCATTGTGACAATAGGATGCAAAGACCATGATGATGCAAAAAATACTAATACTTACAAGCAAGAAATAATCATGCACAACAAACTTAAAGCAAACCAACATATTGCCCCTAGTCAAGTTGTAAACCAATTGATTGATTTAGTGAGTGAGTGAATGATTGTGAGGGCAGGGCCTTAAAGATTGGGAAGGATAAATCCCATGATGATGATGATTAGATTTGAAATTAATCAATTGATTATCAACTGATTTGGTTTAAGATGATGGATTGATTAAATATTAACATTCTAGATTGCAAGATTGGAGTGCATGGATTAGTATTGATTGCACTTGATTGGAGTCACTTGGGATCTTTTTTATTATAGGTATTTTTATTTTTTTTCAGGATCATATATCAATTTTATTTTTTAAAATTTTTTTAGGATCATTTTATATTGTTTTTAGATTTTTGAAGTTTTTAAATTTATTTGGATGAGCAGATTGGATAGAATGGGGTTGGAAGAGAAGATGATTGTATAAGATGAGATTAACAAGAATGGGAAGAAATGGATTGGATTAGAAGATAAATAGATTTGATAGACAAGATGATTTGAATAAGATGAAAGGATGATTAAGGGATTGGATAAGATGGGATAGGAAAAGGAATAAGTGGATTGTGACCAATGACAAGGGATAACCAAGGAATGAAAGAGGGTGGAAGGATGGAAAGATGGAGGATAAAAATGTATAGGATGGAAGAATGGTGATGGGGATGATATGGATGATGGTGAGGAAAGTGATAGAGTGTGGAGGATGAAGGATGGAGAGATGGTGGATAAAGGATGTATGAAGTGGATAGATAATGCAAAAAGGATATTTATGGAGGAAGTGAAGGTTTGTGTTGTCCAAAGAATGCATGGATATTTTCTTTGTTGTTGTAAGATGTATATATATGTGTGTGTGTGTGTGTGTGTGTGTGTATTTTTGCCTATTGTGTGTTGGAAAATGTTGTGGACATATAAACTTAATAAAACATAAACACTTATCTTGAAAGGTAGCATATATGGAAATTGCTATTTTCTGGTGTTTGTACTCAGTTTCTGGAAATTCTGCAACCAAACCTAGTCTAGAAATACAGAGATAGAGAAAACCCAAAAATATTTTACTTTTCTGAGAAAGTTTAACCTTGACCCCTTTATGTCGACTTGACCTACACTACTTTGATGGAAATTATATTCACGGATCTAGGAAGTTTGCTGAAAAGGGTATCTGAATATGCTCTGTAATTCATTTTTTCACACCTATTCCTGCAAGAAAAATGGTTTTGTTGCTTGGATGAGGGGTTTTCCTTGTTCAAACCCCAATTTTGGAATTAACCTTGAAATAGAATTAAAATAGATAATGCTAGCAAGTAGTAGAAGTAGATCTAACAATGAAGCTATGATATTTAATAGATATGCAATTGTATCTGAAATGTAAACAAGTATGTTAATATGAAAGCTTGGACTCAACACTAATAAATGTAAATTAAAACCTCCATGATTATACACTTGGAATCCACCTTGAAGGAAGAATGAATAGATCTTGAAGATGAACAAAGGATCTTGAAGGAAGATCACACCACAATGATGGATAGATCTAGGGTTTGAATGATGAATCTTGAATGCTTGAACCAAATCCCTTCAAAGGCTTGAATGCTTGAATCTTTTATCTCCAATGGAGAACTTGAATGCTTGAATGTAGATGATTGCTTGAATGCTTAAGAGATGGCTTGCACACTTGATTGATTGATAGATGATGGATTGCACACTTGATTGATCTTGCTTTTCCTTGATTGAGTGATGATGGAAATAAGAGGAGAAATCTTCCTTTTATACTAGTCTAGGGCACAAACTTCTAGAGAGGATGACATAGGAGAAATGAATTCCCATTAAGCCTATACCCTTGGAAGTGGACCTAAATTAAATATAATTTAAGATTTTACCATTTTGAAGCCTGAAACAGCCGACTCGAAAGTGAGAAATAAATCTTTCTGTAACTCAACATCCTGAAACCTTCAAAATCTAAAATTTAAACCTTGGGTTAGGGTCGAGGTCAACCTTGACCCTGAAGTCAAGAACCTCAAATTCATAGAGCCAGGTGCTAGAAACAGGTTGAAAATAAGTGGAAAATAAGGCAAAACATGGGAAAAATCTAGAAACAAGTCAAAGACCCATTCAAGGCATTTGACATGACCCCAAACCACCTACTCAGAGGGCTAAACCTATCCTAAATGGAAGTGCTTCTATTTTTTGATGATACATTTAGCCCTAACTTTAGCAAGAGTATGGACTTAATGCAAACTCTTGGTAAAGGAGAAGAAATATTCTACTGGATTGCAACGAGATAGAATATCACTTAGTTGAGGACATGAGCCCCCAAGCCAAGGATTCTAACTAAAAATACATGCACGAGGGTGCGAAAACAAAGAAAAAATAAAGACAAAAATCTAAAGACACACAAAGAGGGGTTAGTACAAAAACAAACCCAAATCAACTAGCAAAGGAAACCTTGCTAAGAAATGCTTCCTATACTAGTATCATATTTGGAAAGCTATCACAAAAGCATAAATGATTACATAAGAAAGACAAGAGCAACACTATAAATAACATAGCTTCATGATCTAATCCTACTAGCATGAAAGCGGAAGAGAGAAAAGAGAGAGAGAGTGATTACCTCACCTAGTAAGATGCCCACCTTACCATGAATCACCAAGGAGGGAGAGCCCAACAAGTAGCCAAACCTGATAGTTCACCTAAAAAATATGCTTTGTACTTGTAATGTGTCTTCTGACAGCTTTTGGAATACCCATAGATCCACATTCTTGTATCACTATTGAATATAAAATGTGTGTCCCTTTAGGATTTAGCAACTTATGTGTGTTACCTTCCAAGGATTTAGCATATTTGAAATTGAAAAATGTGTTTCTCTTAAGGATTTAGCAACTTATATGTGTTACCTTCCAAGGATTTAGCATATTTGAAATTAAAAATGTGTGTCTCTTCAGGATTTAGCAACTTATGTGCGTTACCTTCTGAGGATTTAGCATATTACAAAATGAAAACTATATCATAAGGGAGACCATATATATTCCCCCTCCTTATCGTGTCTACCTACTAAACAAGATAAGGAAGAGAAGGAGGGTACCTACTTCACAAAGTAAGGAGATATCCTATTAACAACAACGTACACTATATTCTTAGCAAAGAGTATTGACTCTTACATCAAAGAACATAGATAATCATGAAAAAGGATATGTCACTTATAGAAAAAGGATCCTCTAAGAGAAAGAGATCTTATCAACAAGACCTCCACTATAGAGGAGTGCTTTAGATAAAATATCATCTTTTAAAGAAAAGTAAGTAGGGACCAAAGATTCAATCAACAAGCTCCATGCAATCAAGAGGAAGAGGAATCTTGGAACAAAGGAATCAAACTCTAGCCCTACAGTAAGGGAAAGAGTTTATAAATAACATAATTTGCAAAATAAAGAAGAGGTGATGACCTAGGACAACAACCTCTCACATAAAAGGATATCCATAGCCAAAACCTCAGTCAATATAATGAAATAATGTTGCAGAATAAAAAAATGTCACTAAGCTAGGGAAAATAGAGCCCTAGACAAAGAAGGAAGAAGGAAGACCTTGTCCCCCAGGGATGAATTAAAGCAAGGGCTACCTTTGCAAAAAAATTGTCTTTAAAAAAGCTATCTTGAATAAAAAGAGAACTATGGATGATTATGAACATAATACAAAACCATAGGGATAGAATATAGAAAGGATAACCAATTAAGCTCGAAACAAAATACATGCTAAGACTATAATGGATCCTAGAGAACTGGAAGAAATACCTCTTTCCCCCCAGTCAAAAGACAAGAGGAGAAAAGATCTACATTATAGAAGAGTGTGGGGTATTCCCCGTATCAAAATTATGAAGGAATTGTAAAACCACACGAGAGTGAGATATAATTCCTAAAGTAGCTCTTTCTCTAACATACAACTTGAAATGCACACAATCAACAAGTAAATGTGTATTACTATAGTGAAAAGGATATTTGTACCTGGAGAGAGAATCTTTTAGCATAGGTTTAAATATTTATTTCTTAGAATTCATTAACTGAACATACACCTTCTTAGCTACATCTTGAGGAGTATCAAGGTAATCTAAGGAAGGTGTTGGAAGTAGAACATGAAGAGGTGGGTGATGATCAAAATCAACCAACTTAAATTGAGATAGCAGAAAGTTGAGTCCATGCATATCTTTTTTAGGGGATATATGAACCAGATATTTAATACCATTTTCATTAACACCAAGCCCTAAACCTTATAACCTTATTTAGCCATCATATTGTATCTCATAGTGTACATTGTTAATATGATTTAGAACAATAGAGAGGGAGGGTGAATCAATTGTTCTCAGGTCTAGATGTACCAATTGAACATTCAAATACTTCAACAAACTCAGATCTAATCACCAACTCAACTCAATCTCTAAAGAATATATATCAAAAAATATATAACATGTAGTCTATTGTCCAATAGTATTTAACTTGCAGAACATCAAAACATTCATAACAAAACATTCAAACAAGTATGACACCAAGATTTATAGTGGAAACCTAATTTGGGAAAAACCACTTTGTAACATGTTACTGATATTTTCACTCTTCTGAAGTGAGCTCTGTGAAAATCCAACCATGTTAAAGGTTTACAAACACACTATTAGGTTTGACCCTATTAAAGGATTTCAATCACCCTATTAGGAGTGGCTTGGTCAGAGGACTTGAGTACATTTTTTTAGAATGCCACCTTGATTAAAGGATTTATCAATGACTTTTAGGTCAACCTTGATTAAAGGATTCTAACTGTTACAATGGTTAGAAAGTAGCAGTAGTTTCTGATCTATAAAACATACAACTTACTTTATAGATCTCAGATCCAATTTGCAAATATATGTTGATTTATTGACTAAGTATCATTTCCATCTCCATCTCTAATCTTCTCATAATTTTCTTCAAGAAATCATAACTCTGATCTTCACCTTCATCCTTTTTCTTAGACTTATCAGTTAATAACATCAACAACACTAGCATCCTTTGTAACCTCACCATTAGGTTTCCTTTATACCTCTCTAGATAGATAGATCTATCTTTTGCCTCTTAATCTCCTATGTAGATCTTAGGTTAGATTAGATCCAACAGATCCTTCCAAAATTTAAGTCCTTCATACATCCTTCTAGAAAAATCTTCAATCTCCTCATTGAATCCATAATAAAATGATTTACCATGTATTAAATTCTCCATACAATCAATTAATAAATTTAACATGTTTTACATAACCCAAGAATTCAATTGAGTTGGCTGGAAATCTAAATTCTTCCTCCAAATGTAAATTACTAACGCTCGGTCAATATTTTGTTCATCTCCTCAGTCATCACTATGTAACTCGGTCATCTCTACAAACTATCTTCCTTATCTAACACTGTCTTTCTTGGTAATTTCCTATCACTCAACATAAACTGATGTTCAGTAAACACTAGATTTACTTGGCATATACTGGCACTCGGTTGACACTAACATCACTCGGATTAAACTAGATTTCTTCACTTTTTCTCAGTTAAGCCTACTTCTAAAGTCCTTCTTCTTACTTAGATAAAAAATACATTATCTCATCATAGTTCCAAAGAATCAAGTGCTCATTGAAGTATCAAATAACTCAACCTTTCCTTAGGTGCTATTGTTATTTCCCTTTCCCTGATCCTTTTCATCAACCAATAGATATAGTACTTTCTTACATAGCAACTGTCTTACCAGTTAAGGTTTGACATCAATTTTTAGGAATGAATGTTGAATATATCCTATGGTGGATTATTCACAGCCATTCTATAGTAGTTGTTGTTGCATTCATGATTGTGATTGTCATTAATGTCAACACAGTGATCTACTAAAGTTTAGCAGAGAAGAAGGCAGTGTTTGAGTTAGCGCACGTGGGATATTGAAGATCAAGCTATGTGGAGTTGAGGAATTACTCTATGATTCTCTATAAGATCATGCTTAAGAGTGCATATGAAAATTAATTTATTCATGATAGTTATGTGTAATTTAGTGGAAGTAGTATTCAGGTAGTGTTCTTGAGTAGCGGGTTCTGGTAATCGGATGATATCTCCTAATCGGGATAGAATCTGAGCATGAAAATTTGAATAGATGATGAAGACATGATAATTATGACTTGGACATGATAGCAAGGTTAGAGGTCACATGAGTGAAGAGTTATCTTAATTGGAAGCTGACAATTTTATGTAATTATGGAATTTTTATGTAACGTGTGGAAGATTTTATTTTGTAATTTGTATGCCGACTCATTTGTAATTATTTGAGTGTGGTATAAATGAAAGAATGTTTTCCTTATTATAGGTGAGAATGTGGAATGTGGAATGTAAGATTGTGAAAGTAAATTGTGGAATTGTGAAATACTTGTTGGAAGAGGATATGTGAAGTATAGAGATCTGGTATTGAGATCTGATGAAACAGTTGGTGCAGTTTGGCATAGTCAGAGGAGAAGTGTTAAGTTGTTGAGATCAGTAATCTTTTGGTATTATTCTATTGAGTAATACAAAGATCAATTGGACAGTGTGTTCAGTGATCTTGCCCTTAAAGTTGTTTGGATAGTGGGTCCTTCTATCTTCCATAACTCCTAATAGAGTTGGAATCTTTTAGCATGGATTCAAAGTCTCCTAGCAGTGACTAATATGTATTGAATGTATTTCATAAGACTCCTAACATAGTCCATCTTTTCACAAGGAACTTTCATATTAGTGCATCTTTTGTGGGCATCATTCCTACCGGGGTTTACTCTTTGATCAAGAGGTTCCCTAGTCAACATATCTTGTTTTATTGTGTTTTTGTGTATGTATATCTTTCTATGGTTGTTGATCACATTGCTTACATGGTTAAAATCTATTAAAGTTGATAAAATTTGTATTTATCTAATAACTTATTCACCCCCCCCCCCCCTTCTGAGTTATCTTGGTGGACTTTACTTTCTGACAATTGGTATCAGAGCAATAGGTCCTTGAAGGAAAAGTTTAATAGCTTGAGGAGATCCATGGTGAGTCATTTTAGGAAAGAAAGCTCTAAGTTTGATGGAGTAAATTTTGATAGCTGGAAAGAAAAGATGAAGACACATTTACTTTGTTTAGGACCAGAATATTGCTTAATTACAAAGATCAAGAAAAATATCATTGATGAAGACAAAATTGAAGAATGTACTAATGAGGAAAAAGATCTATTCATCTATAACATACTTGCTAGAGAAGCATTTTTGTCAGTGCTTTCATAAAATGAGTACAGTCAGGTAAAATATCTAAAAACAACTCATGAAATTTGGTTAGCTTTACAATCTACTTTTGAAGGTGATGAACATGCAAAGAAAGTCAAATTACATAATTGGATATGTGCATTTGAAGATATAAGAATGATGGAAGATGAATCTGTTAGAAGCTATATTGGTAGAATGACATAAATTGTTGCAGGTATAAAATCTTGTGAAGGAATCAAGACAGAGAATGAAGTGACATGGAAAATTCAGAGGACATTAACTCCTATATTTAAGCAGACAATGTAGATGATTGAGAAAATTACACCTTGTACTGAGAACTTCACCAGAAAAACTCTTCTTGGAAGATTAGAAGCAACAGAAATGAACTTGAGACAATTAGGAGACTTACCTAGAATGGAGATAGCATTCAGCACACTTAATATTCACCCTAATTTTTCAAGAAGCATGAGTGTGAGTGGATATTATGCTAGTAGAAGTAGAACTAGGAATGAAGAAGATAGGAAGATTGAAGAAATAATTGCCTTACTTGTGAAAAGAGAACTAGATAGTAAGAAATTTTTTAAATGTTGGACTTGTCAAGAATATGGTCATTTTGCATCTAAATGTCCTAAGAGAGTAAAGAAGTATAGAAAGAACTTTAAACCTAGAAGATCTAAAGAATGTTATTATGCTAATGATGAAGAATTTGAAGCTAGTATGGAGAAATATCTAAGTGAAAGTGATAATGATAATGATGATATAGGATTTGTAGCAATAAAAGAAGAAAATCCTGAAACAAAAGTTAAAGAAGAAAAAGCTTTAGTTTCTCAAGTAGAAAAAAAATCTAATTGGATTATAGATAGTGGTTGTTCACATCATATGACTAGAGACATGAAGAAATTCATAGAGTTTAACAATTATGATGGAGGAATTGTTAGAGTTGGAAACAATGCACCTTGTTTGATAAAAGGTATAGGATCTATTACTCTTGATGGAAATACTAATACTGATGATGTTTACTTTGTGGATGGATTGAAACATAATATTTTAAGTGCTAGACAACTAGTTGATAAGGGATATCAAGTTTGGTTTACTAAGAAAACTTGTGTAATCAAAGACAAGGATGGTAATTTGATTGGTACTGGATCAAGAACCAGAGGTAATGTATTTTAGTTAAATCCTACTAAGATGACATGCTTGATTACTAATATTGATGATAGTTGGTTATGGCAAAGAAGATTTTGTCATATAAACTTTGATAATATTGTGAAAGTGAGTACTACACTTGTAGTAAGAGATTTTCCTAAGATTATGAACCTACTAACATGATTTTCAAGGAATGTGTGATGGCTAAGCAGAAGATAAGCTCATTTCCTAGCAAGAAGTTTACAATAGCAGAGAAGTTGGAAATTGTTCATACAAATTTGAGCGGTCCCACAAGGACTAGAGGATTCTATGGAGAAAGGTATTTTATGATTCTTGTTGATGATTTTACAAAAATGATGTGGATTTCATTTTTTAAAGAAAAGTCTGAAGCATTTGATAAGTTTAAAATTATTAACAACAAAGTTGAGAATGAATCTGGAATGAAGATTAAATGTCTAAGATCTAATAGAGGTGGAGAATTTACTTCAAAATAATTTAACATTTTTTATGAAGTGAATGGTATTAAGAGACAATTTTCAACCCCTAGGACACTTGAACAAAATGGTATTGCAGAAAGAAGAAAAAGGTCAGTGAATGAAGCAGTAAGAGCCATGTTATTTGAAAATGATTTAGTGAAGATATTATGGAGAGAAGTAGTGAACACAATAGTATATACAATGAACAGAGTACAGATCAGAGCAGATATAGACAAGACACCTTATGAACTATGGTTTGGACATGCACCATCAGTTAAGTATTTTAGAATTTTTGGAAGAAAATGTTATATTAAGAGAGATGATGACATTGGAAAGTTTGACCCTAGAAGTGACGAAGGTATATTTCTTGGATATTCATTGAAGAGAAAAGCTTATAGATGTTATAATAAAAGAACTAAGACTATTGTTGAGAGCGCAAATGTTAAAGTTGGTGAAAAGTTCAAAATTTAGGAAAGAATGCTTGATTATGAATCAGATGAAGGAACTTATCCTAGAACTAATCCAGAGAATGTATAATTATTCTATGAAACTGACAGTGAATTGCAGAATGAAAGCTTCATTGAGGAAATCATAGAAGAACCTATAGCTGAAGTAAGAACTGAGACAGTGACACCTAACAGAAATCTATCAAGGAATCATCCTACTGAGCAGATTATTGGAAGCATAGACAGAGCAGTTCTGACATGAAATAAGGTACAAGAATAGTTGTGTTTAATTTCTCAAATTGAAACTAAATCTACTAGTGAAGCCTGTGAAGATGAACATTGGATTAAAGCTATGAAGGAAGAACTAGATCAAATTGAAAAGAATAAGACTTGGGAATTGGTCCCTAGACCTAAAGATAAGAATGTTATAGGAACTAAATGGGTATATAGGAACAAGATGAATGAACAAGGAGAAGTTGTAAGAAATAAAGCAAGATTGGTATGTAAAGGATACTCACAGCAAGAAGGAATCGACCATGAAGAAAATTTTGCACCTGTAGCTAGAATTGAAGTAGTAAGAATGTTTTTGGATTATGTAGCCTATAAGAAATTCAAAGTGTATCAAATGGATGTGAAGTCAATATTTATGAATGGAGAGTTAGAAGAAGAAGTTTACATTGAGCAGCTTGAAGGTTTTCTTTTAACTCATGAAGGAGATATGGTATGTAAATTAAAGAAAGCTTTATATGGACTAAAACAAGCACCTAGAACTTGGTATACAAGACTTGATAAGTATTTGATAAAATTAGGATTTACTAAAGGCACATCAGATAGAAACTTTACATAAAAGAAATTGAAAATGGTTTGTTGGTTGTAGTTATCTTTGTTGATGATATTATCTTTGGAGGAGAAGACGAAGCCAATGATAAATTTGCAGATGAAATGAAGACTGAATTTGAAATGAGTATGATTGGTGAGATGAAATATTTTTTAAGATTGTAGATAACACATAATAGTGATGGTATCTTCATAAGTCAGACAAAGTACTTGAATGACTTGTTGAAGAGATTTGGAATGGAGAACTGTAAACTAGTTGGCACACCTATGGTAATCAGACACAAGTTATCTAGCATAGATGAGACTCCTACAGTTGAATAAAAGAAGTACAGATCTATGATTGGAGGATTGCAATATTTAACTCATACAAGACCTAATATATCACATGTAGTTGGAATTGTAGCAAGATTTCAAGTTGATCCCATAGAATCACATTATGCAACAGTAAAAAAGATACTGAGGTACTTAAGAGGAAAATTGAATATGGATTATAGTATGGAAGATCTTATGACTTTACCCTATGTGTATATATAGATGCAGATTGGGGAGGTAGTGTTGATGACAAAAAGAGCACACGTGGTGAAGCATTTTTCCTTGGAGGAAGATTAGTTTCTTGGCTAGGCAAGAAGCAAAACTATATTTCAAAGAGCATGGTAGAAGAAGAGTATGTAGTGGTAGTGAACAATTGTAATCAGATAATTTGGATGAAACAAATGTTGAAGGGTATTGGAATAAAATTTGTTGAGCCTGTTGTTATACATTGTGATAACACTAGCATAGTTAGTATGTCTAATAATCCTGTACTACATTCTAAGACAAAGAATAGAGAGATAAAGTATCATGTAGTGAGAGAGAAAGTGGAAGAAAAAGAAATTAGATTCGAGTATATAAGCACAAAAGAGTAGATTGCAGATATATTTACAAAGCCTTTGCCTAAGGATCCATTTGGGTATTTGAGAGGTATGCTTGGGGTTATGCCCCAACCTACTTTTGAGAAGTGATGTAGATGGTTGCATCCATCTAGTGGTTTATGAGCCTTATCTTTCTTCTGGTCTAGATGTTGGTACTTCCTCTATGGGGGAGTATGTGTATCTGAGCTAAATCACGAGGACTCTAGTGAATGTATAAACTAAAAAGTGTCTTTTGACATTGAAGTTGTTGTTGACATAGTGATGAAGGATTTTTCATTGATGTCAATGGGGGAGAAGGATACATGAAAAAAAAACTATCTATTAAAGAGAATTTGAGGGAAAAGGTTACAGGAAAATGAAGCAAGATTTGATTGATGAAGAGGATTTGAAAGCATTTCAAAGCAGCAGTGTTGCAATATTGGTATTCATGGAACTTGGATGTTTTTACATCTATGTTGCTATCAATGCCAATGGGGGAGATTGTTAGGAATGAATGTTGAATATATCCTATGGGGGAGTATTCATAGCCATTCTATAGCAATTTTTGTTGCATTCATGATTGTGATTGTCATTGATTTCAACACAGTGATCTACTAAAGTTTAGCAGAGAAGAAGATAGTGTTTGAGTTAGCACAAATGGGATATTAAAGATCAAGCTATGTGGAGTTGAGGACTTACTCTATGATGTTCTATAAGATCATTTTTAACAATGTGTATATAAATTCATTTATTCATGACAATTATGTGTAATTCAGTGAAAGCAGTATTCAGGCAGTGTTCCTAAGTAGCAGGTTCTGGTAATCGGATGATATCTCCTAATTGGGATAGAATCTGAGTATGCAAAGTTGAAAAGATGATGAAGACATGATAATTATGATTTGGATGTGAGATCAAGGTTAGAGGTCACATGAGTGAAGAGTTATCTTAATTGGAAGCTGACAGTTTTATGTAATTATGGAATTTTTATGTAACGTGTGGAAGATTTTATTTTATAATTTTTATGCCAACTCATTTGTAATTATTTTAGTGTGGTATAAAGGAAAGAATGTTTTCCTTATTATAGGAGATAATTTGGAATTTGGAATGTAAGATTGTGAAAGTGAATTGCGGAATTGTGCAATACTTGTTGGAAGAGGATATGCGAAGTATAGAAATCTAGTATTGAGATCTAATGAAGTAGTTGGTGCGGTTTGGCACAATCAAAGGAGAAGTTTTAAGTTATTGAGATTAGTAATATTTTGGTATTATTCTATTGAGTAATACAAAGATCAATTGGACAGTGTGTTCAACGATCTTTTCCTTGAAGCTGTTTGGACAATGGGTCCTTCTATCTTCCATAACTCCTAACAAATTTAAAATCATTTAGCAGGGATTCAAAGTCTCCTAGTAGGTACTGATATGTACTACATGTATTTCATAAGACTCCTAGAAGAGTCCATCCTCTCACAAGGAACTTTCATATTAGTGCATCTTTTGTGGGTATCATTTCCACTGGGGTTTACTCTTTGATCAAGAGGTTCCCTAGTCAACATATCTTGTGTTATTATGTTGTTGTGTATGTATATCTTTCTATGGTTGTTGGTCACATTGCTTATATGGTTAAAATCTATTAAAGTTGATAAAAAATTTACTTATCTGATAACTAATTCACCCCCCTCTCAGTTATCTTGGTGGACTTTACTTTCTAACATCAATGACAATACAACAATTGTTTCAATTTCAATTTCCAACAATCTCCCTCTTTGGAATTGATGGCAACACCATATAAATAACACATGATTTACCAACCAATCCAAACTTTTTCATTGCATCAGAAATATTTATAATATCCTTAGCTTCATTTTGATTCTCAATAACTTAGCCTTGATTGACCATTTACATAGTAACTCCCTCTGAATCTTTTATGTATCTCTCCCCCTTTGATTGTATCCACTTGATGTGTATTCATCTCTAAAATGTCTCCCTATTTGACAAAAATGCCAAAGAAGTAACTAGAACTTACATCTTTCATATGTAAATGTTATCTTGTTAGTTCAGTAACAACATTTCTCCCTTTGTCATCTTGCTTATGACTGATTATCAGCTTTGTTGTTCTTTTCACAACTCTAGGCAGCTCCTAAAGTGTGATCTTTCCTACATCAATTTGTTAGATATTTTGTGCAGCACATTTGATAAAGTACTCCTAGCTTGACTAGGAAGCCTTAGTTAGGGGAAGCACCCCTAATTTACCTCTTAGATATTCATGAGCATCCTTTGGTAAAGATTTTATGAATATGTATGCTAGGTGTTCCTTTATATTCACATATTCCATTCTCACTTGTTTTTCATGTACCAATTCCCTTAAGTAATGATACTTAATGGCAATGTGCTTGGTCTTTGTATGCATTACTAGGTTCTTTGATATGTTAATTGGACTTGTGTTATCATATAAGATAACAATAGGTTCAGTAATTTTCTCTTTCATTCCTTTCAATAATTGCTTGATCCATACCAGATTTGAACAGTTTATTGTAGCTTCTACATAATCAGCTTCTACTATAGATTGGGAAATACAATTTTTTTTCTTGCTTGTCCAGGAGACTAATCTCTGTCAAAGAAAGAAAGCTCCTCCACTTGTAATTTTCTTGTCATCAACATTTCTTGCCCAATCAGCATCAGTGTAAACTCTTAATTCAAATTTCTCATTTATCTTGTAGTACAATCCATACTTTTTTGTCCCTTTTAGATATCTTAGTATTCTTTTCACAGCCATCATATGATTTTCCTTAGGATTGGTAGAGAATCTTTCCACAATCCCAACTACTAGAGCAATATCTGGTCTATTGTGAACAACATATTGTAGCTTTCCAATCATGGATCTCTACAGGGTTTGATTCACTTTAGCAGTATCATCAATCTTAGACAGTTTCTATCCAGTAGCCATAAGAGTACTCACTGGCCTTAAATCCTCCATTCCAAAAGTTTTTAGTATCTCTTTGACATATTTAGATTGTGTGATAAAGATACCTTTCTCCATCTGATAGATTTGTAAACCAACAAAGAATTTGATCTCACCAAACATAGACATCTCAAACTCAGTTTGTATCTCATTTGAAAATTTCTAACATAGGGTGTCTTGTCCTTCAAATATAATATCATCTACAAAAAAAATTTGCTAGCAAAATCCCTTTACCTTCTTTAGCTTTCATGTATAGATTGATGTTGTCATTTTTCCTTGCAAATCCAATCTTCATCAACTAATTGTACAGTCTCACATACCATACTCTAGGGGCTTGTTTCAATCTATACAATGCTTTGTTTAGTTTGCAAACCATATTTTTCTTGTCTAGATCAACAAATCCTTCAAGTTGTTCAATGTAGACCTCTTCTTCTAATATACCATTAAAAAATGTAGATTTGACATCCATTTGGTATAGCTTGAAATATCTTTAAGAAACATATGTAAGTATAGTTCTCATTCCTTCTAATATTTCTACAGGGGTAAATGTTTCCCCATAGTCTATTCATTCTTCTTGTGCATAACCTTTGCATACTAGTCTTGCCTTGTTCCTTGTGACTTTTCCATGTTCATTGAGCTTAACTCTGAATACCCATTTTGTTCCAATAATATTCTTTTTTTCTGGTCAGGGTACCAAAGTCTAGGTATCATTCTTTTCAATTTGATCTATTTTTTCATTCATAGCTTGAATCCAGTCTTCATTCTCCAAAGCATCTTTTATTTTCTTAGGCTCAAACTCACACAATATACATGTAGGGTCTTTCAACTTACTTCTATTCAAGACTCCAGATTATTTATCTCCAATGATTTTTTCAAGCTTATGCTATCTTCTCACATACTGTGCCAATGTAGGTTCAAATCTCTTCTTAGGTTCATCATGAAAATTATTAAATTTTGCTTCTGATTGCTCCGTAGCATCCTCCCGATGCTCAATATTGCTTACTCGAGACTCTACATCTGGTGTAGGTGTGTTACTTGCCTCTCCTTCTTCCATATAGAAAAAAGATCGATAGTCTTTAGGTTCTTTATTTCCTTCTTGTTCATTTCTCTCTACATATTCATCAACTCTCACATTTGCACTTCCCACAATTTTGTTAGTCTTATAATTCAAACACTTATAAGCTTTACTCTTAGTGGAGTAGCCTAGAATATGCCTTCATCACTTTTAGCATCAAACTTTCCATTTCTATTATCCTTTAGTATATAGCATTTAATCCAAAGATTCTAAAGTATTTCACATTAGGTGCATATCCATGCCATAGTTCATAGGGTGTAATATTTGTACCTTTCTTGATTTGTACTCGATTCAAGGTATAAAAAGTTGTACTTACACCTTCTCTCTAGTATTTATGTGTAACATTCTTCTCAATCATTAGTGTCCTTGCACAATCCATAATAGATTTGTTTCTCCTCTTAGCTATACCATTATGTGGAGGTGTTCTAGGTGCAGACATCCATCTCTTGATTCCTCTATCATTGTAGACAAAATTGAACTCATTTGATATAAACTCTCCACCTTGGTTAGATCTCAGACATTTTAGGCTTCTACCTATTTCTTTTTCAACCTTAGCTGAATACTAGTTAAACAGATAAAATGCATTAGATTTTTCTTTCAAAAACATTACATTCATCATCCGAGTGTAATCATCAACAAATAGAATAAAATACCTAGCACCACAATAGCTTTGTATTCCCATAGGTCCACAAAGGTTAGTATGAACCAAATCCAAAATGTTCTCAGAAGTAAATGTCTTTCTCTTGAAACTAGAATTTGTCATTTTTCCCAACTGACATTGTTTACACATCACATTATCAGGTTTCTTCAATCTGGGAAAACCTTTAACTTTCTTCTTTTTACTTATATTTACCAGATTGTCAAAGTTAACATGACATAGCCTCTAATGACATAACCATACATCATCAAATTGTGAAAACAAACATGTCTCTTTAGATAGATCTAGATAGAACATATTACCTTTAGTCTTCTCACCACTTCCAATTAGTTCACTAGTATCATCAAATATTTTAGCCTTTCTATGATGAAATTCCACTCGGTAACTAGTGCTATTAAGTTATGCAACACTCAGAAAATTATCATTAAGACCTTCAACCCAATAAGCATTATCACAAATGATTTTATTAGTTAGCTTAATTGATCCTTTACCTCTCACAACACATAGTGCATCATTACCAAACTTAACACTTCTACCTTTGTAATGATATATGGTTTCAAATTTACTTTTATCACCATTCATGTGATGTGAGAAACCACTATCAATAATCAATTTATCACCTTTACTCACATAGGAAATAAGTGTAGTTTTCTCATCCTCATCAGAATCATCTTTCATACCAACATAAACTAATTGAATATCAAAATTATCATTGTCACTATCAGTTTCCTCTTCTGTAATATAATAGGATTTCTTACCTTTTTCCTTGTAATCTATGTACCTTCGGTGATCTCTGTTATCTCTCTTATATTTGTACTTTCTTTCTCTATCCTCATCCTTTTCATTCCTCTCAGGACACCTTGCTGTAATATGGCCAACTTTGTTACATTAAAAATATATTATAGGAAGTTTACCTTTGTATTTTCCTTTTCCTCTCCTAAATATTCTAGCCATGAGTGCTTCAAGATCATCTAGTTCCTCATCAGAAATCTCAGTGTCACTTCCACTTTCACTTTCACTTTTCACACATTTATCTTTCTCTCTTTTAGATTTATGCAAAACTATTTATGACTTGAATGCAAATTCAACATTAGGAATAGTGTAGTTATCATAGTTAGATAGTTCAAAAGTAGTAAGCTTACCAACAAGGCTTTCTAGAGTCAGAACATTACCAAGGTTACATCTTGATTCTTGAATTTCCAAAATTCTGATAGCATAAATAAGAAGCAGATTTATTAATACCTTTCCAATGGTAGTCTCATCATCAATGATTCAATTAGCTCCTCTAATAGAATTCACTATTTATTTGATCCTTCCACAATACTGAGAAATATTCTTACCTTCTTGCATTTTCATTTCATCAAACTTACCTCTCAAGTTTTTAGCTTTTTCCCTCAGTACATTTGTATCACCACCATAGATGGTTGCAAGCGTATCCCACATTGCCTTTGTAGTAGTGTAGTCCTTGATGTCTTCAAATCCAGGATAGCTTAAGGAAGATGCAATCTCCAACATTTCTTGATTGTGTTCCTATTTTGTTTTCATCTCCTTGGTAGTCATAGGTACAACAAGTGAAACATAGTCATGTTCAACATAGTATTTTGTTGAATCACCAATACCAGCTAGATGCAGTTTCATCAAACTTTCCCATGTAGGGAAGTTCTCCTTGTTCAACTTTGGTACCTCCTTTTTATACATCTTTATCATTAGCTTCAAGTACCTTTAAAAATTTTCTCTGTAAGCACCAATAGATATGATACCAATTGTTAATATGATTTAGAACAATGGAGAGGGGGGGGGTGAATCAGTTGTTTTCAGGTTTAGATGTACCAATTGAACATTCAAATACTTCAAAAAACTTAGATCTAATCACCAAATCAATTCAGTCTCTAAAGAATATATATCAGAAAACATATAACATGCAATCCACTATCCAATAGTATTTAACTTGCAAAATATCAAAACATTCATAACAAAACATTCAAACAAGTATGACACCAAGATTTATAGTGGAAACCCAATTTGGGAAAAACCACTTTGTAACATGTTACTGATATTTTTACTCTTTTGAAGTGAGCTCTGTGAAAAGCCAACCTTGTTAAAGGTTTACAAAAAGACTATTAGGTGTGACCCTGTTAAAGGATTTCAATCACCCTGTTAGGAGTGGCCTAGTCAGAGGACTTGAGTACATTCCATTAAAATGCCACCTTGATTAAAGGATTTATCAATGACTGTTAGGTCAACCTTGATTAAAGGATTTTGATTATTATAATGGTTAGAAAGTAGTAGTAGTTTCTAATCTATAAAACATACAACTCACTTTGCAAATATCAGATCCAATTCACACATATATGCTAATTTACTGACTGAGTATCATTTCCATTTCCATCTCCATCTCTGATCTACCCAAAATTCTCTTCAAGAAATCACAACTCTGATCTTCACCTTCAGCCTTCTTCTTAGACTTATCAGTCAATAACATCAACAACACCAGCATCCTCTGTAACCTCACCATTAGGTTTCCTTTATACCTCTCCAGATAGATAGATCTATCTTTTTCCTCTTAATCTCCTTCATAGATCCTAGGTTAGGTTAGATCCAATGGATCCTTCAAACATTTAAGGCCTTCATACATCCTTCTAGAAACATCTTCAATCTCCTCATTGAATCCATAATAAAAAAATTTACCATGTATTAAATTCTCCATACAATCAATTAATAAAGTCAACACATTTTACATAACCCAAGAATTCAACTGTGTTGGCTGGAAATCTAAATTCTTCCTTGAAATGTAAACTACTAACTCTCGGTCAATACTATGCTCATCTCCTCGATCATCACTATGTAACTCGGTCATCTCTACAAACTATCTTCCTTGGCTAACACTTTCTTATTTGGTAATTTCCTGTCGCTCGGCATAAACTGATGTTTAGTCAACACTAGATTTACTCAGCATATACTAGCACTCGGTTGAAACTAACATCACTCGGCTTAAACTATATTTCTTCACTTTTTCTCGGTTAATCCTACTTCTTCATTCTTCCTTCTTACTTAAATAAATAATACATTAACTCATCATAGTGCCAAATGATCAAGTACTCATTGAAGTATCAAATAACTCAACCTTTTCTTAGGTTCTATTGTTATTTCCCTTTCCCTAATATTTTTCATCAACCAATACATATAGTACTTTCTTAGATGGCAATTGTCTTACTAGTTAAGGTTTAACATCAATGAAAATACAAAAATTGTTTCAATTGCAATTTCCAACATACATATCTTGTAAAGCTTCTATAGGAGTTGATTGTTTATTGTGATCATGAGAAAAGGTTTTATAAGGTAGAATAGTAGGTTTAGAAGAAGTCTCTTTTGTCTTCCCTTTAATATCATCATGGATCGGATAAGAAGGGGAAGGTAAATCCAAAAATTCTTGCACATTTGCATCATGAACCATAGTTTGAGCTTCATCATAAGTGTGGGAAGAACTAGGAATAGAAGATGGAGAATTAGGATTATTAG